>VWZZ01006838.1:54894-111585 GCA_013399095.1 Psophia crepitans
CAAAACCAACAAAAACCACAAAGGGAAAAAAGATAAAAGTGGGTAGGTGGGGGAAAAATGTATGGAAAAGTGAGGGTAGAAAAAAAAAAGGGAAAAAATGAAATGTAAGACAGTGAAGAAAAAAAAAAAGTAATTGTCTGTGCATGCTTCTGCCATTAGTATCCTCCTGCTGTGCTCCGGGGTCCTGCCATCAGCTTTTGTACCCAGCTGAGGACTTACAAAAATAAAATCCTCTATTTGCACACGTTGTAATTCACAAAAGACCAGCTACTGACTCCCAAGGGAGACGTGATTGCAACCAAAATGTTGCTGAGCCTGGCAGAGCCGTCCTCTTCCCCACTCCTAGGCCGAGGCCAGAGTGATGGGAAGGTGCCAAGTTATTGAGCCACTGGGTTTCAATTCCCAATAAGTGCCTTTGGGTGACAGTGGAGATACACTAAAGCCATCAGCCATTGTGTTAGGGCTGACAAAAGATTGATCCATGGATGAAAGAAGCAGTTTCTCTGCAATTCTGAAGCACGAAGGTTACTAGCTCTTCTCCTCTCCGCTTTCAGAGAGCTTCAAACAGCCCTCAAGGGAGAAAAAAGGACTTCAGTTTACACAAACCAGGTCCACTTAGTTTATTTAACTCATGCACAGAGTTCATGATTCATTGAGTCATTTTCCATGACCTGACAAACTCCGGCCATGGGCAGCTCCTCCCTCCATTACAACTTTCTTTTCTGTCCCTTATTACTCCAGAGCAGTCCAGAAACAGAACATTTCCCTTACTGAGAAGTCTTCTCCTTTGAGGAATCCAACCCAGGGCTGTTCTTGGAAAAAAAACAACCGGGATGGACAATACCTCCCTCCTCTCTTCTGTTTCAGCCCTGATGTTCATCCAAGTGCCAGACTCAGCTTTGCAAACTGAAGTCCTTTTATTCCAGAACTGATTTACCTCTGGTAGAGGCCATAGGTATGTCTCATGGATTCTGGAGAGGGATATGTCTGTCTTTTCCTGGTGAGGTCAACCCTGAGACTGACTTCCCACCTTTTGATTAGTAGAAATGCAGCAAACCCATCAACTCATTGTTTAAAGGTGACTGCAGAGAAGTAAAACTCACGTAACAATGGGGTATTTAGGAAGGGAACTTGTCAGGTTCTGATTTAGCACTTACTACCTGAATTTTTTCTTGCCTGAAGACAAATGAAAATATACTTGCAGAAATACAGGTTCTTTTTCCACTCGCAACCAGGATCAGGAAACTCATAATAAAGGAAATCATCACTACCACCTGCATGTCCTGACCAACCAGCTCTGGCTTCTGTAGTGCAGCTATTTGTGACAAAGGAAGTACAAACAATTTCTGTGTCATGTCCACAGTTATTTCTCTCTTGCGTTAGGTGAGGCAGTGACAGTGAGCCCACAGTGGGATTATCACAGTTACAAAGTTTTCTGACTAGCCTGGCCTCAAGGTTTATTTGCCATCCTCAACGTTAAAACTGAATCTTGCATCTTACTAATGTTTTATTCAGCAACACACCAAAGGTATTTAAGCCTCAGACTATTTCGGTTCGCAGAGAGGAAAGTGATGCTAATGGCTGAAGCTGGTGCAGGAGACAATTATTCTCGAACCTCTCCCAAGGCTGAAGAATCCTGAAGGATTCCTTCCCGAAGGCAGCTCTGTCCCAGCTTTTACAGAAGGTCGTCTTCAGAAATGGACTTAGTCCCTTAGCTTAAGAGAGCTGTCATTTAGTTGTATTTGCCAATAAGAGGTGATCTTAAATAAACCTCTACGTACTTGTAGTCTCATTCCATGGTTAGCCAAACAATGTAATAGATTTTCTTCAGTAAATAAACGAGAATTCAGCAAAAGTAAAAGCAGTAAAATCAACTTTTTTTTTTTTTCTTTTTTTAAACATCATCCTCCACCAGGCAAAATACTAAATCTACATCAGTATTTTGGCAGTAAGGAAATATTCTCGGAACAGTATCACAGCAGTAATGTCTTCTGCTTTGGAAATGTGTTACCTTGATGTTTATATAGCCACAGGAGACCATTCAACAATGGCAATGTGTTAATTCCATTGACATTATCGCTCAAATTCAGTCACAGGGGTTGGTGAATTCTTTTTTTACATGGCTCTTTCATCTAAAAGAGAATAAGGCAGGACATAATGGATGGTTAGTAACATATTGTTAAATGGTTACAAGACACAGGAAATTTAAACTGGCGAATAGGAAAACCTGAAAAAACTCGAAGTAAGTCTTGATTAGAAAAAAGACTTGGTTTTGCTGCACTGAATTATCCCAATTTCTCAGCAATCAGAGCTAAGGACTCTCCAAAAAACTCAGCATATTCTGCACTTACATGAACAGGCACTTGCGAGTCTTCTGAATTCTGCTCATGGGAAGCTCTGTGTTATTCACCACGACAAAAACTCAGGTGACTTTCTGTATTGCTCTTAACTCAACTACGAGAGCAGTTCCTGGTGGCTATTAATATTCATTCGCTCAAAATGAAAAAAGCCATGGTTTTAACTAAAATTGGTTACAAGACAAAATTATAAACAATTTAATATATGTAAAAATGTCCTAGCTTCAAATTCAATGGTCATTTGAGGTGGACTGTTTTTTGCGGCTATTTTTTGACAAGTAGTTTCCATTTTATGGAGATAGAAAGTGGAAGATAAATGGTTAATTGGAAAACTCACCAGCTAGTGGGAAAGTTCTGATGCACAATTCAGTTCTTTTGAGTCTCATGACTTAGCCAATAAATCGATGGTGTTATGAAATAGGTGCAGAAAGCAAATACTGACAAAGCCTGGATAGAGAACACACCAAGAATGAGCCAGCTTGTAGTCCATCACATTCTGTAAACATCACCAGCTCTGCTGCTGCTGCTCTGAAAGCCACCAGGATTTCCTTGCTGGAATAATATCAACCACTGAGGATGGGGGAGAAAAGCTGTTAAAGAAAATGATATTCATAATAAACACCCTGGCCCAGGGATCACACAAAGACAGGTACCGCTAAACGGAACTTCATTTTATGATCTCCCTTCCTGGAACTTGTGTAGATAATGCCAACTGCTTTCCAAGGTTCATCTATATGCCATAGCCATCCATCATAATTTCAGGGAGAATTAATTGGGAAATTTTTACTTTCTTAGTACTGCTCTCAAATTAATGTATCAAATTAATGTAGTTTGTTCCTGTTTACTCTGATTCATTTGTTACCTAAACCTCACGTTACATTGTCGTTTTATTTGCACGCCCTGCCATATCCAAGCCTATTCTTTATAGTCACTTAGTTGTTTCCCACAGATTTCATTTGGGCTGAGATTTTTACCAGCAGAGAAACTTCCACCTATCCTCAGTATTTTGCATTTTTCAGTGGTTAACTGTGAACTCTTGGGTTTGCAAGTACTAAGGAAGTTGTCTATTTATTTTAAAGCACCTGTTTTCAATTGAAATTTTAGTTGTTAGAAATACTTTAGGTCACTAAAGAAATCGTATACAATTTAATCCTACGGTGAAATATAGGCTGATGATGCCCTTTGCTATCTTCATTGAAATCAACGGTAGTCATTTAGATAGCTTGTTGAATCAGGCACATATTTTGAAGAGACACTGTCCTCTTCCTCCTCATTCCCTAATCCCCAACAAACAATCTACACTTGGAAATAAATTTTCATATTCTTTACAGCTACTTTTCCATTTGTCTTCACAGTACTCAGTAACAACACAGTTGCTGCACTCTGCTGTCCTTGTATCTGAGCTGTCATTACTGAAATGTGACCATACACACAAACTGGGCATTAAAATGGCAATGTAAATATTTCCAAGTTTCACTGAAATTGCAAGAAGCTCATCTTATTAAAAAAGCAAATGCAGCAGGAGTGCATGCAAGCACACACTATTTACTCTCTCTTAACGTTTTAATTGAATTACCAATTGCCTAGAAGTGAACTCATTAATTTAGACTGTAACATCTCCAGAGCAGTCATCTGAATTATGTGCAGTTGCTGAAGGACCTCTGACAGCTGCCAATACACACGTCCGAGGGGCTCAGCCTGAGACACTGCTCTGCTCCTACAGAGGGAAGGTTGCTGCGCTCAGACGAGGCTGAGCACCTGCCACCCCACTGAGCAGGGACATGCTTGTTGCCAAGGGGGAGGCAGTGTAAGACACAGAGGGATTAAAATGACTCTGAGGCTGCAGGCTTTCTAGAAATCCTGCATTGATTTCTCATTTTTCTTCTTACATGGAGAAAGCTCGCTCTGTTATCAACACGGAACTCCTGCACTTCTTTGTGCAGCAGTACTTTACAACGTGCAATCCCAAGCTGTTATTATGTTCATAAAAGCCAAACTGAAAAATCATCTTGTACCGCTGCTACTTGCTCTGAGACGTCAGACTCTGTCTGGCTCCCAGGAAAGCCTGTTTACTGATTAAGTACAGGAAGCATTTCCAGCAGTGCCGTCCATTGGGAAAGTCATAGCAGCACTGTTACTTGTCTGAACTTGCATTGATTACTTGAAGGCATAGCATTACAAATTGATGTTGTAAGCTCAGTAATTTCCAGTATGAATTTCTGAACCTCTTCTGCTTTTTTTTTCTAGCCCACTCTAGCTTAATGGAAATCTAATATACAGTCTAGACATTCCTAAGTGACAGATTTCCTTATGACATTCATATAGCACGGTGGTGGTTTTATATGTCGGCTCAATTAACAAGTTAAGCTATTCTTTGAGAATACATCTAGTGCCATCTCTTAAGGGGAAAAGAAAATGATCACTGCAATCTTACTGAAGGAGATACATTTTACACATAATCACATATTTAGAAGAGAAAATGTGACTCCATACATTTTTGTGTGTAACTTAAGGAAATTAATCTCTGGTGTGACTTACATTACCAGGAATCAAAGAATGCTTCTAAACTACGAAGCTTTTCTGCTCACACAACATCCGTTACTAAATATTACTGAACAGTATGTGTTCAGTGCTATATTAGACAATAGCTCATACAATGCATATGTGCAAATAAAACTCTGTTGCGTATTATTTCTTGTGAACAGCCCTCCGTATCAGTCAAAAACCACAGAGAAGTAAAAAGAATGTGAATACGTAGACTGGTTCTTAAGCTAACGGTAGTTACATGTAACAATTGAGCATTCCCACGGGAAGCACTATGTCTAAAATGCCTCTGGCCTGCTACGTGGCCTTTCACTTGTAGTTAGAATAATATCACTAATTAAAATTAAATTAATACCATTCCAATGTGAATCTCGTATGCTTATACCATATATGAACTTTGTTTATATTCCATTTATACTGGAATTCACTGTTGTCTGCAGGGTCTCTGAAAGAGAAGGGATAGAAAAAATAAATGGGATGAGAAATAAAAACTGAGAGGGAGCTATCAGTGTCTAAGCTGAGAGCAAACCCTACTTTTTACCATATATGCTGACTTGGTTTTAGATAGGCAGTTTCCTTCAATAAGACAATGCACTTAGAGAGACATTGTGAAGTGTTCCTCCCACTGGGATTATATAATTGAATGCTTTTGTACCGAGCTATACACACAACCATTTAATTGCGCAGATAAATCTTAAATGTAAGCAGAAGTGTGATTTTACTCTTCCCCTCAGTAGAATGACTTTGTTTTTCTGATTCTGCAGTTTGTGGCCTCAGCTCCACCTCACATCCCATCTCATCCCAAACCAAGCAAGATGACTACGGTACTTGATCTTAGCTCCTGGCTGCTTCAGATAACAGAGACTGTTATACAACATTTTTTTCCTAGCTTGAAAGCTACATATTTCTTCCATAATTTTCATACACATATTTGTCCCTAATTAGCATTTTTACTCTAATAAAACTATCTGAAAACAACTTACAGATCCATGAGTCGCATGCTTCTCATCTACTCAGGCTCAGCTACACCAGTACAAACCCCATGCCAGTGAAATGAACTGGGATTGAATTAATCAGGACTCTCACTGACAAAGCTGAAAGCATTATTTGAGTCCTTTTACACAAGACTAGCAGTCAAAAGATACTCTTCCTCTCCCCTGCTATAATATGCTGCACATTAAAAAATTCGAAAACACTCAGTCGGCATTTTATAGGGGAATAAAAAAAAAAACCCAAACCAAACCAGTTACGGGGCCAACAGATTTACCAGTGAGATGGTTTGGGGTTTGTTTTTTTTTTTGTGCTATAGTCAGGAGCACGGGACAGAATCTTGTAAACAGACGATGAGGATTCGTATTGCTTCTGCTTTGAATCAGACTATATATTATGAAAAGGACATATGGAACAGTAGCAGGAGGCCCTTAGAAGCAAGTGAGGTCAACAATATCATTTAGTCTTTCAGAAGTTTAAAGACAGATCCTGGTTACCCATTTTAGGGGTTGGGGTTTTCCCTTCTCCCCCTCTTTTTTTCCTCCTTTTCCTTCTCTGTCCTAGGGCCCCCTCTAGCGCTACCAGAGCGGCCAGCGTAGCTCCCACACAACACGGGAGGAACTTTGGGGACGGGGCTGTATAGAGATGCACTCACAGCACAGAGCTTGCACTCCGGCCAGACCTGCCACATACCCTGTTCTTATTCATACATGACATTTTATTAGGAATAAATCCATTCATAGGATAGAAAACATTTTTGAGCCAATATACAGTAAAGCCCTTTAACATCCATAGCTGTGGTACTGTTGCATCTGAGCACTGCAAGGTTGCAACCTGAGCCTGCATCGGAGCCTCTCCAAGCACTGAACTCCTAAAGACGTGGCAAACAGCTCACACGCTTGGTATAGAGGCCCTGTGGGTAGTACGGGGGGTTGGGAGGAATAATGTTCATATATAGTCTCTAAGGTCCCAACTCTTTTTTAAAGATCAAAGAAATCCACAGGCAGCAAGATACCCACGTTACATGAACAAAGCTGCACAGAGGTCGGTGAGCTCTAAGACAGCTGTGAAGACTGTGGAACAGGGGTTCTGAGGCTGGCTAACAAACACTGGCTGATGGGGTGTCATCCTCGTATGTGCACTCGATAAACAGAAGCAGGACAATGTCTATACAAGAAGAGAGGTGTCTTTAACCAGTGAGATTTGCCTAGAGTCTCTAAGTATTAATGTGAAAAAGCCATTCAAGTGAAGATAAAGTCCTCCTCAGAAGCCAACAAACCTCAGCTGTTTGTTGTTACCCTTTGCAATGCTACCTGCTGCACTGTGCCCTGCAACAACAGCCGAGTCCCACAGGGAAGATCTCACCAAGGCGTAACGGGCTCATACAACCTGTTGCACAGTACCCCAAGGTTACTCCTGAAATCCTGATGCACGCTTCAAAGCTTAGCATTAGTGGATTCCTAGTCATAAGCTAGAAGAAAGGAAAAGATGGCAATTAACGCTCAATGTCTACACTGAATTTCTTACCAACATCTTCACCTGCCAGAACAAAGCTTCTTCATCCCAGCTTTACATGAGTAAGCAAGAGATCACAGAATTTATGCCTGCTGCTTTTTCCTCTGAGCACGTTTACCCTGCTGCCTTTTTCCTTAAAAAATAAATATAACAAGCATCTGTAAGAATAGAAATGAGCTATGCTTAGTGTGTAACACCATACACACAAGCTACGTACACCACAGATTTTTCACCCTCACTGAAATACCACCACCACTGCCAAAACCAGTGTGTTGCATTTGACAGCGATGTGATCCCAGCCTGGATGGTAAGGCTCAGTCTGTTCTCACCTGGCCCCTCTGTCCCCACTCAGTCCATCTTGTCTCTAATCAGCTCCGGCTGCCACGCCTTCCTCATCTTTTCCTGGTCCCTTTCTCCCTGACCATATGGTGTTTATTTTGGCTGCAAAAGACTTGATTTCATTATTCATGAGGAAATCTCATTCTAATTAAAAAACCAAACCAAACAAAAAACCCCACCAAGAGACAACAACTGACAAACCCTAGTACATGATAAAATTAAGGAATTTAGATACTTGGTATCTTCCTTGATTCAATATTACGGTAGCTTTTGAAGACAGCATTTTTCAGACAGTGGGCAGAAGCCACTAATGACAGCTGTGCCCAACAAAAGTAAATTCTTAGTAAAACACTAGTCCTTGCCTCAGAGAGATAAATTCTCGATGGTTCTAACTATACATAGATTATATAATCCTTGAGCCAGGAAATGAAATTGCATTAAACACAGCCAAATCCCAGCACTATGTACTTTAACAGCGGTGATCAGTGAAAGGTATCTTACCATGCGTAAAAACAATGCCTAATAATAACAGCACTGAAAGTGTATCAACTATCCCCAAATTACTCTCAACATCTGATTCAAAGCATTTCTTTTTCCAGTTGCTTTGGAACAAAGTTATTTGACTGGAAGTCCTAACAGTTTGGCTTTTCAGTAGCCAAAAAGAATTTGCTTTTTAATCTGTTACTGGCAGGGGAGAAAAAAAAAAAAAGAAAAAAAACCCCAAAAGTAGTAAAAGCAGCAACTAACTGCACTTTTACCAGAATACTTACTTTCTTTTCTTGAAAACTCCACAAAGTTATACTGCCAGGCTTCAGAAGACGCCACATTAAGTGAATACTACTGTTTGTACAGGATTTGAAGCTCTTGCTCCAAGTACCTTTAGGGATGATGCTTCAGGCAATCATTGTATGTTGATGCACCCAGTCAGTGATCCTGGCATCTTCGCTTCAGAACAGGGCTCCCTGAACTGAAGGACTACATGAACTGTACTCACAGAGAGAGGATTTTACACATACCAAAGAATGGCTCCTTCAGCGCACATCAGCAGTAACACCCATTGTGGAAGATGGCCACAGCTGAGCAACACACTACATAGTCATTAGCAGACGGGCAGGATTTGAGTGGCCTGTGTAGTTCAGTCTCAGCAACATCCTAAGCTTGAGAAAAAGTCCTTGAGCTACCCAAGAGCATAAAGGAATAAAAGATCATAAATACAAAAAAGGAAAAAAGAAAAAAAAGGAAAGAAGGAAAAACAGGTAACAGTTTTGAATATAGGATAAAACCAGTTGCACAGTTGTGTAGTTTGCAGATTAAAATGAGTTTAGAGCAGCTCAGCAAAGTTCAGTGCTCTCTGCTGACAGGAACAGTTCCACTTACTGTTCTAGCTTTCCTTAACCAGCAAAAATTGAAATCCTTCCCAAAAAGCAGGGCAGAAGTCAAAAGATAGCTCAAGATCAGGTATTTTAGCAACCTCTGGAGAAAGAAGAAAAAAGAAAAAGGCAAAATGCTTAATGCCAAGAAATCCTTAAGAATAATACAGGAAAACCACCATTTTCAGTGACCAGATTCAATTAAGAAAATCAAATACTCTGTCTTCATACATCAAATCCATGCTAGAAGTGCCAAGCTAGGAATTTAAAGGTGATCTTAAATTTATCCATGTGCTTAAGAACATACATTAGCCAAAAAGCCTCTGTGGTCTGTTCTAGTTGGTTGAAAGAGCCCTCTTCAGCAGTACATCCTCCTGTGTCCCATTTCTCCTAAGCAGCTGATTTCTTTCCTCCTGTGCTATCTTCTAAAAAAATACAAGATTGTCTGATTACCTAAAGCTACCTCAGGCTATTACCAATGACTATACACTGAGAACATTACTATCAAAAATGCCCATTTGCTTTTACCATTTAGTTGTCTCACCTTTTCCACATCAGTTCCATCCAGCTCACCTATCACTTGTAGTAAATGAAGAAGTTAGACAAACAGTAGCTACTACACCCAAGATGGACATGCTCACTTGCTTATAAATTACATTTTGTTCAAAACAAACAACCCAGAATGTGGAAATAAATTTGCAATACAAGGTTTGATGCCGCTGCTTTTTATCCACGGTCCATTTACCATTCTTACAGTGAATGACAGCTATCACTGTAACAGTGGATTAAATGCCGATTTGTAGAGCCAAATACTCTGTATGATCCTGTTCACCATGTGTTGGTCTTCCCCCTGATGTTTTTCATCAGTATTCAAGACTCAGGTGAAAAAGAATTCAGATCACACCTCAATGGGAAGTGAACCCCTTGCAGGCAATGTAGGAAACACGGGCTGACCTGGGTGCTGGGTCACAAAAGACCAAACCCATCTGAAGAGTTCTGGCAGTCTTCAGAAGAGGAAGAGGCTTCCCACCACCCTCTTCCTCCACTACCTTCTTATCCAGGAAATTAAAGGGAGGGAGGAGTAGCAATTTTTCCAGAACCATGGCACCTTGCCCTCTCAGATGAACAGACACAACAATACATTTCAACTTTATTAAAAAAAACAAGTTTAAACAAAGCTCTGCATTTTACAGAAAACCACCTCCCCCAAACACAAAGAAATCTGACATTGCAAGCTATATGCATTTTCTTTTTGATATACATACATATATATATGTATATACACATATATATATGTGTGGGCGCACGCATGTGTATATATGGGGTGTGACTTTTTTTGCATGATTTGCATTCATTATTTTACAAAGTTAACATTAGTAGAATTAAAAAAGGATCTTTGTTACCATTATTTTCTCATATAAATAACTGTTAGCAGTCCCTCTGCAGATAGATAAAAAAACCTTTTCGTGTCATTCTGTAAAAAACAGACATTACTGAAACGGTATTGAAATCTTTCAAGTTTTTCCAATACCTCCATAAAAATATCATCTAGCCCCCAACTCAAAATGCTTGTCCAAGGCATTAGAAGAGAAAGGACTGTAAGACAATTCTGGAAAGATCAGTTCTTTAAGCCAACATTCAAGTACGTAATTTTTGCTGGACCTCATACATTGGTGTGAAATGAGCACAAACAGGAGGCCAACCTCTCTGCCTGGAAAAGCTGGTTCTTTGCCTATTGTCACTGAGTCAAATTCCAACAAAGCCCCCAGCCGTGCCAAGGAGCTGACAGACTCTCAAGCTCACCTTTCTTGCTCTGCAACAGAGCCATAGACTTTCTTGATACAATCAAAACCTCCACCAGCTCAGCAAATTTTTCCTACTCCATTCAGCTTAAAAGGAGCTGTTGGACTAATCGTGGCATGGCTAGACAGATGTTAGGTTCTTGAATTATTGGGAGAAAAACTTAACTGGGGAAAATGCAAAACGGCAACTAAAAGGAAGAAAATGCTGTAGAAAAGAGCTACTGGAGTGACTCCCAAGGCTCTGGTTTGAAGAAGCAGGAACAGTACAGAGATGTGGATTGCAGCTTAAAACATCCTTACATTTACTGAAGTTAAAGGTGACAGCGTGGTCCAAATTAATTAACTGCCTGGTAAACAATCATTCTTTCCGTCAAGCACCATGATGGAGAGAATGGCGAAGATTTTGAAGGCAATACGAGCGGTAGTGGTCATAACAAAGGTAATGAAAGTGAAGAACACGATGCAGATTAAATGGAGAGCAATGCCAGCGAAGATGTTTCAACTGCCAGAGATGCTGGCAACAAGAAGAATGGTTATGGTTGGTGTTGATGATGGCCAGAATTCATTCATATGTCCATGTAGTCATCATCTTCATCAGTATCACTTTCCAGTGAGGACTCCTGGCTTGAGGTCTCTAAGATTTCCAAAGCTGGCTGACAAAGGCTCTCCTTCTTTACATTCGCTGCAGACTGAGCAGACAAAATAGCAGACTGATCCCCAAAAGAGAGAGAGAGAATATATTGCTAAATAGTCAGGATAAACCCATGATCACAGGGATAAAAGCCACCTGGTTGCTATTCCTTCACATTCAATACCTCTCTTCCATAACAGATACAGCACCCTATCGTGAAACAACATTTACCAGTAGGTTTCCCCACAGTTAATATTCTGGTAGCTTTCACTAAGAATTCCAATGGCTGCACTAGCCTCCTTGCCCATTTTTGTAATTCTTTCCATTTCCCTCAGCAAAGGGTTAAGCACTAGGATAGCTATGATATCACTCATGGCCAGTATTTCACCAGTCCTTTAAAACTGGCTCCTGCTAGTAACAGCTAGCATCTTCTTCCACTACTTATTTGATCTCTTGTTACGAACTGGGGACAGGAATTGTTGCTCCATTCATATAAGTATTTTATTGAGGGGTGAATTAAGATAAAAACCATTATCTAAAAAATTACTGTTCCTCTTTTATTACCTTTAATTTTTGCTTGGTCTCTTCTGAAATGCTGCCCTTTGGAGAAAGGAGGGTGGGAGTGGGTGGAGTGACAGTGATCTCAGGTGGAAATTTGGTGACAGATGAAGGTATGAAAAGCTTTGGCATGTTGGGCAGAATGCGACTTTTTACTCGGGTGCCATCTGTCTTGTTCTGCTGACTTCCCAAAGTCTGTGAACTGGAGCTGAGTTCAGGCTTGGAACTGGAGGCTAAACAGAAAACAGTACAAAAAAACATGTTAGGAAGCTATCTAGGACTTCAGATGTCAAAGAGGAGAGAACAGTTCAATGTTAGACATATGGCTGGCTCAAAAGGCCTTTCTTCAAGCCTTGCTTTAATTAATGCTCAGAAACAGTACCTCAAGATTCTATAATGACAACTGGAAAAAAAAAGTCTTACTGGACAGCAGAAACTCAGTCTGATCAAGCATGACAAATGACAGCATAGCACTGACCCATCTACACAGAAGGCTACTACAAACAGTTTTCCCACTTGTTTCAGACGCAATCATCTTATCTTTGCATTCTCTAACTGCCTCTCCATTCTGTAATGCAACAAATAAAGCTACTTAGCTTTATTTATGTCTTAATTTCTTCCACCATAGCATTTCCTCTTTAATTATCGAGACAGCAAATCCTCAGCAATTTAAGAAAAATAAATGCTAACACCCATCAAAACTTACTCATTCCTGTCTTCAAATCTTGCTATAAACCTCTCCTTGGTGTGCTCATCCCACTGTCTGCCACACTAGTTAGTGCCATTTCCACATACTTCCCAAGCCTGTGGTCTTTACAGTGCAAACTTGCTCAGACAGGGCTCATCTCATGAAGTAAAGAGGGACCCAGCGTTCCTTAGGTGCTATCACAATACAAAGTAATCTATACACAACAATAACCAGTAGAAGACAATGCTTTCACATTAAAAAATGAGAATTTGTTAAAAGATATTTCTTGATTTCTTGCTAATTCTGCAGTAAAAAAAAATATTTTTTTTAAGAGTTATATGAATGAAAACACCAGAGTCTATCTCAGACTGACAATAATGACAGGTGTTCATATACATTTTTTCAGATTCAGTCTTGCCAAATCCATGTCTTACAGATTTCTAGAACGGACATGGCCACTTAAACACAAAACAATAAACCGCGAGCTTCCTGATGCTACCCTGAAAAACAACCAGCAGCAGAACTAACTACTAAGGGATGCAAAATTGAATTATATGTTCTCAACTGTACACAGGAACGTGAGAACTGCCGCAGTAGATGAGACATGACTTTCCAGCAAGGTCAGGGACCCATCTCCATGGCCACCTAGTCATTTCAGAGTAGAGTACCAGAAACACTGCAGTAATCAGACACAGGAAAATCTGCCTCTCACAAATAAAGAAAAACAATATACCCCAAACATGAATATCTAGATTATGCCTGCCTGAAATACTAAGTTGCACATTTTTTCAATTAAAACACCAACATCCACTTCTCTTGGGAATGGGGCAGGGGAGGGGTAGAAAGCGTTAACTGCTGAAATGCTGGGTTTTATATTTACTTAGACTGAGTGAGTCAGGTTTGTGAAAAACCGTTTCCTTCTACTAAATATTCCAATAGTGCAATCCAAAGTGTCGTCGTATTGTCCTGTGTAAGATTTGCAAATAAAATAAAAATTCTACTTCAAAGGATGTGCAAACTATATAGCATGATAGCCTGGCACTGGAAGGATTTTTATTTGGCTTTGCTGCCGTGGTATTTAGCGTGTGAGTCATGCTCAAAAAAGAATAACCATTAAGGGACCACAAGGCACGTTCCCAGGGAGCTGGACGTTGCCAGGAATGCCTCTAAACTCTGGAATACTTGACTGGAAGGCAGGCAGAAAAACTGAAGAATATGCATCGCAACTATCCAACCGATCAGTCCCTACAGTCTGATCCACAGCTACGCACCCATTTTCAGAATTCTTTGAAGCACAGAAAGCTCCTACCTTGGGTACAAACATGTCCTGAATTTGTGCTGGTCACTGATTCCACTTGCCAGCAAACAGGCTCTGGTGATGGTGCAACAGTAGCCATTTTCATCTGCTGACAAAGCCGTGACTCCTGCTGCTGAAATCCAAGCCCCTCCAAAGGCACTTCAAGCTCTTCTTCCTCTTTATTAATGAAATATAATTCACAGATTAAGAGACATCCTGATCCTGCTCCTAATCCTCAACCCTTTCGCTCTTTAACCAACTGGTAGAAAGTTCTTTTTAACCCTTGCTCTGTTTCTAAACTGTAACACAACTGAGTGAAATTAAATACTGGCAAGCTAAGATGGTGAAACCAACTTTTTCATACTCTGTGCCATCAGTTCAAACTCTTAAAAAAAAGCAAACGTCATTTTAAAAGAAAAAAAAAATCTCATGTATGACATTTTGTTATCCCTGCACATCTGCAATAAAACACATGCAACATCAGCCTTAATGATGAGCCCGCTGTGATCGATGGGTCCCTCTGATCTGACACCACAGGTACATGTTACACTGCAGTACAACTTACTAAGTAAGATTAATTACTGTGAACATCCAGTAACAGGGCTAAATCCATCTATTCTGAGATCGATATCAAGTTATACTAAAAGCCCGCTTTTCACTGATGTGTCCACTGTACCACTATAAATACATTAGTCTAAAATTCTCACCTTCTGCTATTCCAGAACTTGGGATGTTTGTACACACACACGCAGAGATTCTGGCTTATAATCTCTTTAATACCAGCTTCAATATCTGCTTTTAAATTAATGTCCTGTAAAACCAGTTGTCTTACACACTGGGCTGCATATTGTATGTAACAGGAGTAATTTTCACTGAGCTACTGAGAGCTACCAGTGCCCTTGCTGGGAGGGGCAGGCTGAAACAGCAGCTAGCCTTTCAGAGCTATGGACACATGAACAAACTCTCACTCTCTGATAAAAGTACAGGTATCCTTCAAAAACAAAGTGCTGTCCAGTGTCATTTGAATCACCTTGTATTTACACAGGCTAAGGTGTGCATGGGCAGCTATCACCGAACAGCAGACGCAATGTATATTCACAGCCTAACTTGCTCTAAAATTCTTTAAATGTCCATGCTCTAAATTAATTATAGAATTTTGACAGTATGATGTCTTAAGAAGGAATTTATTTCAACTTTTCCTCATTGGAAAAATACTCCCACCCCCTCAAGTGTTGGAAACACTTCTCCATCTTCAGCAGTGCAGATAAGAACTTGGAATTAACCATGGTAATATTCTCGTGTACAAGAGTTCCCCTCGAAGAAAACGCTTGAGACAACATTACAGCTTAACAGCTTGGTAAAAGTCAGATTAATGCAGTTTGAAAGACGCAACTTTTTTTCTAGGGTTCTTGAATAATTTGTACAAAAAAAGGCTTACCAAAGCAGGCTGTAATTTCTTTCATCCACTAATTTTCATTGGTAAAGAAAAGAACCCATCATCTAAACTTGTAGCTGATAGCCAATATAAGCCTTAGGATAAATGAGTTTGTAGACAATTGCTTGTAGTCAATTCTCCAATAGTTCCCGAAAAGGAAAGGTCACACGCTACAGCACAAATCACAGGCAGCTTCTGTTCTGTGATGTTCCACTCACTATCAAGCATAAAATGGAAAGGTCTAAAGCAGAAGAATGTAGTTCTCGTTCTCAGCACGCTCTCACACATTTCTCTATGGATACTTCCAAATACAGCATTGGAAGTAGGAAAATAATACTCACTTCTATACAAATATTGTATTAATAGACCAAACCAGCTCAAAACAACATAGAAAGAAGTACTTAAACTACAGAAATCTTGAATAGGAACATCATAATTCATTGTTTCCCTGTTTAAGCAGCAGAGGACAGCTGAAGAATCATTTTATGCGTTTGCCTGCTCTATATACACGTATGATTTAACCACATGCTGACAATGTTCAAAAGACTGTACAAAGGAGGATCAGGCCTAATGTGGCCTGAAGCCAACATACACATATCCCAGTGCACTGCTAGCGTCTGACGATAAGCTCTCGTCTAAACCCAGAAGACTCCCACACTGAAATGGCTACAAGACACTTGATCAAAAGATAGAAACATTACATCAACACTGAAGAAAAGTAAGATGAAAACGATGATTTCAGATTACCCTACAAGACAGCTAAGAAGTCAACTCCTTTTTAACTGACTCCAACGCTCCAAACTCGAAGTCTTAACTACCTAGGGTAAGTACTAACAGAACCTTTCTTACCCACTTATTAACCAAGAATACAAAACCAGTAATTAATGTAGAAGACACAATACTATACACAAATAAACTACAAATCCTACAGCCTCAACTATACTGCTGAGAACAGTTTTATATGTACTCAACTGCTAAATTACATTAGGGACTTATTAGTTCACCATTCAGAATAAAAGCTCTGATTTGCATTATTGTTTAATGATAAAACTCTACCTCTGATGCTGATTATAATCTTTGTTTAATTGTGAGATATATCATTGCTTAAGCTGATCTGCTGTGCTTTATTTTAACTAAATTATGACAAAAGCTCTTTTGAGCAGCCTGTTTCTAGGAAGATTCTACAAGACTGCTATCAGTCTCTGTTCTTTACTGAGCAATCAGCATACTCATAAACATCTCCATCTTTCATATTATATTTGCTTTTGTTAGTTTTGAAGATCCAGTTTTACAGAGTAGTAAAATTACATTTAATTTGAATGAAATTATGTGTCAGCCCTTTTTCATGTAGAAGTGAATGGAAATTAAAGGGCAGGAGTCTGGCACACTAAGTGTGTATTTCTATCACTGCACTTCTGGAAACAACACTTGTTAATATTCTATTAGGCTGCATCTTTCAGTACATGAGAAATCAAGAATCGCTATTAATCAGTCCCTTGCTGCCAGAGGTGTTAAATGCACAGTGACTGAATTCTATACCCTGACTGGGTCATACACTTTATCTTTTTAGGATTGCACAAATTTTCTTTTTTTTTTTTTAATAGTCACTTGAGAGACATTATTTCAAAGTTAAGAATCAGGTTAATTCATGAAGTATTTTAAATTCTTGAAAATGGCAAGAATTGGTTGTTTCAGGTGCATATATCATAACTTATACTATGTATACTTTAATATGGAGCACATACTTATTTTGTATTTTTTCATTACAGACAAAAAGGGCAAAAGCAAGAAAGATAATCAAGAAGAAACATACAGTCAGATCTCCTATTATTTGTCTAAAACAGATTTCTGAAGACAATATCTTGATACTTGTCTTGTGGAAGAGGCTGTTAAAGCCTTGAACGTAATGTGCTAGTTTTTCTAATAAAAACTTTCCCCAGGGAGGTAAAGACTCCACTAACTCATGAGCCACAATATTCTGCACAAGTGCAAGAGCACAAGAATATAAGCACAGCACATTCTGAAGGTGTTCAGTAGCTCAGATTTATTATCAGTTAACAAATGTTTTGGTAATACCCAGTACTTGTACTGTCCTTGCAGGTTTTCAAACATTAGCTCTACAAACCCAGTTTAAAATAAAATCAGTTTCTGAAGACGTAATATGCAACAGTCACTTGTCTCCAGGCTGAAGATGGGACAGGTACTGTACTCTGGAGATCTGTTTAGCACTCTCACAATCCAACACACAAAAACGAAGCACACACAAAACCCCACAGATTTGTAATGCATATTATATTAAAAAGTTCACTTTCAATTGAGCTGAATTTCAAGTATTTTTTTTTAGCCTTCCCTTTCCCAACAACTGCCTAAATACACGTACAAATAGTATACACATAGAAAAAGGGACATCATACCTTTCAACATCTCCCTGCTTTAGTGAGGAAGAAACAAGCTGAAAACAATTCAATGCAACAACCTACTCCAGCTTTCCTCTCCAACCTCTTTCCACTTGTTGCCAGGGTAACCAGTGTTTGCAGATGCCTATAGCGGGCGCCTGGGTTCATGACTTCATCACAGTTAATATTCTCTCTCTCGGTCTCTCTTTATACAGGGAATACACTATATACATATATCCACACACTATAAACATACAGACTATACAACTCCTGCAACCGGTTTTATACTGAGACAATGTATTTTGCTATTCTGATGTGAAGAAAATGAAAAATAACACCGTCAAACACATTCACTTGCCAATTTGCAGATGTGGAGAAAGTTTAAAAGCAGTAGTACTGTAACCCTGTAAAGAGCAGCTCTAGTCTCTCTGCACTGTACACTTAATCATTTGATTTCGTCATGCTGTCAGGTATAAGAGACATTAACATTACAGTGTTATAAAACATTAAATGTGGAATTTCAAAAAAATCCTTTAGTCATGCACTAAATCTCTTAAATGACAAGCCCAGAAAATGTGACTAGCACTTGGAAAAAATGTTTTCCAGTTTCTGATGAAAGCAGTTTGAAGTATTATAGCACAGATACGTTTAAGGATACAAGCAACCTGCAGTGCACGCACAAATCATTTCGTTATAGGAAAAAGGAAGGAGCTGAGCTTTGAACTCAGGACAGAATACTAACATGATTTCAAAAGCAAATGCTTGGAGAAATGAACAGACAACAGCTTCGAGTGTTTAAATAAAGCATTTGCACCACTTGCCTTGATCCCTCTGCAAAACACCTTCCCCAGCAGTTCTGTGTGTCAAGACAAAAAACCTTAAAATACATTACTATGATTTAGCAAATCTGTACTACCTTGCCTTCCAACCACTTCAAAAGAGTAAGGACTGAATTCTGTCTGCCTGCAGACACCAGGAAATACTTATTTTACTAGTCCCAGTAACAATTGGTTTATTTTGTATTTTAATGACTACTGACAGCACACGCAGTTGTGCACAGAAGTGACTGTTACTTATTTACCACACAAGGTAGATATTATTATTCCAAGTCTTTTTCATGGTGATGGAAATGGGTCTGATCCTTTGCTCCCTGACACAGTGGAGTAAATATCACATTTCCAAAGAATAGTGCTAATGTAAAACCAATTAATTTTCTGTATTCCATCTGCCTCACCCTCCAGAGTGCTGGGAATTAATACAGCTTTTTTCCCCATACAGCAGTGGCAAAGGCCATGGAAAGCTTGATTTTGAAGGAGCTCAGAGTTTCCTCATACACTGCGCTACTAAGTCAATGGAAAGATGGAAAGTCAAGGTTGGTTCAGCTAAACACAGCTCGATAAGGATGCTTGCCTAGAGAAATAGCAGAGGCCTTAGCCCTCAAATTGTATCTGCCACGACGTACTACACCACAGCAAGCCTATCTAGTTCATCATGAGATGCGGTTGGTATACTTAGTACCCTTTCCTTACACATTTTCTTTCTCTAAATTCATTCCAAACATCCTGCCATGAAATTTATTTCATAAAAAAATACTACCAAAGTCATAGCTGTAGAAAAAAAAGTATTTGACTTGAAAGGCCAAATTCAGGGAATCACATTCAAAGCTGACACACAAAGCCATGTGTTAAAAATTAAGTGTCAAGTAATTTTGGAGGCAAAAAGCTGCAGAACACAAGTTCTATCGCCCCCTGAAATGAAAGAAATTCAAGCAGTCTGGTGAACAGAAGTTCACACTGCAGTAACATGGCACGTTGCTATATTTATCGCTAGGGTCCTGAACAGAGAGCCAATTACACGAGACATACCCCAAACTTCTTCCTAATGCCAAGGTCAGTTGTTACAGAACAACATTAATGTGAGTAGAACTTAAAACAGGTAGCTGCTCTGAAAGTCCTTCCTGGAAGTAGTCCCTGGGCCCACAGTAATTCCCAAGCTACCAGGCCCCTGTAACAGCCACACTGGGGCCAGTCTAACAGCAGAAACAGTGGTGTTCCCGTATCCAAAAACATTTCCTGCCACTACCAAATTTCCTAGAGGTGCAGAAAGCTGGCATGCATGCTGGTAAGGAAGAGCCCTGAAGTTCAATGCTAACTTCCTCTTTTTAAAACAAAACAAAACTTCAATTTAAAAAAAAAAAAAGTATGAGCCTAGATCAAAAAGACAACAGTTTGATATTCAACTACATAAACTTTCAAATGGCTTTATAAAGATAGAGCTAATTGGTATTTGTATTTTAAAATCTGACTCAGCAAGCGCACATCATTTGGAGAGCATCAGTGGATAGTAACAGTCACTCATTTGTGGTCTACTGCTTCTGAATTTAATGTACTAGTTATCCAACGAAAGGAATAAGACCTTTCCTTCTCTGTCAGTATTTCATCCTTCTTTGGCCCGACAGCCAGCTAAGCACAACGCAAATTAGCAAAAGCAGCCATTTGAAAAAGCTCTTAAAAAGCATATAACAATACCTCACAATTCTCCAGACCTTTGTAAGTAATGTGATACCTGTGCAGTAGACTTACAACTAGATCTCTCTTCAGTCTTCATTTGTGCAGGAATATATGTAAATTTTATGCTGCTGCCAGTAATCTAAAACTAGTGAAACTGAAACATCCTGTAACAAAATAGCATCATTACCATCTTTTTTCACAAAGGTCTCCAGAAAACACGTTCCTTTAGTGTAAAATACCCAGAGGCCAGTGACTCCCCGGGATTTTGAGGATACCTAAGGGTGCACAGGGCTAGAGAGCCCCTTGGACCACAAACCTGTCCAGCCTACACTAAATTTCTAGCTATGTACCATCACTTCACAGGCCACAGCTGGGAAGCTGCTGTTCCTGTCCAATTTGTTCCTACTAGTCTAACACTGGTATAAAAAAGCAACCACATTTTTAATTTCAAAGGATTTTCTGCACAGCATTGGATTGAATAAATAAAACTTAAGAAACTTGAAGGGCAAAGATCAGAAATAGACATTAAATGTACTGAAAAACTCTTCTGGAATGAATTTGTTGTGATAGCAAATCAAATCAGCGTACTTCTGAAGGGAAGAGGAAAAGACAGGACTGACTGGTACTGTCTGAGCACTAGGCAAAAAGGAATTAAGAAGTCATTCACAAACAGGAAACCCCCTGCTGACATTCAGCAGTGAAGTTGTTTTCAGAGTGCACCCATTGTGAAAAATAAAAAGCTTCATGAAAAGCAAGGATCAGACAAGGGGAAGTGAGAATACCAGTGCCAAGGAGGTTGAAGTAGCAAGCGATCAGAGACAGCAAAAGCAGAGCTAGCTGAAGGCAGCCTGGTTGGTTTCTATTAGTGACTTTGCAGTCACTAACAGGTGGACAGGAGTTTCCACTCTAGAATGGTACAAAAGGCATGGGGTTACAAGCATTGAAAGAAGAGCTTTTAAAGCTTTGCAGGCTTTAAAAGAAGACGCAGACTTCTGGAAGAAGATGCTCTTTACACCTAAAAGTACTCTTATGACTCTGATGCCCACTTAAAAGCCTATAGGATGAACTGCCATATTACATCAGTACTGAATTCTTAGGACTTACCACTTCAAAACCCTCTTTATTTTGAACATCTGTCTTTTAGGGAGTCTGCTGCTGCCTACACACACTTAAACAATTTAACTTCGTCGCTCACTATTACAGTAGTGTTACTTACCTTTCCATCCAATTGCCCTTGCTTGCATTTATTTTTTGTGCTTTTAAACAAGTTCTACAGGTTGAAATACACTTAGACATAAACTTGCCCTGTCGTGCCTAGATAACAAACATCTGAACTTATAGAGGGATATTCACATGGTTTATGGAGTGCAACTTCCCTGCACAGTACAGAAAGAACTGTCCCTCTTTACTCTGAATTTCCAAGTTTGCACAGCTATATCATGACGTTGTTGTTATATTGAAATGCTTAGGCCTTAAATGGACAAAAATTTAATGAGGAGGAAGTATTACTCTTCTACTCTGACTTCATATTCCAATTTGGTAAATTTAAGCAAAACACATAACTTTAAATAATTCCAAGTATAAAAACCTTCTCCTGCTATCAAAACTCAGATGTGAATACTTTTCGGTTCATTCCTTATAAGAATCATCATGAGAATAAGGACAGAAAAGAAGAAGAAGAAAATGTCGAGATTTTTCAGGAATTTAGAACAGTATCATATGGGAACAGTGTGACAGGCTGGAGAGGGTTTATCTTAATTGTCCTATTTTAGTTTCCCCAGAGAAAATTTTAGGCTGAGCCACAAAGGCTAATAGTTCCACTTACATTTGCGCCTAAACATCGGAAGCTCTTGTGCTGAAACTACCACTATTATCACTTTGCTGCTGGACTTCATCACACTGTATTCTGTACCAGTTAGTCATGTACTAGAAAAAAATCTCACTAAAATATTTACATAAGAAATGAGTGGCAGAGTATCAGTATTGCTTGGAAAGCCACTCCTTTTTCCAGGTGAAGCCACAGGAGACGATAGCAGCTAATACTCTCCGACGTGGAATACTTTCACATAAACAAATAGATACAGGCAGAGGTGATGAGACAAAAATGATGAAAACATTACCCTAAAAATGGGAGGAGTTTTTACAGAAACAGAGCTGATGGAAGACAGATGAAAAAGCATTGTAACAGAATTACAAATAATTCTTTTTAGAGGAGGTAGATGCAGAGGTAGGAGAACTGAAAAGACAAATCAAGGACACAGTAGTAATTGGTGTCTCTCTCAGCTAGAGAAATGACCTGTCAGGTAGGTCTGAGAGCCAGAAAGCCAGATACTACGCACACACTCAGCACTGGAATGAGCGCTCTGCAGAGAGCCTCTTCATCTTCAGACATGGTTTCAGGGATGTAATTCTAGCAGCTAGCCCTTCCATCTCCCTCAACTAAGATGATGTGTGTAAAGCATGCAAGAAAGAAAGAACAGTATGTAACTTTACAACCCTAACAAAGCCTACGAAGTCAAAAGATTAAAATAAACGTTTCAACCACTGCAATGTGGCCTGGGAAATTGCAGAGAGGAAAGCACGTCAGAAATGCCTATGAGTTTTGTTTGAAAATCAGAAGAATGCGTGAGTTCTTATCTGCATTGTCATTCCTACCAGTCTCCTTACTAAGTGTACAACACCTTCACAGAGGGTTCATTTTTTTTCTCCCTTGTTGTCTAGGCACAAACCCGAATTACTCCCTGCTGAACAAGCTTGCCAAGATACCTTATGACAGCAGGCTACTCCATTCTTTAGCTTCATAAGGACAATAACAAACATGGTTTACACATTGACTAAGCCATTCCTTCCTTATCACTCCCCTTTCCTTTCTTCCCCTCCCAAGACAATCTCTTTCTGGATTCCTGAAAAAAGGAAAATTAGACAATTAGAATGCATCTGCTAATACTGGATGTTAAATTTCAATTTTGTCCTGTACTCAGAGATTAGCAAATTGGGAAAACTAATTTCTCCCTAATTTGCTCTTCGTTGCTGATTAATTCAGAAGATTACGTGCACTCAGATATCATGGCTAATTACACATGGAAAGATATTAAATACCAGAAGTATACAGATAAAAAAGAATTTCAGGAAGTCACAATACCAGATTAACCAAACATCCACACTAGATCAGAGTCCATCCATTATTTATTAATATTATGCACCATTAAGTCTCACAAATCTGGGCACTATTTCCACTGTGTCCTCTCTGCAATACCTGTATGTATATGGTTCATTCATAACTTTATCTGGGCTCCTATGGATTTGATCATGGCATTTTGCGAGTAGCATCAGGGCCCGAGCTTGTGAACAGATGGAGGGAGCACAAGCAGCAGCAGATGCTTTTTAGACAGTGTTCTTGCTAAGGCTGCAAGAAAGTACAGGCTATGGCAGGTGCTCTGCCACCTTAATGGGCACGGTGTCCCACAGTCAAGCACAACCATCTCTTCTGGGCACCCAAGACAAAGTCTGAAATTGGGTCTAATCTCACTTCATTCTCCAAAGTGGATCAGTACTGCCTTGCACAGTGATTTTGATGACTGCTAACAAGCCAGCCTGCCATGACAGTAGTAAAGAAACAGACAACATTCTCATTTCATTCTTTCCTCATCTAGACAAACTGTATAGGACCAAGTACATAACACAGTGCTAAACAAATCACAGTGCCGTGCTATAGAATAAATAACATTTGTTCTGTTTCTTTAATCCCTTTCTGTACTCTAATCTTGCGCATAACCACACTAGGGCTATAAATAATATATTCCCAGCATTCCAGTCCTGCCAGATTCTTCTTTTCTCAAATGTGGTAAGTAACAGTGACGATACACTAGCTTTACAAACCATGTAGAAGCTTGGAATTTTCACAGTGTTATGTATCTCCACACACATATACAGGGCAGTGATAGCTATGCATCCAATTATGTTAATCGGGCACTTGTAAGTCAAACTGGTGGACAGCCTACATCTATTTCAATTGCAATCACTTCTAACTTTTTTAAAGATTTAAGGTAACTGAAAGAACTAGACCCTCACCTCTTTGAAGAAAATAAAACAAACGGGTTTTTTTAATGCTACTAGAGACTTAAATTCTCTATTTAAAACATACAACTATTTTTCGGCTGGTATTCCATGATTTCACATGCAAGTTACATAGAGAGTGGTCAGTCTTTTAATCTCTTCTAGTAACTAAAATATGTATTAATTATGTAGATGTACCAAATTCAGGACCAAGACAAAAAAATCTCTTTTTGTGTAGCCTTTCGGATGTGGTCTGGTGATCAGAAAATGAAACAGAATCAGAACTCAGGTACTGACTCGCTACGTGGCCTTGGCAAACCGATTAGACAGAGCCGAAACGTTCTGTCTCCTTGAGACTTACCACGTGCAAGTTCAGTCGTGCTGGGAGCAGCCTCTGTGTTTTGACTCCGGAGATGCTCAGTGTCCTTGTGTGACTCCTGGGATGGAGGTACTGAAGATGCAGAGGAGGAGGAGGATGAAGAGGAGGAAGCTGGTTTGGATTTGGAATGCAGATCATTCAGTCTCAGGAGATTTTCAGGAGTCACAGTGTCTGCATTCACTGGGGTAGGATGCAGCATGGCTGGAGTTACTGGGAAGAAGCTCTCTCTGTTGTCCTTGGTATGCTTTGGGGTTGTGGGTGTTTCTCCTGTGGACTACATAGGACAGAAAAGGTCAGGCAGAGACAGTATGAAAATATGTGCCAGTAATCCTGCATATGCTACCTGCTTCAGTGATAACTGCAAGCAGTACAGCTTTCTGTAGACAGAAAACACTCTCTCTGAAGTGAATACAAAATCAATGACTATTATAACAAAATCTTTCTCCTTTACAGATTATTTTTCTGTTCTTTATGGTCTATTTGTCAAACTAGCACTTGAACATTTATTCATATTCACATTTACAATGCTTTATTTAACAAATTCCTCACAACATAACATACTTTCCTGAACTCTGTTATTAAGCACGAATTACAAAAACTCCTATGAACAGAAATACATTGATTTCATTTAAAAATACGTCAACAAACCCTTGACCTGAACCAACAGATCTGCAGT
This sequence comes from Psophia crepitans, assembly GCA_013399095.1. Taxonomy (NCBI): domain Eukaryota; kingdom Metazoa; phylum Chordata; class Aves; order Gruiformes; family Psophiidae; genus Psophia; species Psophia crepitans. The sequence goes on from VWZZ01006838.1 coordinate 80,438, forward strand.
GCTTTAAGAGAATTTGCAAAATTATTAAAACACATTATTCTCAATGAATGACGTGAGAAGGAATGAAGAAAGCAGAAAAATGTGTTTGCTAGCAAAGTAAGTAATCAGCCTAACGCTAAATCATAAATTCCTAATAATTGCAGAACCAAGTAACACTGGTGCCCAACTTGGAACAATGCTCTGGAAGATCTGTTGCCTTTGCAGAGGTAACAGTGGCACCAAGAGCGACACTCTTCTCCAAAGCCAGAGCTAAGAATTTCATGCAGTGTCACTGATTATACAAACAGAAGGTAGAAGGGTGACATAAATTCAAAAAAGAAGGGAACAAAACTACCCATAAAATAAGTATCTTCTCTACAATTTTTATCAGCAATCAAATAAAGAATTCTTGCCTGTGAGGCCACAGAATGCATTTATTTCATGCTCTTTACAGTCTTCATTTAATGGAGACTTACTGGACCATAAAAGATACGTTTGAATGGAATCCTCAGCTGTTTAATTTTCTGTCTCGTTCCTCCGCCATGAAGAAAAACTCATTTTAGCCATTTTAGTGATAGAGTACAAATGTTTGAAACAAAAATACAGAGTTCGGCTGTCAAATGTAAAAATCAAATTGTGCCCTAATGTCCTAGTTGACCAAAGATTTATTACAATGCCAGAAGAGTCAGCAGAATTTCACTGAGAGAACAGAGTAAATTTCAGCTGGAGAACATACATATTTAAAATGCAAAGGTTGAAAGCACACAAGCGCTTTTTTTTTTTTAAATAATTGGTGGAATGTATTTTTGAAGTTCCTGAACTTGATTAATCAATCTCTAAAAAACATATGATTAAAACCTGCCAGATTCTACGTGCACACGAAAAATAAAATATAGCAGTCATATTCACAACAATTACCATATTGGATCAATAAGGTTGATTCTGCCTCTGAAAGCAGCAAGTTTCTGATGTTTAAAGCATCAGTTTCAAAACCAAAGGTCTCAAGATGCACAAGTGGGATCACACAAACCTAAGGGAAAGTAAACTGCAGAAGAAAGCCTTGAGCCAGAAGTGAGATCACTAGAGGAAATGTTTTCAGCTGTGATTTAGAGGGAAAACCCTTCACACCCATACACTTCATTAACTTACATAAAACGTTATGCAGAACCTGACATTTCTGTGCTTGCATTGTATCCAAATTTTTTTCAGCAGAAATACATGAAGGTACTACTAGTTAGGTACATATTTGTTAAAAATATATCTGCATCTCAAACTGTATTTCTATAAAAATGCACAGCTATTTACAGAGACAGAAAGAGAACATTTGGAAAGTAATTCAGCAATATTTGGATGGTACTCAGAAGAAAAATGATTAGTGAGAGAAGGAGTACAACATCATGGATTAATTCCTGCTGAAAGGGACCTCTGGAGGTCTCTAGTCCAACTTCCTGCTCAAACCAGAGCTGCCTTCAAAGTTAGATCAGCTTACCGAGGGCTTGCGTCCCGCCCAGTTCCAAATACTGCCAAGGATGGAGATTCCACAACCTCTCTGGGCCCCTGTTCTAGTGCTTTACCACCTTCACAGGGAACATTTTTTTTCCTATCACTTCATCCAAATTTTTCCTGCTGCACCTTTAAATGGTGCCTCTCCATCTGGCTCCTTCCTCTCTGCTGAAGATAGCAATTCCATACCTCCATCCTCTCCAGGATGAAGCAGCCCAGCTCCCTATGACTTCATTGCCATAAGGGCACACTGTTGATCTGTGTTCAACCTCTTGTCCAGGGCTCCAAATGTTTTTGCTAGAGCTGCTCCCCAGCCAGTTATGTTGCACAGGACTTTGAATTTCTCTTTGTTAAACTTTCAGGTAGTTCCTGTCAATCCAACACTCCAGTCTACTAAAGTTCCTTGGAACGTAGGTAGCCCTGCTCTCCAGCATACTGACCATGCCCTCCAAGTTGGTGTCACTCAAACTCACTAAGGGTTCACTCCCTCCCACTGTTCAAGGCGCCAGAGCGGACAATGTCCCAGTATAAGTCTGAGGAAAGCCACCAGGAACTGGCTGCCCAGCACACATTGAACTAGGCAATGGAGGCATGTGACAAACACTAAGAAGAGGAAGGCCAGCTTGTAAGCTGCAGATGATCAAGCACAAAGAGAGAAAAGTTTGAGACTGAAACAACCCTTATTGGTATACATAGATGGAATTAAATATTTAACTTCTCTCAGAATGAAGATGCTGTATCAGGGACAAGAAAAATAAATCAGGTTTTACTTTTTATTGATTCCTCCAGGTAAAGTTGCCGTTTGGGCAAGATTTTTGGGGTTTACTTTGGCAGAGAATCAACCTGCCTCATAAAGAGAGCAACATTTTAATTGTAAGAAAGAATAAAGCTGAAACTAGGATGATATTTCTGCCTCAGTAAAATTATGACTAAAAATTCTACTGTGCAGTCAAAAAGCGCAGCCTTATACCAAAGAATGACAACAAAAGATGATTTTTGTATTTATGGCTTTAAAGGAAACCTTCCAGATATGACCTGGTGAAGAATTGTCTAAGGCTTCTGTAAATAGACAGCTTTCAACTCAATGAAATGGAGACCTTGAAAGGAGGAAAAAAACCCCGCCTCTCAATGACTTTCTTTTCTCAAAAGAAGGGTTGGGGATGGAAGAAAAAGGAGGAGAAAGCTATAGAGTCAAAGCATTAAAAAAAAATTAAGAAATTGAAAAATCACCCTTGGCTACTGTGTATTCTGCAACTCACGTGGCCCTAAGAAAAGGGCTTTAAACCCTCTTCCTATGTTTTACAGGACCCAGAAACTGAAGACCAACCAAAAGTTGTACGCAGAAAGCTAAGACAAGTACCACAGTGAGGCACACGTTCTTTTCGTCAACAGATTTTGGGTTCAGGGTAGAGCAGGAATTCCAGCACCTCTGATGAGTACCCAGGTCAGGGCTATGTCACTAACTATACCACTCAAGACTTACAGGGCCATATTCCATCACCCTGCAGGTGACCGCCGCCAGGAAAACACGCAGGCTGTAACATCGCATCCAAGAAATAAACCCAGAAAACCCCATTACAAGAAGTCTTGGATTTGCCAAAAGCACTTTCTATTCATCTATTTCTACTGCTACAGCAGCAGTAAGGCATAATAAAGATTATTTTCCACAAACATACAGTAGGAAACTGAGAAGCAGTGACAATTCTCTACCAGTGTTTTATGTGGTTTCTCATTAGGAGATTTTTTTGTTGTTTTTACTTTATTGTGGCACTAAGTCAAAACTACAGAAATTCTCCCTCCCCCTCTCCAATTCGCCTCACTGCGCCGAGCATCTCTATTATCACCACTGCATTTGAAATACAGTAGCTTTATTACAAAGTAGCTTAGTCGCCAAGAGGAAAGGCATCTTTTCTTACATTGATGAGGATGCTACTTCCAGAACAAGTGCATATAACTGAAATAAGATGAAAACTCTTATCTGCCTTCTTTGTATCTTTGATTGCAATTACAGATTCATCTAGTCAAGACTCGACATCCTTCTAGATTTTTAAAAAGAAGATGAGATACTAAAGAGTATGCAGTACTACTTTTGTCTTGACTACTATATTACCAAAGTGGATGGAAGAAACGTTTAAGACTTATTAATACCCAAATGACATACCACAGACTGCGAGAAAGGTAGTCCATTACTTCCATAAATATCCACTACTTATTTGCTCTACTTGAAAAACTTAGCAAAAATGTTCTTTGTTACGAAGTCTGTATAAAGCTGAAATTTAAATCAATAATTAGTTTGCATGTTTGTGAGTGGTGACTATTTCTGACTTTTACAGGTGACAAAAATCTGTCTCCTTGTTTGTTAAAATCTTGACTGTTTCAGCACACTCCTCTTCTCAAAGAGCTCATTCAGCTTCACAGAGGCTACAGACAAACCCTTTCCATGTCGAAAGTTCATGTGGAGAGGAAAAAAAAAAAAGTAAAGAAAATGCAGGAAAGCCAGCACTGAGGCAGCCTTCAGCCAAAAGAAGTAGGAGCAAAAGTGCAGAATTTTTTCACAGGTGTCAGTGGAAAAAATAGCCCCCTATACCTTCCCAGTGAGGCACTTCAGTAGTGAGACAATGGCAGCAGCAAAAAGAAATTGAGCATTAAGATAAAAACATGAGAAAAAATTTACTTCATAGACTACCTGTGAAGTCATAAACCAGACAGCCTGACCAAGTTTTAGCATACTATTTGTTGTTTTAAAAACACTTTTTGAAAAACAAAGCCATCCTACAGGAACCTTACTGATACTACTTCTGGACCGGCTCACTGCTCTTGAGCTGTGGGGAAAAAGCAATGATCAAATGTTCCATAGAAAGGGAAAGTGACGATCTTCCCAACAGAAGTTTCCTAATGAAAGATGCTGGCAATGCACCTGTTACATAACACTGGCTTGTTATTTTGTTAAATTATTCCCATGCCTGAGTTTAGCAGCCTCCTGGGACTGAAGTCAGAACCCCCTAGCAAAGAGGCGCACCTTTTTAAAAGGGTACCAGCGCATCACCACCAAGCCTTGAAGCGGTCATACAAACTGACTGAACAATATGCTGGCCACATTCCACAGTATTACCACCCCAACTTTCTGTTCAATATGGTGTTCTAATTAAGCCATACCTACTCATATTTTTTTCTCAATCCCTCTGCAGCAATATTTGAAAGAAATCTCATTTGGAACTTTTCCTCAAGGTACATCAGAACTAGCAGCAATGTCCATGATCCAGATTCTGAAGAACCCTTTATTTGCTAAGATTACAGTTTTACCTCCTAAGATTACACTTGTATATACAGAAAATAATGAAGGTTTATACACACATGATTGAACCGCACTCTAGCCTAACAAAATCCTCCATTTAGACAAACGTATGCAAAGGCTTAATGTCCTGCTCTACACAGGCAGTCATACTCCAGCAACGCTTCCATACACAAAAACATCATTATTGGACCAAGAGAGGTAAGACGGTAGGATGAAAAACATTGACAGACAAAGTAAAAGATAAAAAGTGACTTTTCTTTCCTTCATGCTCACTTAATGATTGCTTTCTGCAGGAGACAGAAGGAGGAGTGCTGTTAATTATATCAAGAATACACCTCCAGGATAGAGTGAGAGGGGGATGCCATGGCAACTGGCAAATGCAACCGTGAACAAAATGGTCACCCTTTGGTAGGAGTGAGACCATGAAAGAGCTCGTCCTTTTGTCCCCCCATCCCCACCTCCTCATTCCCCCCCCTTTCTTGTCATTTTTGCTGCATTAATAAAGCATACAGAGAACTCAGGAAAAACAACTTTTTCTGTAAGCAGTTTCTGACGTCTTGATATGCAGGAAGAAAAGATGAAAATTAGCAGCATGTGGGTGGAACAAAAAAGGGAGAAAACACATGAGGTAGAACTAGAGCTGATTATTTTCTAATTATTTAATATTTTACTTATCTCCTCCCATCCCCAAAGAGCCTTTACAGAAGGCTTTTAGCTGTTTATTGAACAGAACAGCTTGGTGGTTTGCTGTTTTGTGGTGTGTTTTGTTTTTTTTTTAAAGTGAGAATTCGAGAAGGAAATGCTCTAGACATTCAAGGCAGTTCAAACAAGTCACTCTCAAGTTTGCTCCTTGAAGAAAAAAAAAAGGCTAAAAGACTATGTCACTGCAGTGCTGACTGCATTCCACAGCAGAAGGGGAAAAACCCACTGAAGTGCCCTCTAGCTTCACTCACTGAAGACAATTTTTCCTATTCCAAATAAAATGTCACATTCACTGTAAGGTCCAACATAGACTCTGGAGCATCAGCCCAGTGATGTTACAATCTCTACCTGAACACTTCTGAGGTTGTGTGCAGTTCCAGCTGCAGATCCCGTACAGGAAGACCATCCGTCACCTATCCCCTAAAAGTCCTCAGTACGAGGCTGCGGTTTAAGACTACTCATCACCAGCACTGGGTAGAGTTAAACACTGGTGAAAGGAGAGAATAAGATCTCAGTTACCTGTTCAGGAACTAGAGAAGGGCGGTGACAGCAGCACTGAAACAGTGCCTTTCCTCAGCAAATACTGCTTTTATATTACAGAAGCAGCAAAACCTTATAAAAATCAGGGATGTCACTGGCAGCCCGCCAGGACCCTGAAAGGCACGGCTGATTTGCATAATCTGATTGTGCCTTTGTGTTTGTAATAAAATTTACTTGTTTTGATTCTGGTGGCAGCTTCTTCATGAAGCATCGTGTTTAATTAGATCTGACAGTGAAGACGCTGAAGAGTTTTGCCTGCAGGTTTAGAAAGGGAAACAAGGAAAGCACTCACAGTTTGGCACCAGCCAGTGGGAGAAGGTGGTTGTGGATGTGCTACTTCGGAAGAGGCAAGTGGAGCTAAGGGTGAAAGGGAGGATTTGATCAGTCAGAATGGTGCAGGGAGAGCTTGAGGTCTGACAGCTGGAGCAGGAAAGGGTGGTTGAAATTTTCTTTTCTCTCTCTCTAGGGATGGAGTTGGTCCCAGAGCAAGGATTTTTTTTGGCTAAGGCAGCAAGGAGTCTTAAATAACTCAGCCATGTTGAAATAGTCCCTTCTCATGACATTTAGATGATATACTATACTGTGAAGAGCCAACAGACATTTCAGCTGCTACAATGCTACCCACTACTAGGACTTTCTACACACAGTCCCATGTTCTCAAGGGTCACAATGCAGGACTAGAGATTCAGTGGCATTTTGGAACTTTGCCTTTGAACAGTTGTATTTTTAGAGATGTTAAATCCAGTCCTGTGGGCAGTATTGATGTCTGCAATGTTTTAAGCTATTTGTTTTATAAAAATTCAGTTCTCAGGATTGGCGATACACAGTATACCCTAACACATAACCACAAAGTTTTAGCTGTCTTCTTTAAACTGCCTGTCACAGTTCCAACACTGGTGAATGCTGTACATTTAGTATTAAGGCATTCAATATTAAGTCCACAATAATAAAAATCCCTTTTCAAACTGCAAGTCAAGAAACAAGAAGGCAGATGTGTTCTTACACTGAAGTATCTCCACATGCATTAATAGAATATTCTGTGCACTACAAAGTTTCATCCTAGCTTGTGCTGCAATAACTTTCACATGATGACATGTCCTTAATAGTATCACAGACATCATCATTATATATAAAATGAAGAATTTAATGATCGATTTTAGGCAGTCAGTGGGAAGGCTTATTAGGAATTCTCTAATTATCTAGAAGCCTCAACTGCTTTCTGCCAGCACGTCCCCCTCCTAAGTCCTTAGGACCACATATTTAAGTATAATGCTATGTCAAGGTCAAACTAGTCTGCCACTTAATCTTTCATTCTCCCTCAACAAGGCCTCCTTGGTATTCCATTTCCAGGGACCATTAATTTCATATGAAAATCATAGTTGGCAAGACTAAAAATATATCTTATAACTCAGAGCAAGAGCTGACTGCCTTCAGGACCTCTGCAAATCTTTTTGATAACATTCTCAGACTAAGAAAATCAAAGCAAAGAACAAGCATCCTTCAAAATGCTGCTCGACCAAAAGCGAATTAATCTCCAGTGCAACTTTAGTAATTTAACTACTAATGACATAGTGACCACTACTGGATAGCGATTTCAGCCCATTTGATACATGTATATCAAAAATCTTGCTCACAGTTAAGAACTTAAATGGAAAAGGACAAAAAGGGGAAGAACGACTTTCAGCCACACCTGTTCCCCAGTCCGGTGTGCTGCACGGCCACACAAACGCCTGCGCCAGCACAGAGGAACATGTATCACAGGAAGGAGCAGCCCCCAAGGAAGCAGGTTTACTTCTTCTAGCAGCAGTTCTCGCTTCAAAGTGCTGATTTAGCTATGCTGTGTTCTTAAGCTACAACTCACTATCATGTCTTCTAGAGGTACTGCTTTAAACAACAACAAAAAAAAAATTCAGAGAACTCCAACACCATCACCAGGAACTCTAAGTTCAACCAGAACACTTACTTTCTTCTCTCAGTTACAAGAAGCCCATCAGGTTAGATGGGTTATCACTCTCCCACCTTTTCCAGTTGCAGGACTACTCTCTTCATGACTTTAAATACTAGCATAAGTAATTACATGTCTTTGGAGTCATAACCCCACTCTTGATGGGTCATTACTGGTAGTCTCACACAGTTCTTTGGAAGCTGCCATAGTCTGAACTAAATTTAAGCAGTCTCTGGAAGTGTAGTTTCTTATTTTTAAAAACAGTGCGACAAGCTAAAGGAGCAATAGACAATACTTTAAAAATGTGAATATTTGAGAAGATATTTTGTTAAATCCTCAGCATACATTAGTTTAGTCCTATGAGCAACTCAGCAACTTCAGTAAGAGCAGTTAAACATGCAACAAGCAGCAAAATTCGGTGAAGCACTGATGATTGTACTATTGTAACAGATAAAATGGTATTTATTTTTCAAGTGTTTACTGGGGAATCTTCTTTAACACTAACAACTGATCAGACAATATTGCTCTTGTCCTCTTAATTCTGAGGATACGATAGAAGGATAAACAACAGCATTAGTATCAGCATCTAAGAATATTGGCATCACCATTCTTTAGATTCTGAAGTGTGCTGAAGTTGATGAATACAACACTTTGTACTGTTATTATTATTTTGGCATACTGAAAGATATTTCCCAGCAACTTACACTGAACATATTTTTATAAGAATTAATGGAATCTCATCTGTTTATGCTACTCTGCTCCTACACACCACAGAGGATTTTCCTCTTTATTAAAAAAAAAAATTGCGCACATTTTAGTCTCCACCCCATTCCACTTTCACATTAGATAGCATTATAAGCTCAGACTTTACTTCATCATTATGGTTTAACAGTAAATACTTAATACAGCAACACTGACCCTAGCCTAATACAAACACAGCAGCTTTTTCAAACTCACAAGTCTCTCTTTGGCAGCCTCTCTGAATGACTCTTTCAGGTCTTCAGCTGCTTCTGCATTAGAAATTAAAAACTCAAACCTAGAATTAGTAGGATTTGGTAAAGCAAAACTGTGCTTCCTGTGGGAAAACATCAATTACTCCTGAACGTAAAAGCTGGATGCTATTAAGTTTGAGAAGACGTTTAATTGATAAGACACTCAACTGATTCGGTTTAACTGGTCAGGTTCCTCATCACACTAGAGCTCTAATGCTACAGCTTTTCATCCAGCTGTGCCCTGAGTAGACTCAGGTACACCCTTCTGTTAAGGGTAGTTCAGTCCAAGCACAAGCACGCTGCTAAGCATCCTGTAAAGATATTAAGTGACATCAAAACTATGAACAGGAACCACTACAAAGGACCCCTTTCTGAAACAGAATCTTCTGTTCCTGGCATGAGCAGGGTATGTCACCACTCCACACCAGATCTCCTGCCAGAGTATCTATATTAATTTGTTCATGTGTCATATTTCAATAGAGAATACATCAATTTCAACAGTTCTCCGTGAGCTCAGGAACTTATTGTGGCAAGGTTTTGTACCACCATCTTTTTCTGCCTTCTTCAAAGCTGGGAGCCAACTGTTCTAACCCACTCCCCCAACATAATTCGCTGACTTGGTAGAAGAGAATGCTAGAGTCTCATTGGCTCAGTAAGTGTTAACATCGCATCAGCCACCAGGACTACAGAGGATTTCTGAAATCAAGTGAAAGGTCACAGTATTACCAAGCTATTAAAAAGACCAGATCTCATCACAAAAGTATAATAACCTACTTTGTCAAATTCCATTTACCAATTGCTGTATTGTTTCCTGCTTATGCCTAAAGAGGCATATAAAAGATTTTGACAGAGTTGTTAAATATTTAGGTTCAAATCTCTGACTGGTCTGGAAGACAGTTGAAAAGCCATAATTCAAACAAGTCCTAATTTTAGTAGCAAGTGAAAAATTTTCATAAAGAAACTATATACTGACTGGAATGGTAAAATACAACAGCCAGCAAAGACACAAAGACAGACATATATCAATGTGGGGTTTGTGTTCACTGGTTTTGGGTTTTTTTTTGTTTTTGGGTTTTTTTTTACTGTCAATTTCTGGGGATAAGTGACTGAAGAACCACAGGCCCTGTAAACCTACTCAAACTATCCAATAACAAAGCACTTCTCTGGCTGAGGCCACTCTATACATGACATCATTTGCTTACTGAAGGCAAATACTTGCCAATTTTAAATAAAACAGGATTCAGTCTGTTGAAAACAGACAGATGTCTACAAGAGTGGCTATTCCTGCGGCTCCACACTGATTCACAGTGTTATACTAGCAGTAGGGCAGCTTCACATGGCATACAAGATCCTGCCAGAAAGAGAGGAAAATGAGACTGCAGTATGCGAATCTCATTAGCTGGGACCGCTTCCTAAAAGGGAATGTTACAAGCTTAAAAGCACAGCACGTTAAGAGGTATGCTTTATTTCAAGGGATTTAACAGGAAATCTCATAACTTCCAGTGCAGTTAAATACTAGCTCACCTATTGTATCTACTTTCAAGATTAGTTTGTGTGAGGGTTTTCCATCGTTCCAATGATTTGCCACACGCCTGAGGAACTGTTGACTTTGCTGGAAGAGCTGGCATAACCATCGCATACCCCAGAATCTTCAAGAAAGCCCAGCAAGGAACTTGGCTGATACGTGTGAGTTTGCGGAGCAGTTTTTGAAAAGGTGAATGCATCCAACAAGCAAACTGCAACATTACCTTTTAAAGAAGCTTATTAGCAAACTCCATCTATTTTGAAGTCATAAATCACAGTGTGATGACTCCTATTTTTCCCCCCAAATAAACTAAAAAAGTCTTAACATGCTGAGCCAAGACTTCTTTATTAAAAATAAAATAAAAAATCTTAAATACCAGACTCCAAGCAAAGAAACTTCTACTAGAATACCTCTCTTGACATTTCTGATCATTTCCACAGTTCAATCGAAAAGTGTTACTGACTTCCTGTGGGGCACAAATGGCAGAAAGTTAGCTGCTTGAAAATCTAACAAACTCTCTTTACTCTTACATCCTCTTCTGTTAGTCTGCTAGAAGATGCATTGTAGAAATGCACATTTTAACTAAATGCACTGTTAGATAATTTTTATCTCAACATTAACAACTGGAAACCTTTATAGATACCCAAGACTCGGATTTTCTACACAGCACATGGAAAAAACACAGGTTGGCTTGCCTCCTGGCAACTAAAACTAACACCATTTCAGGAAGAAATTTAGTGTGAAAGTAATCTTGTCTAGAACAAATGCTGTGTAACAGAGTCTGTCCTGAGGGTCTGAACTTCCTCTACCCTTCTGGACAAGGCAATAATCATCAGGAAGACAATATTCATCAAAAAGAAATGAGGAGAACAAGTACCCGTATTTTCAAGAGAACAGTGCCTGAAAACACAAGGTTCAAGCTCCATTGGAAGTCACAATGCTTGAACGGAAACAAGTATCTGGAACCTTTCACAGAAGACACACAAATATTCACTTTTCCTGCAGTTGCAGAGTAGACAGCACTGAACTTTGTTACAGGAGCTGACCTACAGTCTCAATTTTCTTCAGCTCCACGAAGCAGAAAAACCTAAAAGGAAGGCCACTTAACTCTATATAATACAGACAGTTCACCTTCTAAGTTGTTCTACCTATTAACCAGCATCTCTAACACACTTGCACTTTTAGTTCTGGGAAGCATTTCTCATGTATGTTAACACACTGAAGGGAGGACTTGGCAATGCATGTTATTTGAGTTTAGGTTGAAAAGATCTAAAGAACCAAGGCAGGTTCTGGTGACAGATACCAGATTTGCTTCAGAAACTAGAAGAATCACCTGGAGGTTTAAGAAATGCATTTATTTAGAAGAACAGGTGAGATAGGTATTCAAACCTTCTTCACATTAAGACAGTGTTTAACTTACTAACAACAGAGATGTACCTCCTCAGAAGCCTATGTTTTTACAAAGCAGAGATGGTTTTATTTTACAGAAAAAAGCCTTATCTAAATTTGGAGGATGAAGAGAAATGCTAAGACTTTTACTGTCCTTCCATTTCTATGAAAATTAGTGCCTAGGCAAAGGGAGAGCATTAAACAAGAGAGAAGCAGGCAATTCTCCCTCTCCCTCCAACCACACTTTTTTTTCTGGTAACTGACACGTTGGAATGCAGTGCGTGGACATCTCTAGACTAGTCGTAGCACGTACTTCTCCTTGTACGCTTCTACTGGGAAAGACACACAACAGCACGATGAAGTTACAGGAGATGATGAGAAGATCAAATAATAGGAGAAGAGATACTTGTGGGACAGAAGAGACAAACTGCAGAAAAGCAAAATAGATTTCTGCAGCTCATAAAACAAGTTTGTCCAAGACATTTCTGAGAGCTCTACTTTAAATCGGTACTGAACATGATTCACCACATTCAGTTATCCACTTTTCTTGTGCAGAAAACCTTAATGCTTCCTGTTTTACACACTTAAGCAACATACAGACCACCACGTGTGAAATGCTCAAAGACAACAGAAAGTTTCTAAGTTGCACTCCAACAGAGTCTTTTCAACTATTTTAATTACTTTTTGAGAGCTAGCGATCGATAACATAGACTATGTGTTCACAGCCTAAAACACACACAAAGCCCCAAGCAGTATTAAAACAGACTATTAACTAGGAACATAGATCCTTCTTCAAAACATATTTTATTTTCTAGTCAAACTCTGTTGAGTAACTGCTTCATTGTGTGCTGGTGGCAATAATTATGGAAAGTACAAAACTAGAAAATACTTTGCGGCTTGCAACTGACAATACTTTGGGGCTTGCAACTGACAAGCTTGCTGGCAAAAATGAATGACCACTAAACATCTCACTCATGCAGTTTTCTTTTCTGCTTTGATTTCACATTAAGGACCAATAAATAACCATCCCTTTAAAGCTCTATAATTTTTTTCTGGATAAACCCAGAAACTACAAGCTAAAACCAAACTGTAATATAATAGAGCTAAAATCAGATTTGCAACCATGCAAGTTGAGAGAAAAGATATTTGATACCTCTGGAACAGAGTGCAATGTTAGTAAGGAAAGAGCTGATGAGGTTAGCCCTCCGGGATCAGAGAGAAGTAATTACCATCCATGAAATGGTGAGGAATGATGTGGACATTAAGAAAATTATAGCGTGCCATAAATATTTCAATTTGAAGATTGTTTGGGGTTACCCCAAAAGCTTTTGGGCATGCAAACTGCCCTTCCAGCTTGACATAAACAGTCACAAAGACCGTAACAAGAGAGATGAGCTCCCTACATTAATGTGGCTCCACTTATCTTAGATAATCACAATACAAGGAAATTAGGTATTTCTAACTGCTGCAAACATTTAGCAACAGACTTGATTGTACAGACTAAGTAATAAAAGCATGTTACAAGCAGCCAGGGACTTCATGGAACTTACCTGTTTCTGTGCTGATGCTCCCATGTGCACCTGGCAAAACTTGACTGCCTGTTCAAGTGCTGCTTCTTCATCCACCTGAACAGAGAATCACATCTAATGAAGTCAATTACTTAGCTCATCTATAAATCTAACTCAATTCAGAATAAATGGGGATGTAGAGCATGGGAGTAAGGGGGAAAAGCAGCACTTCTACAGCAGAACAGTGATCTTAAGTTATTCAGCAGTATATATTCAAAGACACACAATTCTCAATTCAAACCAACATTTAGAATTAACGCATCCCTGATAATTGGCATCATAGCTCTTAAGTGATTTCAAAAATTTAGTTCCAAAACATGGAGGGGTCCTGCTTTCCCCCCTCACCCCTGTAGTAGTGGTCTTGCCAAGAGTCGTTCTTTGGGAGACATTTATCTCCCCAACCACTGAAAAGATATAGGGCCAATTTTATGCTGCTTTGTTTAGCAACTGTTGTTGTTATATAATCATGTCTGAGGCCACTTAGAGAAATTATAATTAACGATAAAATACTTTACCTGTTTAATCAGCATGTACGTTTCAGACATGATCTTCTCAATTTTACCCAGATCATAGGCCATAACTTTCTGACCTTGCTGCCATACCCGGTAAGCATCGAGTAGAAGTGTTTTCCCAGACTCCACATCCTCAAGTAATTTCCTCTTCCTGCTTGATCTCTGGACAGGTTCTTCAGCAGGTACAGCTTGAACTATTCCTTTAGCTGCCTGCTGCTGATGTTTTGAGCTGATACTTAGCTCTTCCAAAGAAAGTTCTGGAGTCCGGCTCTCTGGAGCTCTCTCCTTTGAGTTCCTGCCAGACTGAAGACGGTCTGGCTCGCTCCGTTTACATGAAGAATCAATTTTTTCAGGGTCATTGCAATATCCATCAAGATCCATAGGCTCAACTGAACCAGGTCTAAGGAGTTCTTTAATTTCCTTGTCATTCTTGTCCTCTTGTTCCAATATGTCCATAGCATTGGGAACTTGTCCTTGTGTCACTTCCTTTACTCCATTTTCAGTACTATGTACTACTCCATCAGATAAAACTGGCTTTTTGGGAAGGACATCTTTCCCCTCTTCAGCACTAGTTTTATTAGAGACGTCTGTTGTCATCCTTCCTGAAGCAAGGTTAGAAGACTTGGAACTCTGATCTTCTGAGCCCTTAATAAAAGAAGTCATTCTTCGCTGTTATTATTGAAATCAGAAAGCGTTTAAGCACAGCTATGACTACCATGAATACTGACAACAAGTACCTTTACATTACTGCCTCTGCTGAAAAAAATGCATTTATTCCATGTTCCTTCTTGCTTGTTCCTGAATATTAATTAATCCAAACCACAAGGCTGACAAAGTATTTTAATCAGTGAAAACACCACAGAGAAATCAAGGGCACAGGCTGAACCAAAGCCGCAATGTTTGGTTTTCCCCCGCACACTACTTCAGTCTGTAACTATGGGATCCAACTAAATGAAATCCAAGGTTTCAATTGCACAACGTTTTTTCTAATACATTGAAACCAAAACTGAACCTGTTTCTTTTGGCAGCTGCAGATCAACTTCAAATGTAAGAATCTTCCCTTTGGTTGTTCCTATATAATGTTGTTCTTGTTAGTAGATCAAGAAGTATGCTAAACTCTGCTACAGTATTTTAATGTTTGTACCTTTATTTTGGTGATGGTCCAAAGGTAGAAAATCTCAGTACCTCACATCTTCTTTCAAAAATTGCTAATGATATAATTCTTCAGCCTGGGTTTATGGAATAACTATTTCATATGCCAAGTTCCAGTGTTCTTAAGGATGTTTTCATTTCATTTGTTAAGCCTATACTCTGTTAACCTAGAAAACCCTTAGGAACAATTTCTTCCTTGAACATGTTTTCCAAATAAACTTCCGATTTCCAGTTATCTTAACCTGGAAACTGCTTAGACTCTAAATGACTTTTAAAAATTAAATCTAAACTACTATTAAGTGTAGTAGCAGGTGTGGTGCTGTCAAGGACTAGCAGTTAAAAATGACAAGGCATATAATATCTAGTTGTCTGGTTTTGTTTTGCAAGGGAATCTTATTTCATTTGAAAAGAAAATTTCCAATAGACCCCACCTGAAAATGTAGCAGTTCTCACAGTTCCTGTAACTACCATCACTTGAAATTTAAGGGACAGTCAAACCACACGCTGCAATCCATTCTGAACAACAGTATTTGTTACTGGATTTCAGAAATGAAAAACAGCAATGCAGGAAGAAATGTTTCTGTGTAATTGCATATAAACAAATGGTAACAGAAATAAGTGATAATAATGTAGCCCTTCAGTCACAAGAGCTCTAAGGAATGAGTAAATTGAACCTAGGAAGCTCTAATTACTAAATCAGTGACTATTAAACACACTTCTGCCTTACCTGCGTCAGATCGTTGAGCGTGTCCTCCAACACTTTCACTGTAAGCACAAAGGCCTGTTGGGCCAGAACTTGGCGATCTGCATCACGCAAGTACTTCCTGTGCCACAGTAAGATAACAGAAATGAGGCTAACTTCCAAAAAAGCTTATAGGACTTCAAAAGCAAGAATCAGGACATTAAAAAAAAAAAAAACCCTAAAAAAATTTTTTCAACAAAACACCCCAATACAGCAATTTTAAAACAAGTTAGAAGAAAGCAAGCAAAATACACAGAGTTGCATATTGAAATATAACACTTTGGCTGTGTTTCCCTTCACCTCTCCTCTCCCCACAATCAAACATGACGTGCATGAAACAAAAGATAGCACTACCTACCATCAGAGGGGAGAAATGAAAAAACGTAAACAAACCCAGAGCAAAACAGACAACCAGAATTACAGTTTTCTTACACCAAGTCTTCTGTGACCCTCAAATACCAGCCTTTTATTCAACCCTTTTCTTGAAAAAGGGTATTAGTCACACAAAGCTATCTTAAACTGTCAGGTGATGTTCATGTTCTGGATAAACCGTGTATGTGAGATTAAGGACATCAGCAAATCCTTTCTCATTGGTCATATCAGCCGCCTTTGAGCCTAGGTTTTTTACAGCTAAAACACTGGTGTGCTAATACCTTTTCTCCTATTTGGTATTACAAAAAACCCTGTAGGTGTAAAACTTATTCACTCTATAGCTTTATTTAATTTATTAGAGAACTGTAACTTCAGCGTATTCTGACACAATGCTTTAGTCCACTTTCAAGGAAGATACTTCCAGCCATCAATCCCACCTGAGTTTGATGGAACCTGAATTTCTATTTCAGAATTGGCCAGTTTTAATAAGAGGGCTAAAAATCAAGTAAACAATTTTGAAGGGTACTATTTCAGCCAAAAAGCCAACATTTTAATAAATGTATTTTCTCTCCACAGTATTACATTACATTGGTAATTTTATGGTTTGCTTTTCAGACAAAAGAAAATGAATTAAGGAGGAGTCAGTTTTTTGTAGTAACTAAAGTTCAGCTAAAAACCCTGCATTTTTAAAAATAGGGTTGTAACAGGCATATACCAGACACACCCAGAATATTTGCATTTATAAGTTCCTGTAACAACTGCAGTTCACCATGGCTGGCACTGGCTGATCCAACATGCCATATTACTTGTTTGTTAAATTCAGGCTAGTGTTATAAATAACATAATATTTTTAGTACAACTGTGGGCTTGCCTAGGACAGAATTTAAACCTTCTATGGTCCAGTACTTCTGATATGCTAAAAGTCAAAGTATTTTTGGCTTCAAGTTTGCTGAACATGTGGCGACATATTCCCAGACACGCTATGATTTATGCAAATTCACATGCACTCACACTCAAAAACATATGAAGAAACCTCCAATGCCTCCAACTTATCGCCATCAATCATTCAGTTCAATTTCTCAAGAATTTGCCAGAGATCAATTTCAACATTTCCCACTCGGCAAGCTACTAGAATTTTACCTCAATTGCTTCAATGTTTTCCTTAGATGTTTATTTTGGTCTTCCCACTGATATGAATCTGTATATAGCTCACGTTAAATGGCTTCTTTTTTCTTAAATAAGGTTAATGCAATTAAAATTAGATCACCCCTGAATAGGATAAGCTTTTTAAATAGCATCAGCTGCCAACAGGCACATAACCATTGTTCAGTCCATCAAGGATTACAGGAAGGCAGGATGCCTGGGCCATGACCTCCCTTCCCAAGCATCACTCTTACACAAGAGGCCAGCAGAAGGGTGCAGAAGTCGTGATGCTCTTGTTCCACCAGTGAACCCCTGTTCCATCTGCCACAAAACCTCTGCAAGTCTGCTGAGGCAGCTGTATGGCTGCTCTGAGTTTCAAAAGAAATGCAGAGAAATTCTAGGCTCTATTATGGAATCGTAACCCTGACAAAAATTAACCATCATTCCACTATATTCCCAAGGAAATCTGTCTAAAGACTTTTTTCCTAAACTAAGAATGTCTTTAAATAAAGTAGTACACAGTGAACAAAACATATTCCAAGCTTTACCAAGTAATGGATTAAAATAAATTTATCATACTTTCCCTGATCAGGGGTCCTCTGTAGCATAGATGAGACTTTCAGCAAGGTGTTGTAATCCTTTAGTTGTGACAGCACATTTAGCAGTAAGACAATCGAACGGTTCATATGAGATGCAAAACTGCCTGGGCGGTCGATCTCATCCACGGGGATGCGCCAGATTCCCTGCAGAGAAGGGAAAAGAAGAAACCTCTAAAAAGGGATCCAACTGAAAAGGACAGAAATCTTGAAAAATTGATCGGATTCTGCAGCATACTAAATTTCACTGAGGATCTGTGAATAATGGACAGACAAATGCTGTGGTCCTTCAGACAGGTAGACCTGGTTTTAAAGTCAACTGCTTCCTGCCAGTGGCAAAAGAGAGAGGCTTGCAGAAGCCACAGCACACCTTCTAAATATGCTTCTGAATTATTCCCAGAAAAAAAGCAAGCAAAGCCTAAATTATTTTGTGCATTTTCCTTCAATGTCTGTGAACTTGCCTTCCTAAGCCAAAGCTTAAGGACCACAAAAAACAAGGAGTAACTTAAAATAGGTTTTCCTGGCCTGAAAGCTGCTACTCTTGTGCAGCCACAGCAAGTCTCCATCTTCATATAATCTGTTACTAAATGTTTTAGGAACTTGGTTACTGCCTTGATATTATCAGTGTTCATTGTGGCACTAACCAGCCTGATCAGAAGAACCTGATTCCTCAGCAGCGTCCATTTTCAAGAGGTAGATTCAAATACTTGTGCCTGAGCCTTCTAATAAAATTTTTGGGACAAAGGAATCTTTGGGGAGCAAAGTGGAGACTGATAGAAAATATAATTTCATTATTGTTAGTCAGCTCAGATTTTGCAATGTCTAGTAAGTCTAAGGAAATATTTTTCAGGCGTTTAGTGTGGATGCTGTCAACACACTAGCCAACCGTATTTGACAAAATGCAATGCAAATCCGGCTATGCTTACGTGTTAGTATGTAACATATTATGGCCATGCAGAAAAACTGCTGTAGCATCAGTGCAAACCCTTCCCCTTATGCTTAACAGATTCAGTTCTGAAACTTTTCCTGTAGCAGCTCTTTAAGATGAAAATCCTCTGGTCATGTACACCATTTTGTGACAATCCAGGAAAGGATAGTCTCATTGATAGGAGTACCTGACTGAAAATGAATTTTGCTTTCCAAACCTTTTCAGAGAGCAAGATATACAAATATTTACTCTTTTATCACTGTTTAAAGGTCTTGCTTTGATATTTTTAGCTTTCCTTCCAGTGTGAGCAAAATTCTTCAGAACTTAATGCAAGGTGGAAACAAAGAAAATCATTATTGCAATCATAAATGACATCTAATCACAGAATAAGCAGATAGGTAACTGGCCTGTCTACAACAGACCCTCCCTCTGCATTTCTTCACTCTGTAGTTCTACTCCATACGATGTATAGAAACTTGGGAAAAATCAACAGAGAAATATTAGTGTTTTTAAATAGGAAACAATTACTTTAACTAGAGGTAATGTACAGACTGTTCTGCCAAATTTTCTTACTCTTGCTTTTCCTCATGCTCTCTATTCTTCTGCCCTAGTGATCACAGACACCCCCCATTTTCCCCTTCTTGCTCCCTGAAGCTTTTTTTCAAACTTTTTTTTGTAGCATCCCTTTTCCCAAAAGCACCTAAAGCCGTACCATGTCTGACCCCCTAGGCATAACCGTCGCTTCCTCTGATCCCCAACTGCCAACCTCCAAAAGTACCTTCTGCGGCTTGGTGGCAAAGATCTTATCTGCTCATGCAGCTCAGCAGCTCTCAAGCACTTACAGATCTTGTAGGTAGCAGTTCCGTAAGACAGCACACACTTTATTTAAATAGAGAAGCTTTTTCTTCCTCCAAACTGTACAATGACTTTCTTTTCATGTTACAGATGAACATGCACATTCTGGAGCTGGTATTTTTTTGCTTCTCTGCACGCATGAAAACTGAGTTTCTGCCAAATTCTGAACCAACTGAACGCCTCAGAAGGGCACCACATTGCAACAATCTACTTAGCCAATTCAACTATACAAAACAATTTATGGTCAACCTAGACACACGCTATAGGAATGGAACACAGCCAACATGTAGGTTCCTGGTCTTTTCCAGTATTATTTCATCCTTCATTTGAATTGGAGGGAGCTTTTGGATACTGTAGCCGGAATCAGTTGAAAATAATTTTGCAGCTCCTTCTCATACTTCCGTGTACACATTTTAATGTTACCCGAGAAACGGCAATGCCGTAAAACCATACGCAATGACAGAATGTGCTAACTGCAGCCAGAAAGGCCTGAAGTCACTAAGTCCATCTGAGAGAAACCAAGTTGCATATTTTGGGGAATGATGTTCTTCTGTCTTTCAACAACAGTTCACACTGGAATAGCTTAAATTAAAACTCAAGGTAGAATTGTTTAAGTTTTCCTTATCATCGCAATTACAAAAGAAGTTCTCATTTAAAAGGAAAGTCGCTAACCTGTTGTTGCCTTGCAACTTGGTTGCAAGTCAACCTGTGTTGACTTGCAGTTTTATAAATGCAAAACAGCAAAAAATAAGATTACTGTCCTGTGTTACATACCTGCCCATTTCACATGGAGCCTCAAGCCAAAAGCAGAAAGAAACCTGTTGTCTGGAGTCAGAACAGTCTTCATTCCACCCACTGTGATTTTATTAAGCAATACGCAAAACATTGATGTTAAAGTGAGTTTATCAGAATTTATTTCATGACTGATGTTGAATTATTTAAGACTGTAATGTGAGTCAGAGACTAAATAAACTGCCTCCTTCAAACCTCTCCCAAAGAGAAGTTTAACTAAGACCATCAGGCATGAATTTCTCCTTCCTATATATCATAATGTTCAGGAAGAATATTGCTGAATTCAGATCATACACCACAACTTTAAAAAAAAATAAAACAGCCTAGCATTCAGCTTTTTAAACAAAACTTAAGAAACAAAAATGTAAAGCTTGCAATGAAAAACCAGGGAGGAGACTGGAAAAAGTTATCCAGCTTGACTAGAAGTTTTCGTATTATCAGCTGAAAATTCAGATTTGTTAGCAAAGCCCCTCCCTTGAAACTACACACATGAGGCGTGCAGATCCTTGTGACAAACATTTGCAGCTCTTTGAAAGGTTTCGTTACTGAGCATCACCAGTTGGGCCACTTGACAAATCACCTCCGGCCACCAAAACAATTTTACGTCCAACACGCCGCTCCTGTTTGCTGGCCACCGTTCCAGCAGCTGAAAGGTTCTCCTCCCTTCTGCAACAGCCCGCAGCTGAAAGGTTCTCCTCCCTTCTGCAACAGCCAGCGAAGCTGTTTACACAAAACCAGGGGAAGGAGTGAGATGCTTCCAACAACTCCAGAAGGCCTCCAAGATCCAAAACATCAAGCTGCTCTCCATGCCTTCCTGGCCAAACAAACATTCTGTAAGAGCTGGGGGTGGGGGAAGGAAGCCTGATATGTACTGCTAGAAAAAATAAATCTGCGAAAATTCTGTGCATAACCTCATACTGCATTTTATATTAAATATGAAACTAGACAATGAAGTCAGTCTATCATATTCCTGATAACACTTTTAAATTTTTTTTCCCAGCTTGAAACTTACTGCACAACCCCCCTTGCAGAAGAACTGAAGCCTCGGGGAGGAGGGCAAGGAGAAGAGGACCATGCTGCACAGCTACAGCCAACAGCAGTTACTTTCTAGTTCAGTCACTGAAAATAGAAAGGAAGGAAGTGCTTATTATTCCTCCACACTGCTTACTCCAGAGCTTTACGGGAGGGGATTCCCTGGGGTTTAGGAATGCCTCTCCGAGGAGGAAAGGCTGATGGTTCTCAGCAAAACCCAAACTTCTCTGGGGATGGCTGCTGCTGACACTGCAGGTCAGAGTAAGCCATTTTCTTAGCAGAGATCAAACTTTACTCTCAATGCTCCATGATTTCTCCTCTTAACGAAATGGAGAAATGCTAGTCATACTTCAGATGATCCAATTCACGTGAAACAAGCAAACACATAAACCAAATACTGCTACAGACTGATCTCCGATTATTTATGATTCAGTTTCCTCTTTTCTTTTTTTTCCCTCTTTTCTTTTTTTTCCAAGGGTCCCAGAAGTACAAGTTGCAGCACATACAACAAATTCAATGCCACTGCAGCCTTCAAGTGACAAAAGCAAAAGCAAACACTTCTTCAATCAGTATTTGTCAATCTCAGTAATATCCTGTTCAGAAGAGCCTTTACTAAAAACAAATCTAATTTAAATATTAAAGATTGTTATAGAATATGACAAAGCTAACCAACCAACTAAAGCCACCCCACCAATTAATAATGAAAGAACCAACACAGTATTTTAAAATCAGAATTTTAACTAAGCACAACTGCATAATACCTGGAAAGTTCACATTTTCCTAAACTTTTTTTTTTTGAAGTCTATATATTTAAAACAGGGTGAAGCACAATATACTGAAGTACTACTAGCTTTACCCATGTGCTCTCTTCACAGCTATCTAGGTCAACATAAGATCTTGCACCGGGGGCCTGAAAAGGAAAGGAATATGGTTCAAGCTGCACAGTTTCAACACAAAGGATTTGAAACCTCACTCTTTTCAGCTAAAAAAAGTACAGCACAGTCCCTTGAATAACCCTATGCCTCCCCGTAAGCATCGTTCCATTTAGTGTTCAACTCAGCAAGACTGTTTGCTTGACTCACGACTTCCTGCTAGTTCTGAGTGTAACCATTAAAACCACTGCCTCCTCCCCCAGTTAGCAAATTACTAAACCACCTATTCTCATCTGATCTTAACATGCTCCCATATCACTTCATATTTTACTCTGTCACCTGATTTCAGCTTTTCTTCTGTTCTACAGACAATTCTATTATTTTTCTTCCTCAATTCCTCATTTCATCCGCACTGCTATTCAGTCTGTAGTGAAACAATTCCACCTCTGTGAACAGGAATGCAAGTGGGTACAAATGTATTACAAAATTAAAGCAGCTATATTCAGAATATTAAAAATATTAGCTGCAGGAACTTGTGTCATCAAGGGAAAAAAGAAGCAGCCCTTCTTTCTGTAACTTCGCCAATTTCAGAAATGTCTTACAAAACTTTTTCTGAGTATTTAAGCAGCACTCCTCTTGTCCACTGTTAATCTTGCTCACATAGTACAGTAACAGAATATAAAAAACAGTATGACAATAAATAAATAAATAACATTTCATTAGCCTGAAAAGGGAAACAGAAATAAGGCAAAACTGCAACAACTAACTTTTAATACATCAGAACCAAGCAGGACTACAATTCCTGGTCTACAAGGTAAATACATTCTGTTTCTTTGTTTCCTCTATTTTAAATACACACACTCTTGGAAGTGCATAATCAGTGCGTATCCTTTCTGGAAGAAAGGCGGAATTCTGCAGTATTTTTTTAGCATGAGAACAGCATGAAAAATATTGACAAATCAAAATGCTCCACATGCTCAAATTATCATATGTCAATAAAGAAACATAATGGACAACATTAACCTCCGATTTCTCTCTTCAAAATGCAACATATTTTAAGAGTCTTAAAGTTCAGATTTCTCAATTTCTAGAACAATCATCTTTACAGCTGACTTGACCTTAAACTGGTTTTACCCCTACGAAAAGAACACCCAAGCTATACCCGCTTGGAGAGGCTATTACGTGTGAGCATGAGTCAGGGATGTACACACACAGGAGGCAGGGAAAGGGAACCATTTCCTCGCTGCATAAGCAATTATATAAAACCAGAAATGCCTTGTTAAAGATGACGAGTTACAAGTTCAGGTGGAAGTAGTGAAACAGAAACCAAGGTCTACAGATAGCCTTTACAAAACATTGGGTTTGGCCGTTTGCCAGGCAGAATTTAGAGGTTTATGCTCACTTGGTCAGGAGGCTTGAGGAATTTTTACTCAGATGGTTCCCATGTACCATGTGACTTCACAACAATGTCAACAAAGTTGTATCATCTCTTTTTAAAGGGAAATGGCTAACTAGACTATAAAAAAAAATAAATAAATCTATTTCATGGCTACAATGGAAAGACAGAAAAGAAAGCAAGAAGGAGCGACAGGCCAGTCTCTTAAAACCTGTTTTGAAGGTGCAAACCTATTCAAGCAATAACACGGGTGTGCTCCCTCCGGTGCTCCGCATCCATGCACCTCAGGCAGATATCACCCACTGAAAACCCAGGAAACGCAGGAGGTCTGTGCATAATGCATCATCCTCAGGATGAAGATGACTGCTCCCTGCGCTACTTTTCCAAGTTAACACCAACAGTGCTGGTGGAGTATCTTTCCCCAGAGTACTCTAAGAAACAATCCTTAGATTCCCTCTTTTTTAACCCTGCATTTCTCTACTCTGCAAGTCTGGGGTGCTAAAGCAAAGATGGATTTGAAGATACAGCTGTGGTATACAGATTTATTTTTTTTTCCCCTGTTGCCAACATGAAAAAAGGTTCTCTTTTGGAAAGCTGGACAACTCCTCCAGCTGAAAGGCCAGTTACAGATAAAAAGACTTTTGGACAAATTACTTAGGTATATTTACTGTCTTATTTACTGTCTTTCCTCCAGAAGTTGCTCCCTTTTTACCAGCTGTATTTTAGGAAAGGGAGAAAAAGAGATTGGTTAGGAACGGAATCAAATTATCAGCAATAAATTTCATTCACTGTGCCTTGCAGCCAATCCAGGGTTTAAAAAGAAGAGAAAAAGGCTTGCCAAAGGGATGCAGAAGAGCAGAAGTCATCCAGAGATTTAGCCAGGCACTTCTACCTATTCAAATGAAAACACTGAAGACAAAGGCATCTGCTCACCCACAGGGACTTCTGATTCTCCCTCTGTTATTCAGTAACAAATCTTTTTTTGGGGGGACATTTTGGTTTATGTTCTGTCCCTGTCTGAAAGAGCCTGGAATTCTTTCCTTGGGAGGATACAAATCACAGAAATCCAAAGAATACAGCATGCTCCCAGGTCTAATAAGCAAGTAACTTAAAGCAGAAACCTGACGAAAGAATATACAACCCTTGACAGGAAAACACTTTACCAGGAGGTTGCATTTCTTAAGGCATTCTCAGGGGCCAGACACAAGGAGATTTCTTTACCACCAAAATAAATGGTAAGCAGGACACATCTAGAGAGTGACATGGGTTCTAGTTTTGCCAAGCAGACAGCCTTTCATTGTCTTAAGAGGATTTTTCTGCTTAGATCTTTTCTGTGTATCTGCTACAACCAGACTGCCTGGCATCAGATGCCAATGGTACTCAAAACTAAAGAGACAAGCTTGGAACAGTCCACCCATCTGCCTGGAAGTGGACAGGCTCCTGCATTAGCCCCCTGCATGAATAAACTCATTTTTCAACAACACGTGGGATTCCTTTAACATAACTCTGCATGTCTATAATACAGAGATAAGCATTTAATGGTAGCACCTAGAAACCTTTCACAGAGAAAACAGGGGATGTGGCTCACCTGAGCTATTACAGGTTCTACCTTAGGATGAGATGAGTCACACACCAGAAACAATGATCTCCCCTGAATGCAAAGGATGACGAGTAAGTCAAAAAAGATGATGAATGTTAGGGGAGATAAATGCCAACTGGCAAGTTTGCAGGTGGTTCTGGTCTCTATCAGTGGCATGCTGAGGTCAAGCAAGCCCCACTACTCATTCTTATACCTAAAGGAGGTGTTACAGAACTAGAAAGAGAATTGGGGCTAACACAAGGCTGGGTAGAAGGCCTTGGTTCCTGAGTTCCAACAGAGACAAGGGCAAGTTTCAGAATAGTGAGATTTTTCATCTAGACCCCCATGCTTCTGTAACTAGAGTGACTGTCCCACCTCCCCAGAGATTACAAAGTAAACCAACTAGTAACATACGTGCACTTTACCTGGTATGAGATTCTATTTGCCAAAGGAAGGGTTACCGCAGCCTAGTTTTAAGAAAATTAAAAATTGCTTCAGAACACAGAACTGTCAGCTATCACAGAATCACAAAGGTTGGAAGGGACCTCGAAAGATCATCTAGTCCAACCCCTCCTGCCAAGGCAGGGCCACCTAGAGCACATCACTCAGAAACGTGTCCAGTCGAGTTATGAATGTCTCCAGAGAAGGAGACTCCACAACCTCTCTGGGCAGCCTGTTCCAGTGCTCTGTCACCCTCACGGTGAAAAAGTTTTTCCTCATGTTAACCTGGAACCTCCTATGCTCTAGCTTGAATGCTCTATCATCTTTGCCTACCTCTGCTAACACCCAAAAATAGTGAACCTTGCACAGCATAGTACTAACGCTACTCTCAACACTCCTGCCTTAAAAGAATACAAGAGTAGTACAGCATAACAAAGCCTAGGTATGAAGAAGAGATACTAGAATACCTAGCACTCTAATGCAAGCACAGCAAAGTCTGGAGATAAGTCTCAAACGCCTCACTCTTGTCCAAAAGGTAGCCTTTTCAGTCCTCTGACAATAACAACAGGGTAATGCTTAAATGGAGAAGTAAGTTAAACATAAGACAGATCAGCAAAATTATGTGAACAACGATACAATCTGTGGAATGTCCAAATGGGCCAAGGGCAAGGCAGCTGCTACAAGCAAAAGAAAACAGATTTTTCACACGAACTTCAGCTAACTTGCAAGTTGGGTGGGTGAGCACAGCAAAGGAAAGATGCTAAATCTTACCTACCTGCCTTACAGGTACCTAAAGTTGTCTATCTCCAAACTGCTTACACTGATTCACCTCCATCATCTAGTGCAGTATACCTGATACTAGAAAGAAAAGAATGACAAGAACTTTGCAACATTAAGAGGTATGCTAATTATGGAGATTCAGCACATTGTTAATGTAGAATTATGAGTTGTTCCGAGATTATTCCATGCTGAAACACTGCAGTAAGGGTCTCCTTCTAGTAAAGGGTGCCACCTTTTACTATTTCAGTAGGCTTGAAGGATTTCACAGGATTTGAAGAAACACATTTTCACCTATTTAAATATCCAAGTTATAGATGTAACTTGCTGATCACCTAACACATAAAATGTGATTATCCTTTTAACGGCAAGACAGTCTCCACATACAAGACTCAAATGATATTGAGTATTTTAAACTAAGCTGTCAGAGCGCTAAAAAGTTCTTCTACCAAAATACATCAAATTTTTATGCCAACAAAAACTGCTCTTCAATCCTACACCCCTTACTTTGCTTAAGCAAACAAAATGCTTAACTGCCCACTCCCGCCCCTAAGCTGACACCCAGCATCCCTCCACTGACAGCACAAAGTGTCTTTCAGTATTTAGACTCTCTTCTGCATAATGACACACACTAAAATATCAAAATGAGAAAGTATAAAATTCAAGTGTTTGCAAAATATTTCAGCAAATTCGTAAAACATTCAGAAAAAGCAAACACATCCACCTGCACGTTCTACAAACATATCACCAAGTTAGACTCAAAATCTCAGACAATACCAAAAGTTAGAGGGTCTCAGGTTAGATCAGCAGTGTGGAGGAAAACGCTATCATTTCAGGAAACACTGATCAAGCACTCAATGTTCTTTTCTGTCAGCACCAAATCACTAGAATACACAGCATTAGGAGATCCTGATGAAAGAGATCTTGGAGCCTGAAGGAACATAAATCAAAAGGTCCAGAGAACACTTGCTACTAGTCTCCATCACAGATTTTGAAAAGAAAAAAACTCTCTAACGCAGTATCACATGGCGGCTCATAAAATACAATCAAGCGATGATCTTTACAATTACTAGAGAAAAGCCTTCAGCTTAATTTCATCTTGATAGAAAATTTCATCTTCCTATGAAATTACCTAGAAACATTCTCCTTACAATACCTTTTGGCTAAGATGCATCATTAAGACACAAGTTTCTTTCATCTCAGAGCACTGTGAGGGATCAGGCAGCCACATCGCCTAACTTTGCGGGATCACATAAGGACTTTTCAAAAGAGCACATTTTTCCTCAGTGACCTGTTGGGCAGAGCTTCTCTCAACTGACCTAATAAGTATGAAAAAGTAAGTAGATTTGAGGAGATCGAACACAAAACCAGATCTGTGTACTGTATGTACTGCAACTTGGTCAGGTTGATGATGAGAGCCATGTCATTGTTAGGAGGTGACATATCAATATGTAGTTGTAACAACTACCTCTGGCTGGGTACTGGCAATGTTTGATCAAATTTTCATTAGAGTTTTATGACCTCAGACTTAGGGTTAGTAGCTTACGAGCCACAGCTTTCAAAATATATATAGGTAGGGTTTTTCAGCTTAATTAGGAACAAATCAAGATTATGGAAAAAGCTAATAAATTTCACTGAATACGCTGTAAAGTTATTTAGAAAAATTTAGAGAGTTGTGTATCAGAATGTAATGAAGAACTATCACATTTTTAATAGCATGAATATAAACAGGTACTACCAACCAGGAGAAAATAAAAGTGCTATACATACCAGGAATGGTACTAAAAAAACTTATGCTCAACTGTTCGCAATTAACCATCAAATCCTAAAAGCTTTACGGAGAGCAACAAGAATGGCATGTTCCATCACCGGCTGGTATTTCGGTATGTGCGCACAATCTGGAAGCACAGAGAAATACTTACACCTTTCATCAATGCTGAGAAGAACAGAAGCAACTGAGAGCTGAACTGAACAGAAATTTAAACTCCTCTAGTGTTTCGACAGAGATAAAATGACAGCAGGAGCTAGTGGAAAGGCCTTTTAATCTCAAATCAGAATCCTGTAAGATCTGACTAGGGTTGCCTATTCCTTTTATGCCAGTTTTAGAGAGATATGTGTTTGCAAATACATGACTTAGTTCATATTTGAAGGTCACGGCTTTGTCTGAGGTTTCATACTGGCTTAGGAATGACAAAAGTACGCATTCTGGATTTCAAATTGTTTGTCAGCTGAAGTTGAGGGCAGGAAGCAGCTTACTTAAAACACGTAATAAGAAACAAATACCCCATATTAGCAGTTTTGAACCAGAAAAAGACATATGCAGTGATAAAAAGGAGTCAAGCTTGGAGAAGACATATTCCTCTCAAACAACTAAAGCTCTACATGAGTTTGCACATTTCATCCTCACCAATTAAGAGCTTCAAATTAAGTTATTAGGAGCTGACAGACAAGTCATTTCACTACCTCTTATCCCCCCACTACAGCAGCCTCCACAGAACACTTCCCTTCTCTGGCCAGCAAGTGGAGGCCCTGAACAAGTCCTGACTGCTATAAAAGGCAAAAAAATCTCTTACTGTAATACACCCCATAGCTAACCTCAGAATATCTTTTCTCCTCTGATACGAGAATTCATGCAACAAAAAAGAATTTAATTAACTCTGTTATTCAAGTATTTTACTTTTTTTTTGGGGGGTGGGTGGAAATCTGTGTTAACACCTAATGCTGTCTTGCTTTCAGAGGCTCCCAGGGCTTCCTCAGCAATACAGGGTTTAAAAACAAACAAAAGTAGTACTTTATCCAATTATAACAGTTAGTGGAAATGCCTAATTCAAGTAAACATTTAGACAGCAGACTGCCTAGCACCCGAGTACCCCAACAAAAGTTGACTGATCTTTGCTAACACCAGAGGAACAAGCGTTGCAGAGAAGCTATAATTCAGTTACCCAATTTACAGTAACATAAATCACAGTATACACAGGGGATCTTCAATATTCAACCAGCAGCAATACTACAACAGCTGGATGTAGCACACGGCAAGGCAGTGACTTGGTTAGCTCAGGCAGAAGACAGGGTACAGTCTGCTGATGTTCGATTTCAGGGATATTGTGAGAAAGAAATTATTTGTTTGAGAACAACCAGAGTAATTATTGAGGGGGAAGAAGTAGTGAGGAAAGCCTCACCATTTACAGTACTTCAGACTCCGATAAAGATGCTAAAAGCATACAGAAGTCCTATTATTAAAAACAACCAGGACAGTATCTGGATATTCAAGATGTCAACCTGAATATGCTCCAATAAAAAAGACATATCCTGCAGCTTCCTGGGTAATAAAAACCTCCACAGCATATGCTTTAATTCCTGGATCTCCGAGATCTGCTTCTTGCAAAATACCCACAGCACACACAAAAATCTGCTGTTGCACAAATAAACACATGCTGCAGTAAATTAAAAAAACAGAAACACAAAGCTGCCACAGCCAATGCTGCAAACAGCATGTGGCATTTGCTTTATGCACACCACCAGAATTTACTGCAATTAAGACATACGTTCTAAAATTATAAACATGTGACCAGACAAAGCTGATTGGTTTTAACAAACTGCTAATTAAATTGGAATCCTCTTATCCTCTCTCTCTCTTTTTAGCTGAATGAAGCAGCAACTGCTACAGCATAGTAGCTCATGCAAAATAGATACTGAACAACAGGGCTTTTCTGTTAGGTCACTGTTAAGAAGGGGAATCTCCAGTGTGAGCCTGGCTGCTGTAGGCAGAACAGCGGAGTGCACACCAGAGATCACAGCTGGGTTGCTGTGTGCCAGACATGATTTTTACAGAACTACCATCTCTCCTTTTCTTTTAGACATGAAAGCCTCCCCTTGCAAGCTTTAGGGCTGAATCGAAAATGAGGGTGCTAAATAATTCATCCCACTAAGGGGGTGGAGGAAGGAGCCCAAGCAATCCCAAACAATGCAGACAGAAGAAAACAAAAATCCCTCACCCTTTCGTCCCCCCTTCCAAACTTCTCTCGACTCCTCCGTTTCCCATTGCTCTCAGGATTCTCCTCTGTGCAGCAAAGAAGATCTGTTACAGCCTCCGACCGAAGGCGAACCGAACTAATGAAGTAAGTATTTCCCAACCACAACGGCAAATGTCATCAGAGCACATCTCCTGCCTGCCTCCGCTGCCGGCTGCCTGCTCGGCGCTGTGGGGGCACTCTGCGGGCACCCGGAGCCCGCCCAGCCCCCAGGCAGCCCGGCCCGGCCCAGCCCAGCCCCGGGGCAGGGATTCCCCGCGGCCACCGCAGAGAACGACCAGCTGCTGGGGGCAGGCTCTGCACACCCGCGGGCAAGCCGAACGGGAAGGGGCAAAGGCACGCCACACCGAGAAACGCCCTACGATGCGGGCAAGCCGGCAGCTATTTCTGCTTCTGCCGGCAGAGAAAGCAAACTTCCTACAACATCGCATCTGGCCCCGCCGGAGCGCCGGGGGGCCCCCGCGCCCCCCCTCAGCCACAGCGTCCGGCT
>VWZZ01006838.1:111732-188989 GCA_013399095.1 Psophia crepitans
GCCCCCACCTGCCCGCGCGGGCCGAGCCCCGCCGCCGGCTGCGCCCCCGCCCCGCTTCGGCTCACACTTCCTCTCGCACCGGAGTTCGCCCGACCTCTGGAAACCGCATACCTTAGATTTCCTGCCGCCGCGGCTATTTATTTATTTTTTTTTCCCCTTTCTTTGCAACTGGGTGCCGGGGGGCGGGGTGCAGGGCTGGAGCTGTTTGCTCGCTCTCCTGCCGGAGGACGGTCTTGTTTGACATAGGATGTTGGTCCCAATTACTGCCGAGCCTGGCTCGGAGCCATCCCACTTAGGGCGAGTAAACAGCTGCTCCTGTCGGTTCGCAAGCATTAATAAAAAAACAGTTATCTGCTCCCACCTGTCCACCAAACCTTCCCAAAATATTCCCTGACCCAGTTTAACCCCACCGGTGCCGCTTCATCGCCCTACACATCGCGGTCACTGAAGGCCCATTCGTGACCTATTTTTGTGGAGCAGCGCTGAGCCGGCGGAACTGGCATCCGCCTGGATGCTCCGAGTAGAGAGGAGAGGCAGAGGCCTCCTGCCACCGGCCGCCTCCCGCTCGCAGGCGGCTTCCCGGCCAGCAGTTGCAGCCATGGCTGCTCGGTGGCTGCAGGGCCTCCGACACACGCAGCAGGCACAGGCGCATATTCGCCCCCGCAATATGCTAAAGCACAGCTCCCCTCGGTGCCACCAAAACACCTTTCACCAAACAGCAGGACAATCCTCTTACACCATTTCCCTGTATTTATAGCGTGTATCACCCCCTCCCCCAGCCCTGGTGTTTTTAACTAGCTCCAGCTCCTGCAATGCCAGGGGGTGCTGGTAGCACATTTCCACCAGGGCTTTGCCTCTTGCATTACATCCTTCTCCCTTTCTCAAACTGCTTGAATAGAATAGAATAGAATAGAATAGAATAGAATAGAATAGAATAGAATAGAATAGAATAGAATAGAATCATTAAGGTTGGAAGTGACCTCAAGGATCATCTAGTCCAACCATCCCCCCACCACCTATTACCCACTAAACCACGTCCCTAAGTACCATATCTAACCTTTCCTTAAACACCCTCAGGGATGGTGACTCCACCACCTTCCTGGGCAACCCGTTCCAATGCCCGACCACCCTTTCAGAGAAGAATTTTCTCCTCATCTCCAACCTGAACCTTCCCTGGCGCAACTTGCAGCCATTTCCCCTTGTCCTGTCACTAGTTATCTGCGAGAAGAGGCCAACCCTCAGCTTACCACAACTCCCTTTCAGGTAGTTGTAGAGGGCAATAAGGTCTGCCAGACAAAGGCCTACCCTTGTCCGTTTCCCCCATGCTTCCCTCCATACTTTCGATGCGTTCAATCCCATATGAAGGACCCAAAACATGTGTCAGTCCACTGCCACCCTCAGCCTCACAAATTTATACATCTTTCTCAATCTAAGCTTAGCACAGCTAAACGTATCTTTTCCCAGCCACTCATCCAGGCTCTGCTCCCGATTACCTTAATCACAAAAGTTTACATATTCTATCTTCGCTTGTTCCTTCTCTCACTTTTGCAAGCAGGACTATTGCTTTGACTTCCTCCTTGCCTTCCTCAGCATTGCAGGGGTTTGGGTTGGTTTTTACTCCCCTGATTGCCAGGATTATTCTGAAGTGCTCAAAATCTGTTTACTGACACCTCAGGTTTAATAGCCCGCTCCACAACTGAGATAGTCCTCACGTGCTATGCAGAAGTCAGCTGCTAAGACTCTTTCTTTCCCATCATTTTAGACACTTTTTACCCATCTTTTCATTTCTTCATGTTCCTCGTTCCTTACCACACCAATTTTAGGCTTCTCACACTTAAAGCAAGCCCCATATACCTTACCCCTTCCTACTCACTTGCATACTTATTTTTATGCTTAAGAGGATCTTTTAAAAAAAGCGAAGAATAGTTCAGCTATCCTATTTACCTTCTGTAAAATTACAGTAATATCCTGTGTCTGTCTCTCCACTTAAACTATGAGAGTCAGCAGTTTTGTTTTAAAGCCAAGAGTTCACTATGGGCATTACCACTCTTTAAAACAGCCCACGTCTCTGTTGCCTCTTGCTACCGAAGGAAACAACCCATTCTGTACTGATTAACAATGCAGTTTTGGCTACCACTACCACTTCAAAAAACTCTTAACCTTTACTCTTTCGATTTGTGCATAACACAAATTTCTGTTTTAAGTACAGACCTGAAATGAATACTCACTCTCTATGTATTCATGCAAACAGGCTTCTTTATGACTTGCCCTTTCTCATCTGCTCATTTAGTGACTCTCAACAGCAGAGCTCCTACCTCCTCTATTGCACTGGAGGTTTTTCCTATGTATTCTCATTTACTTATGCAAATTAAGGAGTTGTCATACCTGGAATTAAATACATCATAAAATGTTTAAAGTAAATAGCCCAAGGAATAGGTGTTCACTAGATTGGAAATTATGTCATATTGAAATTCTGGACAACTAAATAACCTTTAAGCCATAAGCATGGCAACGTAAGGATTCTGTTTTCTAATTAATACCTCTTAGCTGTTGCAATGAGCAGTCATGGTACCATAAAAAGCAGCAAGAACACAGACATCTTTAAATGATAATAAAAGGTAAGCAAGAATTATAATAAATACGTAGTTCCTAGATTTCAAACTGCTTTATAAACAAGCAAATTTTTAAAATATCACCAGTTGGAGTATTTACAACATGTCTGATTCATCATTGCTTTAGTGCAGAAACATTATTTAGTACAGGTCTATTACCAACTTAATTTAAAGGACACAAATTTGTCTCTTCAGAGTTTAAAATGAGGTCATTTTCACCACAGATTGTCTTAAGAGTCTGTCCAATTCCAAAAGTTCCTTCTGTTCTCTATCAGCAATTAATCACCATGAAATTTCCCAGGTTTGCATTGCTCAGTTGTCTGAAGCACAAGCAGAATGAATTTTGCACTATTTGCACAAGTAGGTGTTCACAACTTATGGTGCCATTGGCCAAGAAAATTCCAATTTAGTTATCTAAAAAAAAATATCCGATTTAGTTATCTGTAAAACATACAGAGGCTCAGTGACATGTAAGTGGCATTCCCTGTACCTGTGGGAATCTGGGACTCTATTCAGGTAAAAGATACAGTATTTTCTTAATTGTTTAATTACTTGGAGACACTGTCCAAATGACGGCGGTATAAGTGGCTAACATCTACTGCTTTTTAAACATAATCTGGGTGATACAGGAACAAAACAATGTGACTTAATGCACTTTGGCAAGGATGGATGGATGGATGGATGGATGGATGGATGGATGGATGGATGGGAAAAAGACTTGACAGAGCAATTACAGGGAACTTCAAACATGTCCAGAGTCAACAAGATGACCCAACATTTGTCCTTTTAAAAATAAATACTCATCAGGAATACTTTCAGTTCAACAAATCACCTAAGAGAAAGAAGAACAGTTATCTTAGGTACAACTGTTAATTCTCAAAGATCATGTCCTATACTTGTCTTTTAGTTATTTATGATGGGGAAGGAGGAGGGCACAGCACTATTTCAGTCCATCAAAAAGTGACAAGTTTGTATTTCACTCTGTGTTTCCTTCTTTAAGAGTCTCATTTGATCAAGTGCTTTGTTTTGTTTGGTTTGATTTTTCTTAAATCTTCTATATCTTTAAATCAGTAACACCCAGTCTGAGGAACATCTTCCCCAGAATCACCTACGGGATGTGAGCTCTAGCACATGCTCTGCAGTGCCACAATACCAGGAGCCAGATGGAAGTGATTTTACACTTTTAAGCATTTTTAACTTTTGCACACTGGGATTTCTCAATGAAATGTTCTGAGGTGAATAACAAATGTTCAGAAAGATTCCAGACCTCTCTGCACTGTTGAGATAAGAGTGCTAGTGTTCCTTGCAAGCACAGCATACGAGTTTGTTAAGGTCAATATATTTTAAATTCTGTTCCACTTTCAAATAATTTTCTTCAGTTCAGAGGATATGCATTGTAAATCCTAGCATGAACTTTATTTCCACTTAGGAAGAGTAGATTTCATATTGTGTTTTTAAGGAAGTGGGATATTGTTTTCACTTATAGATGGCTTTTTTTTTCTTGTAGAGATAAAAATAATCTCAAATTTCCAGTGCAATGGAAGTCTTACAGGAAGTAGAAAGTATTCTTCCTCCAGCAGCAGTATTTGTTTCCTTTAACTCAGGTATTTTTAATCTTCTTGCAAACAGTTAGATAACAATACCTACCAGATTGGACTATTTGCCTGGAAAACCCAGTCTAATTCACAGTAACAAATTTTATGGTCTTATATAAGTATTTTCCAGGCAAATTTCTCTTTTCCATCAGTGCTGGAATTACTGTTAAGGACACCACTAATACTGAGCAGCAGAATCAGCTGCTAACACCAAAACCGACAACATACCTGCACTAAAGTTAAAGTCACACAGTGGTCAGCAGGTAACGAAGGATAGAGGTTAAGGAGAATAAAGAGGAGGGAGGGGAGAAAAAATATACTTTGCATTTCATATATTCACCAATTCTGTTATTCAAAGATGGTATCCTGTTTATATTTTTTGTTTATTAAGGGATAATTTTATTCCCCTTGAATTTCAAAGAGAAACATAAACCAGCAAGTGCCGAATCAGAAGACTTATATCTTCTCTAAATCTCTTTTCAATATTCAATGAGTAATTCAGTCCTTTCTAACAAATACTATTTTGCTTGAAAACCACAGCTTTGATTGTGAAAGAGCATTTTAACCAATTCAATATCATTTTATACCTGACTAACTTACTCTTCTTAAAACAGGAATTTCCATGGATAAAGCTATTATTCAAGGAGTTTCATATGGACCAAATGCTGCCTTTGTCTAGAGGCAAACAACTGTAAAATAATGCCTAATTATTTGTCCACACCCTACATTTAAAACTGCTGTTCTTAAAAGGGCAAACGGAAGAAGAAAGAATAAATGCAAATGGAAAAATAGGAGAGGAATATGTCAAAAGGTAGCAACAGGAGTAACAAAAATTGAAAGGAGATTTGGAACAGAAATCTGTGGTATATCATCTTGCTGTCTTCACCCTGCTGCCCACATACTTAAAAGACTTCAGATTCAGACTCATCTCCTGGTGGGCCTTTCATTTTGCCAGCTTCAGTCTGCCACTGGAGACAGCTCTCAGACGGAAGTTTTCAGGAAGAAAGACACTTTGCTTTGCTTTACCTTATCGATTTGAGAACATACAGAGGCAGGAAATTTTATTCTGGCTCAATTATTCACAAAAAGCAAGCAAAGACTTGTCAGATTTTGAAGGGAGAAAAGTGACATACTGAAAAGACAGTGACAAAATAACCCAGAAAATAGGCCTACATGTGAATGGTTTACCTGCCTACTACATTGTCACAAGGAAACTGTGCCCAGAATACACTGTCTAGGATTTCTAGCAAAGATTTCAGAAAGAGAACAATACTCACGAATTAGTAATTTACAAAGAAGAAACCCACCCTTCTGCTTAAAATTATTCTCCCCCTTTCCTCCCACACTTTGTCAGCAGGGTCACATCAACTAATTGTCTGCATCCCTAGGCTGAGAACTCTCTGGGCATGAAACATCTAAGGCAGTCAAGTCCTGTCTGTCTGTCTCCTCCTTTCTCCCTAATTCAAATCTTTTTTGCTTCCCAAGTTCCTAGGCACAACCTGAAATCCTAACTTCTACAACATGGCAGCTGATATTTCTGAATTTCAGCATGGGAATGGACTTTCCAAAATTTCTCATCCAGATACTGATGATCTCCAAAGCAGCCAAGACTTTTTCTTTTTTTTTAAATTTCTTCACTTGAAATTCTATAATGCACCCTGGCAACGCTGAGAACCCACTGCACGTTTCCTGATCAAGAGCCACCAGCCTTCCTCCAGTTCGAACACACTCACTGCACAGTCCCTCATCAGTAAAGTACAGCAAATGCATCGTGAAGCTCATTTCCACTCTTTTCTTTGTGATTGGAAATAGCTGCAATGGGACTCAGAAGTATTATTTCATTCTTTTTAGCTTTCATACTTCTATAAGACATCTGAATAAACTAACAATGCACTTGAAGAAAGTGCGTTAGTATCTCATTGTGTTACTATCTTCTCACCACAATCTTAGTTTTGGAATTCAGTTGCAGGAGTAGGACTAAGTCCTGTAGTCAGTTAGCTACTGCTGAAGATAACATTTCTTTTCTACTAAGATTAGTTTTATTGCCTAAAATATTTTAAAATAACAGTTCTTTCATTTTTTCCGTGCCTTAAAAAGTCTTTGTTCTTCAACATTGTAACTGTCCTTTCTCCTAAAATACACATAAACACACCCATGTGCATGCACACAGGGTAAAACTCAAAAAGTCCTTCTACTCTTGCTCATGTTTAATCCCTGCAAGACAAGAATTCACTGCCTGCAGAACTCATTTTACTGATGACCAAAGCTTTCAGGATGCATTTTCCTATGTGTTCTCCTCCACCCAACTGGGAAAACTGTATTTCCTTTCTGGGATACACATATGGATCCATTGTGCTTCAAGGACTGCAGACCAGTCATAAAATGGTGAAAAGTTTCTTGTTTCTTTTTATACTATTGTTTGGGGGGTTAATGTTGCAAGGTTAAGATGAAAAACAAACAAAAAAAGAAGAAAACAACCTTCCTATAACAGTGGCCACATGAACCATGGGGGGCAAAGTCTGAAGAGTAACTCCTCTATATAGTACTAACTGGTGAATTCTCACATAATGTGAAAAAATTATTCACAAATATTTTTTCTTGGTGTGCTGTTCCTGCAAAGCAGCAATAACATCTCATTATAAAAGATAAGTAAGAGATGCAGTATGTTTACTTCAAGATTTGTGCAAAGGAAGAACTACTAAGGAATAAATGTGCCAATCAAACACTTAATTGTTTTTGGTTTTCATTCTCAACTCTGATACAAAACCAAGACTAGCAATTGTTAATTTCAATTTTCATCAGTTTCTAATGCTATTATACGTTAGTGTTTTATTTACAATCTATATGGAATATTGCTTATTTGTTGTTGCAATTTAAATACTAAAAGAAAAAGTTGGGTTGTTTTTTAAATATGGTAAAAGCTTAAGCTTCCAAAATCTCAGTCTTTGTTTTGAATTAGCATAACTTTCAAAAAATTACTCTATATGTAGTTGGACCTTTTCCTTGAAATGCTAAAAAATGTAAAGTTTTTCTTTTTTTGGTCCCAAAGGCAACATTCACTTTAATACAATTAATTGAGAAAAAATACTTTTGCTTTCTTGTTTTTTGGAAAGTAAATGACAATGAAAATATTCTGACCTAAAACCTGTTGGGAAGTAATTTTCAGCAAGACCTTTAGTACAGAGCTGTCAGGCTTAAGGGCAAACAAACAAAGCCAGATGTTTTTCTTTTGAGCCTGCTGGAACAACTACTTCATTACAGGCATGAAAACATCACCTTTACGTGTCACCAAATACAATTTTTAAAGATTAAGTTTATCCTATTGTCAGTATTTCAGCTTACAAAGTAATTGGAATGTGCATTTTATTTCAACACTTAACTTCTTACTCGGAGTATTTTCTCTCTTACGCTACAAAGAAAAAGCTTTTGAAATAATTGCACTGCATTCACATTGAAAGTCTCACCTTTATTATACAACTATACCGGCCTGTAACTCCTACTTCTTTTTAAAATCTGACTTATGACTATTTTAAAGATTTTTAACACTGAATCTGCCACTAGCTGTGATAGACACATGGATTATAAACATAAAAAATGTACTCTATATTAAGCAGGTAAGTCATAAAAGAAGACAGGGTTGAAGCATCACAGAGTTTTGGACAGCGACATGGTTCTTCATGGATGAGCTATGTAGACATTAAAGTCTGGCCTATCTTCAGATTTGTCCTTATTTTTCCCACTGGAAATACTTTAGTCAGTTCAGAGTCAGTGTCACTGGAACAAGTGGAGCTCAGTGACCCTGAAATACGACATTGATAGTTAAACCATTAATTAAGAAAAAACAAGCAACAGACCCCAACACATACTCTTGAGCTCTTAGTGCAGTCTGTCAGGAGGAAAAAATTAGGTATGTGTAAACAGAAATCATTTTAGCTGTTACACCAAGCTCATTAAATTATCTCAAACATCTGAATGCTTAAGAAAACGCCATTACATTAATGACTCACACTAGTTCCAGTCTACTAAGCAGGAGATCATAGTATAAGTGCTGATACACTTTGAATATACACATAGGGAGCAGCTCTGAAGAGATAAAGATTTAAATAGAAAATGACCTGGTAAGAGTTTTCAATTCTGATTTTTATTCTGTGTCAGCAAGCCAGCCAGAAAAATTCATAATTCATTCTGAGTAACTGTTAGGAAGTGCTTCAAGTGAAAGGTCGGTGGTTTTTCTGATTTTGCTTGCTCTAACCTACAGAAAAATTAAACAACTTCATAAAAGCCAAATTTGTGAAACTGTTTATTGCCAGGAGGCGAGTAAGCAAACAGTGGAGATGAAGTGTAGGCAACTGGGATGAACAAAGGTCATAAAGCTCCTGAAAATAAGGAACATCCCTCGTTGGATCACAGCAATACATTTGAGCATTCAGAGGAGCAATCTAAAATACTGACCACTATGAACTTCAGCACTTTCACTCACCTACTCAATCACATTTTGTTTTAATTCAGGAGACTAAGAAAGTCACCTTGTTTAAGTGGTCAACCCTTGCTGTTTCACATAGTAGCTATCACGCAAACTCCAGAAGTGTTTGTATTATGCCAGGAAATCCTACCTCCTCCACAGGAGCCAAACAGTCTGGAACAATAATACACTATACAATATTCAACATTTTTACTCCTCTAACTTTAGGAATTTTGCCAAAGACGGAGTACTATTACTTAGAGAACTCCTGCTTCAATACCTTCATCTAAGGTCCACACAGTGATACTGCAGTCAGCTAGCAAATCGTTCCACCATACACTAACTACTGCATAACGACAAAGTATGTTCTAACCTACCTCTTCTGCCATCTTAACCTTTTCAATTTAACCAAGTATATCCTGCTGTAGCCATTAAATTAAAAATATTTATCTATAAATGCTATCCACATGCACAGATGTACACACAGACTTGTAGTCATGCTGCTCTCATCTCACAGTCTCCTGTTTTCATTTTTACACTAAGGCGATGTATATCCAGCAAAAAGACTTAGATCCTTCTGCTGACAACTGTAATTCCAGAAATATTTCTCATTACACATGCTGCTTTGATAAAATAAAGTTAATTTCACTGTTAATTTTCTTTTTTCTATAAGGATAAAAGTTATAATACCTCACCATAATGCCAGATACATTAAAACCATCACAGGTGCAGAATGAAATTGTCACAGCGCTTCAGAAAGGTGGTGTATGACCTGTTGGCCTGATGGTACCTGGTTTTGTACTCACTCACTGCCATTTGGCTCCTTTAACCTTCAGAGCGAGACTGGTGTTTTTACACAGACAAGACACAGGAATGAAAAAAATCTGTCATAGCTGGAATACGGAACAGGCAATGCTGTACTGAGCAAGATCAGATACAGGCTGCTATCTACCACAAAAGCTATCCTGGAAATATCTACAAAATTAAATATATAGAAGAGGAAACTGCCTCGATTAATGTCACAGAATTCTACCACATACAACTGGTAGAAATAGCTCATCAAGAAAAAATATACTTCATCTTGGTTATATCACACATAGCTTCACCTAAGAAAGAAGCATTGAAGAAAATTGCTCTGAGTAGGTCTTGGTTCTGGCTATAAATCCATTAAATTTGTGTTCCTTGGAGTAATGCTGTCAGTTTTAGAACAAAAGGAAAGGGTATTTAAAGACACATGACTTCAGACACATAAACGCTACTAGCTTGTTCAACACTCTTGTGTGAACTCTACATGTTGATATTAAAAAGTTATATCAAAGCTTTCAGTCAGAGGCTACAGGAATTTGTATGGGAAAGAAAAATGCTAATGACAGCTAATTAAAAAGATTCTATTTTATGTCTTAGAAGCAAATCTGAGATTCCACATGTACTATTTTCTGGTTTTGTTTGCTTTGGTTTGTTTATGCAGCAGTCGACACTGACGTAACCGTTCTTGCCATTTATTTCTATGATAAAACTAGGATAAATAACTCATACTAAGAAGCTGCAAAAACTAGTCGGATAACCTGACAGCAGAAATATAATAAAAAAAAAGTAATTTAAAGATCTTTTATGGATCATCACCTTTAAAACTCTGCTCTCATACTGTATTTAAAAATCTACTTAGTTTTTTAAAAATCCTATTTAGATTTTTTTAAAAGGAAAGAACCTAATCTAAGTTTAACCCCATTACGTGTCTAAAGGTAGCTCTCCCATCCAGATCTGATACACAGCTGGCAGACGGAAAAATCAAATTATGGATTTATTCATTGCACATTTATAAAAGGACACTCATCACACACTATTCCAGCAAACCTGCACCTTTCAAATACTGTTTGGAGTGTGTGAAACAGTTGCTGTTAAACTTTAAAGATCCACTTTTAAAACCAAGTGCTTTATGTCCCGTAATGCATGACAAGTTCCATGATGATCTTTCTTCTACAAAGCCATATCTTCATTTATTTCAGGATTATTTGTTCCCCAGTTTATCTTTGTCTAGAAATTCGACTACTCAACAAAGGAAGAAACTTTTCCTAGGGAAACAGAATGGAGAAAAATAGCTGTTCAATATCAACTGGCACAAATGACAGTTCAAAACCCCATGCTTGTATCTCCAGGGATTTAGATTTATTGGCGTCTTTACTAGCTGGGTCTTGGAAGCCTGCAAAATTGGCCAGAAAGAACAGCATGTATATATCGAGACAGAAAACTCTGTGAACGATGGACATTTTTCACTGATGAGTTCTGTTTTTCCAAGAGGATGGAGTGAAGAACTGTAAATAACATGTTGGGCAGAGGTTGAAAAAGTTATCTAGCTTTTTATAGGCAACTTTAAGACTTCATTGCTTACTGGGTTTCTGGTCTTAATCCAATCACTATGGAAGTGTCACTTGCACAGTTAACTCCTTGCTTACCTTTGTTTTCAGAGTTAGTGTTAAGATTGCATAGGAGTGAGCACACACGAGAGCAAGCAAGAGAACAAACTCCTTTGTACCTACTAAAGGCATCCTTCCAGTTAAAATGTTAGAAAGTCTGGGCAAGAGATATGTGAATAGAATTACATTAATTTCAAAGTGAAAAAAAGGGGGGGGGGAGAAGGAAAACGGCTTGCTACTGACAAAGAACAACTATAAGGGTAATGTCAGAAAAGAAATAATGCATTTTTAACTCTTATTGTAGGAGCAACTGGCATCACAATTTCTTGCTTCCCCTTCCCCCAGTGGAAGCCATTTGCCATCCTAGACAAGAAAAACAATGGAAATTAATATGCTTACTTGACTAAATATGTGGATTCTCAAAAAGCTACCTTTTTCCACATAGAAAATGTCTGCCTGTTTCAAACACAGACATTAACATCAGCAAATATAATGGAGTCAGAGAAAACACTAATTCTCTTCCATACATTCACTTTTATAGAATTGTCTTTCACTTGTGGTTTGAGAAGGGCCAGGCTATCACCTCATTATGCAATTTAATGAACCAACTTAGGCAAAATTTAAATGTTCATTAAAAAAAAGTTGCTAGATGTGATTCAAAAATAACCTGGTGTATACAAATTATGTTTAATCAACATGAATACACCTTCCTGAATCTGCAGGCAGGTGAGACAGTAATTTTTTTTCAGCACGAGTTCCTCTATTCTGTGGCTCAATGGACATTCATTCAGCGATGGGTGCTGGGAGCACCGTGCCTGTGACATGGTGTTTCTCCACAGAAGATATAGTGAAAGGGAACAGAAA
This sequence comes from Psophia crepitans, assembly GCA_013399095.1. Lineage (NCBI taxonomy): Eukaryota > Metazoa > Chordata > Aves > Gruiformes > Psophiidae > Psophia > Psophia crepitans. Next base: position 123,680 of record VWZZ01006838.1, read on the forward strand.
ATTTAAAAAGATCAAAAGGGAAGAAAAACAAGGAACTGATCAGTATGGGAAGACACTGATTTGGTTTCACTATTCAGTCTTCCAAACTTCAGCTTATACTGTAACCATACAATAACTGCCATTTATACAGCTGACTGTATTTACAAATGAAGGCATTATACAATCATTTGGCTCAGAAGGGACTCCCAGAGGGACTCCCGGCGGGTTTTGTATTTATGCCTCAGCAGCTTTTCCACACAAGTATCTCTCCACCACACCAGAAATGGTTTCCTCATAGAGATGAAGAACAATAGCTTGATAATGACATTATTCAGGAATGTACGAAAAGCTATGAAATACTTGTTTAACATTACCAAGGAAGCAAGCCAGGCAGACAGCATATTAGCTCAAACTTATCCCCAATGCAGAACAGCAAGGTCTCTCATCTCTTCTGAAGGAGAGGTACTGGATCACCCATACAGCCTTGGCTCACACACACACAGGTTCCCAGCAGTACAGTGCCTCCTAACAGCCCACCAGCACACTGCTGACACTCCCAAACCATTTCACAAAGTAGCTTGCTGCTCTTAGAACATGAAGAAAATACATAGCAGGGAGATGTCTTTTACTTAACACCTAAAGACTTCATAGTGAGTAGAAAGCTGTCAGTAAGCATCTGCATTTACTGAACCACACTTAGACAAAGCAGAAAGCTCACTCTTCCAGGGCCTATTTCCTGCATGAAGAAAACACAAATATTTCATGGCTACAATATGGCCATCTCCTGGAAAGATTAAAATCAATTCTATCTTCTAAAGTAAGTATGGATTTAACCATCCTCTAACCAGATGCCCCTATCTGCCTAACATAAGCACAAAAAAGAAAAAAACAAAGCAGCATAAAAATATTAGACTATTAACATATCTTGTCATTCTGGTATAATTATTCTTTTGGTTTATGCAGCTACACAGAAGGTCAGTGTTAATGGTGGAGGTCACCTTTTCTAGACACATTTTTTTTGTATACCACCCATTAAATGGTACTAAGTCTAATAACTTGTTTCAACCATTATCTAGTTGCTGGCATCAAAAGGGTTGGGCTTTTTGTTTTGTGGGGTTGTTTTGTTTGGGTTTTGTTGTTGTTGTATTTTAAACGATTCCTTTCTGATTTCTGTTCCCTTCTGGTTGCATAAAAATGGCATTCAAAACATTCAGAAGCAAGAAGGACAAAACTGAATACTAAACCCTTGTGATTTCTGGTATGTCACTTGTGATTTTTTTAAAGTTATTTTTATTTTTTTAAACTAGAGTTGGCATCCTCTCATACTCATTTTCACATAAAGTGTTAGATGTACTAAAAAGACCAACATTTTTTCAAAAAGTTGCAACCAATTATGACCAAGCTAAAACATAGCCATTAATTCTCTTAGAGCCCCCATACATGAGACACAATCTCAACTCACATGGATGCACAGTAAGTTTCTTCAAGTTCTTTCTCTTCTCCCCCAATCTGATTCAAACGACACTATTTTTCTCAGAAGACTCATGTTCCACATAGCAGATGTCTAGGAGCTGGAAGCACACTTGCCAACCGATAAGACACATACCATCTATGAGCAGGGGGAGACTAACCCAGATCTATCACCAGTCAAGGACAGGAAGGAAAGCAGAGCAGGAAAAGTTCTAGGAAAGTGATTTTAGTCAGCTGTTGCCTCCAGTTCGAGGCTTTTCCAGTACATGGTAGGAAACAGTGAACCTGAGCCTTAAGTTGCCACAACCAGCCTTGAAGAGCTGCCCTTGGCCCCATGTGGTATTTGGGGGTTCTTCAGGTCAACACTAATAGCAACCTCAGAATCAGCAGAATAAATATCTAGAATAGGTTCAGACCACCCTAATGGATTTCCCTCTTCCCTTAAATGATACACAGCCAGTTATCTCTAACAGAGACATTAAATTCTGTAATGAATGTTTCATTTTAATTCAAGTCACGGGAATCATTAACACTGAGTTCACACTTCAGGAGCTGAGAGAGAAACAAAAGGCGGCTGCATCAGATCATAAGAAAATCCCATATACTCACTCAGTGCCACATGTGTGACCAGTAATGTATGTCTAAGGGAAGCTAAAAAAACAATTGAGGCTTATAATGAAACTTCTTTGATATAACTGCCCAACTTCTGGAAAAGCTGAGGCACGTTGCCTTTCCCCCTCCCCTTGACAGTCCCCTATAAGAGGGACTTCATAACAGCCTTCTTTACTACATCTTAAATCCACCTGTATAGCCCTGGTTGTACAGAATCCCAGAACAGAGTCAGTCCTTGCACCTTGCTCTCCTTTTCAGAATCAACTTTCCTCTGGTAAGACAGAGACACATAATTCTCAACCTCAAACAGAACTAGGGAAAGAACCTGCTACCCAGGGAGAGTAACACAGAAAGCACCCACTGGTTTTCACCATGCTATAAGAAGAGCTACCTCTAGAAACTTGCAGCACCAAACTTAGGCTATGTTCTTCAACTGCTCAGTGTCCAGAACTTGCAGTTCTGCACAGGAGAGGTCCCCTGCCAGTGCCCAGTCACACCTGGTATGAACAATGCCAAATTAAACCAAAATCACTGTTATCTCTCAGCTTCTGGCTCCCAGTGGATGCTGCTACCTTAATTTCACCCTGCTTACTCAGACCACACAATGAAGAGCTTCAGGGATACAGCAGAGAATAAACATACTGTGTTTCTTTTGGAATTAAAAATAGAACAATTATCCCTAACAGTTTGCAGCAGGACTTCATGCACGTGAATGCCTGCATTATAGCATATTGTGTGCATGCACAGCTTTTGTGTGTGGGGAACAGTTACCAAAGATGGACATCAAGATCTTTATTACAACAGATTATTATTACCACAGAAGATGTGCCAGGAAAATAAAAACACTGTATATTAAACCATATGGAGAAGTTACTGGTACGCTGCGCTCAACCATCAAAACACTTCTTCCACAATCTCCACCCACCCACAAACTGATGAATATCCATCATCTGTGCACAGAGTTTAACTTTGTTTTATTAATAGTGGCAAGAAATCTGAATAAATCTAAAAAGTGCCCTACTATATAAAGCAATGTTTTGGAATTATTTTTTCCTCTTGGTGAATTAATTTCTAATTTAGTTACTATAGAAACCATCCTGGAGCCCTCTTTAAGAAAAAAAAAGTCTTTCTGTACATTTACATGCAGATAAAGAGGAGAAAAGCTAAAGTGTACCTGTACATGCAGGTTATAGAGAAATGCGTAACTAGCCAAACAAAAAAGAGTTGGTGTTCATTTACAGATCACAGCTAAAACTCCTGCAAGTCTAACTGCAGTAATCATTCATACAACAATTGCCATCTCTAGTGGGGCTGTGAACGAGCAAAAACCTCTGGTCCTAGAAATTCAGGGCCATTCTTTTCTGTTTGGGAAACAGATAGGTACAATAATGCAGTGAGGGTTTTTTTTCTTAGAACTGAAAAAGGGAAGTTCTGTGCATCCTGACATTATTCTAATACGTCAAACGAGAAGAAATCAGGGTAAATGAACATGCCTTTTTTGCTCATTCTGAAGACAGTAAAAAAATAATTCAAAGAGACTTCAGTTACAGCTGAGTGACAGCTAACAAACGAGACAACAGACCACGACACACACGCTCAAACCAGCAGTTTTGCAGTAAAATTTAACAGGAGACAGCTTTACCCAGGTTTATTTCTTTTCATACAGTGCCATCATAAACATTTCATAAATAATTCTACTAGGACTATGCATGATTTATAAAATGTCTGGGAGGAGGAGGCTAGCACAGTCCCTACTTGTCTTTGAGCTGCTAGCTTTCCCTCTTGCACACTCTTGTTTGTACTTGTAAAATTGAGTCAGCTGTAATTTCAACAACCCTGAATCTTCCGTACAAGATACTAAAAACACTAGTGCTACTTGCTCCAGAATAAAAAGATATTTCAATAGTAAAGTATCTACAGAAAGCCACTTAGACATTCATTTATTTCTTTTGTATTATGAAGGCCAAAAAGTTCTCAAAAATAAAACCAAATGCATATCATGCAAGCAAATAAACACTTTAGGCAAAGTGCTTTTGTTGAAAATAACCCTGGAAGACATTAATAAGCTTAGAAAATCTTAAGGTTGGCCATTTAATTTCTAAGATTAGATGCAACTACTTACTTTTGCAGAGCTCTATAATTTCTGTTTTGTCACTCGACTCTGTACGTGAAGACACTAGCTGGGACAGTGGGCTGTAACACCATCTGTATGCAACGGATGACACACAAGTCTGTACTGTGAGCGCTGACCCAGATGGTGCAGTACATTTGCTTACCCACTGCCTGGCTAGGAGCTTTGCACGAGAACAAACTAGTTGAGGTTTAACCCAGACAAGGTCAATGCAGTGTTGAGAGATTTCTTTCCAAGTTGTTCACAGATTTAGGTTTGTCCAATTCTGGAATGTCAGATGACACCAACAGCTTTTTTTTTTCATGGGCACTTGTAGCCATTTCTCTTTCGGATCTGGATTTTCTCACTGTGCTATGTCTGTGTCATCTGTACTGGATTACTGCCACGTTTCACACAGAGTGTTACTTGAAGAGGATTTTGAAAATATAGTTGGGTAGAAAGTGAGACCACCAAAATATTTGATCATGCTAAACTCGTAATGTACACTGTACCTGTTAACAGCAAGACCAACCTACATGCATGTAGGAATAAGTCAAGATGTCAGCACTGATTCACAAAGGCCTCAAGTTGTTTTGTGGTCTGAGGCACCCTGTGTGCTAGTTATACTACCACCATAGCTGAGACACACTGGAGGTGAGTCCTCCGACTGAAATTTCTCAAGCCTGGACGCAGCAGTCTACATTGAGGATGCTAAACATTGTCTTTATCTGTTGGCAGACCCAAGTTCAAGCTGAGAACATAATTTCCACACATTCTTTCTTTTCTAACAGTGTAGCTGATACATTGCACTGGGCTAGCATATGCATTTTGTTGAAGGTTATCTTTTACTTCAAAATGTATTTAATTTCTTATTAAAGAAAATTAGTAAGTTATGGGAATTAAGTTTTAGTTGATTTACAAAATAGAATTATTATACAGCTGTCTAGTATCTGTACTACCACTTTTCATCCTTCAGATTATAAAAAGATCAATATGCAGAATAAGGAATTATATTTTTTTAAATATTGTTGGAAACATCCACCTAGGAATAGAATGGAATCTATCTTTAAATTAAATTATCTACCACTAGCATTCAAAAGCTACATGTGATTTAGGTCAACTATTGATCTCTCAGTGTGGTAATTCACATTTTCAAGTAGAAACACTCCCTTATACACACTGTTCAGTTCCCTACTGCTCATATTTCTCATACATGACAACACAGGATACTCTTGACACTTAACCCTGCAGTGACAAACAAGTCAGCCTTGATCATGCAAAGTTCACACTTGACTTGAAGCACATTGAATAATTTCATCAAGAATACTTGCGTTAGCTAGGCCAAAGTATTCACAAGCTTGAAGAGTTAATCATGCTGCAGGATTCGTGTATGGAAAGCAGGCAGATATTGCAGGGAAATAACCAGAACAAAGCCATATAGTCATCAATCAGATCACAACTCTTGGGTCTATATAGGGCTGACAGATTTGTTAATCAAAATTTCTATCTAGAAAGATGGAATGACATAGAAGTTCTTTTTACAAACTGGTCCATGATAAAATTCTGAACCACTGTCAGTATTCCTCAGTTGTTCAACCCAGCGGAGGGATTATAATCAGAGAAGAGCACTTACCTTACACTTCACAGAAGTTTGCACAGAGATGCTAATTAACACACATATGGCAAAAATTAACGTAGATGCTAACAGATACAAAATGGAAATAAATTTCACAATTAAAATATGAAAATTGAAGCACTGGATAGGAAAGCAGAGACACAAAATTCTGTCACTGCAATCACAGGCACATATTACAGATACACAGTCCAGAAAGACAGAGCATCTTCACGTTCTTGCCACACATTCCAAGTCACAAAACAGCTACAGAATCCTATCACAAAAGAGCAGAAGGCACAAAGAACTAGAACATACGTCAGAAAAGCCAGAGATACTGCTGAAGACAACAGCAATGTGTTAAGTCGCAGTCACAGCAGGGAATTTGATAGATAAACGTTCATGTAAGTCTCAGAAGTATTCTGGGTCCCCTGTCACTGAGAGACACAGACACCTCTGTGGACTAGAAGATATCATAGACACAGGGACAGTCTATGTGACAGTGCTGCTACTACACCGGGACTTAGCAATACTCTTTCTGCTAAGCCACTCTACAAAAGCTGAACACAAGAAAGCTCCTTCCAACTCCAGAGATATCTTAGAGCACCTAGTGCTATTATGTTGTCATGAGAAGCGCAAGCCTAGTTGAGAAACAGTAAACGAGAATAATTAAAATGAACAGAATTAAAATTTTTATAGAGGGCTCAACCACTCAGTATTCGGTAAATGATGCATAACTGAGAAACATTGAGGCTTCTCTCCCCATATTTTCAAGCTCATCAGAAATAATTCTTCTAATGCGGTTCCTTTCAAGAGAGGAAATTCCCAGTAAATATCTCTATAATACACTTCTGCCTTTCCTTTAGCTGCTCATGGCTTACTTAATGTGCCTTTGCCGAATTACACATTACTGTCTGTTCACAAACCTTTTAAATGAGAAACAGGTGTTAAGATGATGGCTGAGACAGTACGGGTGCGTTTATCAGCTGTATAAACTTACATTGAAGAAGTTTGTCTTGTTCCTCTCGCAGAAGAGGCCCTGTGCAGGCATATGCTTCAGCTGCTGCCAGGGGACCCCGCTGCCCAGCAGCACGTCGCGGGCCCACTGCAGGTTCTGCGGACAAAACAGGGCAGGTGAGCTGCAGGCAGGGGACAGAAATGCCACCACAGGTACACGTACACACCACTCGCTTGCTTTTATTTATTAACCTGCATTGTCATTTCTCATTTTTCAAGTAGCTGCTGTTCCAACAGTATGTGCAAAGGCATGTGATTTGGGGAAACCATCCCTCAGGAGAGGGAAGCCATCTTGTCTCTCACAGCAAGCGTCCAGACTGATCGTCCCAGGAGATGGGTTAGTCACTCCCCTACAGGTGCTGAGTGAATCCAGCCTCGTATCATCAACGTTTGCTTTCTTGCCTTTTAAAAAAACTACTATTTAAAAAAAACCCGAAATACCACAACTTCTTCTCATTGAGATCGACCTTCCATCTCCTGTCACAGACAGAAACCTGAACTGTAGATATATTTAAAAACACCTTAACTTTTTGTTAAAAGTTGAATTTTAATTCTCAATTTAAAATAATTTAAAAAGATAAAGTTTCTCAGCAAACAGTGGAACTCACTGTCCTGGCTATCCTGGAGCCTTCCTCCGCACACCAGGCCCCTCGCTGCCCCCTTGTCCCTCGCTTCCCCTCAGGGGCGCTCTGGTAGCCGCCCCTCAGCCCCTCCCAGGGCCGCCTACCTGTGAGGATGCCCGCCAGCACCCAGGTTTCACAGAAGAGGCAACCTTCAGGCTCAAACCACAGCCTGCTTTGGGTGCGGTGGGGAATTCAGGCCTTTTACCCCTACCCAGCCACTTTTCTCCATGTAATTTTACTTAACCTCTCTGTAAAATTCCATGCCTGTCATCAAATTTGGTTAACAGTGCTCAATGAATTAGCAAGAAAATATCAGTAGGAGACTAAATGATAGACAACAATCAAAAATTCATAAAAGCGCTACTCCTCTAAGAGGATGCATGAACATCTCTTTTGTGGCTGAGAACTAGGGACAGCTGCTGGCTCCAGGCAAAACATTACTAACAGATGGGACAATTATTAATTATAAAGTCTCACTGACAGAGGTTTTGCTTTACTTCATTTTTTCTTTCAGTGTTAGAATGTAGCATTTGAGTTGCATTAGACTGGCTTTTTTACAGACAACTTCACTGCAGAGCAGATAAAAGAAAAAGGCATATATTTGGTTCATAGAGACAAATTACAAGTTGAATTCTGATCTGATTTCTGTGAGCTGGAGATATGCTTCTGTGAATCATAAATTTGATTAAATCATGTCCACCCAAGGAGTACACTCCAGGTGTAATATCTTTTTTTCCGGGGGGTGGGTAGGATGGGGTGCATTATTAGCAAAATTCTTAGTCTGTTTTCCAGATTATTTTCTTTACAAGACTCTGACGAAACAGTAAGTGCTCAATGTAAGTGCTTTTGTTCTAACGACAGTAATCATGCAGACATCTCCAATGTCTTACCAGAATTGGAGCATCCCCTCTAGCAAAATGCTGATTACAGATTCATGTGCAAGAGAGCAGAACATTGGAAATACTAACCAGATATTTACGGATGTCAAAAATACTTCGTTCAGAGAGCAGATACAGGTACTTATACAGGACCTTCATGATCATAGTGTACAACAGTTGAGGAGATTTAGATAGCTTTTGTTTAGTATGGACAAATACATGTTCACTCACAAATATCACAAAGTACTTTTTGACTAGTCAGGGGAACTAGTAAATTTAATTATTATCACTGAGTGTCAAATTTAATTAAGACTGAAGAAAGCAAAGTATGTACCCTTAACAGTATACTAACTTTTTCCTACAGTATTTCTTTTGTAATTTGTATTTCTGTAATCCTATTAGCCTAAGCCTGCAAAACACTTTGAAATACATACAGAAGAAACACAACACAGAAAAAAAACCCTTACAAAAATCTGGTCTTTCATGAAAGTCATCCTGTTCTGAATAAAATCAGAATCCAGCAAAAATAAGCCTATCATAATGCCCAAGATATAGGCACATAAATTGTTTATTTTATGCCAATCATAGTCATCAGAAACATGAGTAAATTTCAAGTGTGAAAACGTAGTAAAAAATTGCCTAATGTGTGGCAATCTGCATCTTACGGTTAAAATTATCATATAAAAATTAAGGGGAAACAAAACCCTTAAGAAAGTTACCACCACAACACTTAAATATAAAATCCCAGTCTAAACAAATTTTAGCTATGGATGTATTCTAGGATCTAAATTTTATGATGAAAATGTTAAGAGATCATTAAGTGCAGCGTCATGCTCTGGTGATCTGCTCTGCACATTAAACCAACCATCCACAGGCATGTAGTTGGTACGTATAATTCATAGGCTTTTATTGAACAAGATGATGACAGTAACCTACCTAGGAGGAAAAAAGATCATTCAGACAAATGGGGCAATTACACGGTAACTTCACACAATCAAAACTAATAGGAACAAAAGATGTAGTTACAGATTTTCCACTACCCTTCTCCTTAAATCAGCATGATCAGTTATTCCCAGTAAATACGCCTGAGCAGATCTCAACTCATTAGATTTCAGAGTCTGCTCTGCTTAGTTTTTAGCTGATGAAGTTATTAGGAGTGGGTGAAGGGATCCAGGACATAGCAAAAAGGATTTATTCTTCTTGGCACACTGCTTGCCAGTCTGAAATGCTGGATTTAGCTGTCTGATTCAGGGCAATTATGAAGTACTCTTTCCAGTTCAGCTGTTGCCTCCCACATCTTCATCCCCCCAAGATTCAAAGACAAGATGACTGACAGGGTACAATAATTTGCAAAAAAGTTTACCAGTATTGTTAAAGTGGAAAAGAAAATCTCTCATGGTCAACCAAGTGGAAGTCTGAGACACCTGAGATGGATACCCCTTAACTCAACGGTGTCAGAAGCCACCTTTAACTACCTCAGAAGCTGCACGAGGTGTTGCTGAGAGGTGTATAAAACATCCCACTACACCTTAATCCTGCCCTCTGTTTTCTTTTATAGTCTGTTAGAAGAGTTTGTTTCAAAATACCACAGTGCTACTACACCAAATAAAAGCAAAATAAAAAGGCTATTGATCTTGAAGACTAATCTTTTGAATGAACTGTTATTACCAAACTGTTGCTACTTGAAACGCTTACATCTATTATGCTCAGAGATTATGCCTGTCTCTAAGTATATATTAAACCTACATACATATAACCTTGTCATTTTTACATGCACGTATTACGCCTAGCTTGATGAAACTGTCATGCTACTGACAATATGTTATACCTGACAATTTCCCCGTTAAGAGCTCTGTAAATAATGGACATAATAGAATATACAAACTTTAAAAGCCCTAAGTCATACAACCAACCTCTGTGAGCGGAGTCTTTCAGGACTTACAGAGTATTTTTTATTTCAAGATGAAAAAGCACGTAAGTAAATATTTTTATTTCCTGACAATCTGCTGGTTGCAGCATATTACATACTGATCCATAAGGACCATAAGGCAAATACTTCTCACAAAACTTCTTAGTTATACTAATGAACAGCATCTTGCCAAGTCCTATCTTCTGCTTCCGAACTGTGCCAACACTCATCAAAGGATGAAGACTTTACTTCAAGACTGAGAAAAGGTGAATTGGAAACTGCAACTACTGCCCAAGCTGGCAATGAAGTAACTTCTGAAAATTCATCCTTGCTTTCGTGCACATTTATTTCAACAAAAAACAGCTATGTACAAATTTGCTGTGATAACAGAATAAAACCAAGAGAAATAGCCTCCAAATAGTAAGCAGGATTTTGTAGGAGGAAAAAAAAAACAAAAAAAAACCCAGAACATGTAGCCAAACAAAATGTTGAAAGATTTTGAAAAGGATGTTAAAAAAAACACTCAACTATTTTTACTAATCTCACAACAGCAAAACCGGTAATACTGTAAAATGGGGGAAAACAGATTGCATATGGAAAACTTGTTTTTCTATGCACTGTGGAGACCTGCCAATCCTCTCCCTTCCCAGCCAACCATGAATTTTGGCCATCAGTCTAAATTCTTCATACAAATTCCTGGCACTAGTACATAAATGCTGAATTTTCCAAGATGGTTATATGCATTTAAAAATTAATTTCAGCTTTCTAAAGTTTACCAGTACTTCACTCTGCCCCCAGAGCAACTCAACCTGATGTAATTTCTCACATTTTTTAAATCAGGCTTATCATCAGTATATCTAAGCATACCTCTTTCTCCAGTTATTACTATTATTTCTCCAGCATTAACAGATGCGTGTTGTGGTTTAAGCTTGTTCAGGAATATAATTCCCACTGAAGATGTATTAGTGCACCATTAGAACACAGACATTTGACATTGTTCTACAAAAGAACTTGAATGAGTCAAATAAAGAAAATTAGAACCTCATAAAAGTACGTAGTATACATATATCAGCAGGAAGATAGAATTTTTTTTTTGCAGTGTTGAGTAGTGCACAAATTCAATTGCTCACCACATGCAGAAGGAAAAAAAACCCAACGAACACCCCTATGCCCAGCCTATTTCCAAGCAGCGATCCCACCTCCCAGCTCGCTCCCCCAGTTCTATCCGGAGCATGATGTTCTGTGGTGGGGAATATCCCTCTGGCCAGTCTGGGCCAGCTGCCCTGGCTGTGCTCTCCCAGGTTCTTGTGTGCGGGGCAGGGCCTGGGAAGCTGGAAAATCCTTGACTTAGTGTAGACACCACAACTACCCAGCAGCAATCAAAACATCAGTGTGTTATCAACATTACTCTCATCCTAAATCCAAAACACAGCACTATGCCAGCTACTAGAAAGAAAATTAACTCTGTCTCAGCCAAAATCAGGACAGTTATGCAGACAAGTAATAAAAAAGGATGGTAAATCCCAACAATGCTGGTTGAAGCCAATTTGGTAACTACTAGGCTAAAACAGGCAGGATTCAAATTTTGAGTTCCAAAAGGAGACAGATTTAGACAACACTGTGTATTTCACACAGGAAAACACTGCAAATCACTAAATTGATATTTATATAAGGAGAGAGATACAAAAAGCAAAAGAGAAGGCTTCATCAGGAAAAAGAAATAGAAGAAAATATTTTGCAAGTAGCTCCTCAGGCAAGGACGTGCTATTTGAACCAATAAATTGAAAACAGGCAGCCTTTTTTGTTGAATGTTGATACAAAATGATTTGTCAGCTACAGTAATGACAGATTGCAGGAATCTATGGCTCCTATTAATGATTAGCTCCATGGAAAAATTAACAACTGTCACATACAAACAGCATAAGAATGTTTTCAAAACAAGCAAACTTTAAAAAAATGGTAATCTTTTCCTGGATAATCACTGTACAGCCAAATGGAATATTCATCATCTTTCAGTAGATTGCTAAGACATGCTGCTCAGTTCGCAGCAGTACTGTTAATATGTTTTCTGCTATGAGGCAAGGGGTATGATTTGTTTCCATTCCCTTCCCTTCCCTAATATTCACACATGCTGCAGTGCTGGTTGGAAGAGAATTCAGGGAGCCATGCAGTGCAGCATATGACATAACACAAGACTTCCAAATACAAAATTTGTGAGTTCAAACCTTGATTATAACAATTAGTGAAATAACTCTGTAATTTCAACCTACTATTCACACACATTTTACTAACTGATACTTCAGAAAGACAAAGGATTATAATAACAGAAGTAGGCAAACGTAAAATAAAGAATGACACAATTTTACAACCAAAGCAATGATAATTTCTGGGAGAAAGCTTTTGAAATTAATTTTATTATGAAGAACATGCAGGAGTCAAGCTGAAGGAAGCAAGTTATTTTGCCCTCACCTCTGGATTTGATACTACTACAGTTACCAAGACGTTGTTATTCCTATTTAATCCAAAATCACCAGCTCGTGAGCAGTAGGATCTCTGACTGACTTTTACTCAGTGATTTCTAAATAGAAAATAATTTTGTCTTACTCAAGATGACCTCTATGCTCTGACAGTAAGACAACTTTCATTCTACAAAGACCCAAGATACCCAGAAAGTCTGTCATGTGATGTGTTTACACCAAATTACAAAAAATTATGTAGTTCAGTAATACAAAAAGAAATTTTCAGCTCATCAGGCCTCACACACATGAATCAGACAATCTAGAAGCTGAAGACTTCCCAAAGCATAGTTCCAACCCAAACTGCCTTAAACAAACTTATCCACTGTATTTTAACACTGAGACTTCTGAATTAGTACAAATGACAATACAGTGTTTACTCGGGCAATAAACACAGCTAGCGAGCTACTGTATCAGTGGTCCGCTCACCTTGTGTGTTTTGCTGTATGTGTACAAATACGCCAACCTGTAGAGGCTCTTGTAGTGCTGGGGAAAGCGGCTGAGACACAAGCAGAAGGAAGCAATACACTGCTCTGTCAGGAACTTCCGCTGTTCCTCAAGGTCTGCTGGAAGGCCGTGAGGAAATTCAGATGCATCTCCACAAGGTTCAGCTTTCTTTTTGCAGTCCCACTGTGAGGGTGGGGGGATTGCAGCTTTGATGGGATTGCCAGAAGCAGACTGAGCATCCACCAGAATTTTTTGGCCCATAGGCTCAGCAGGATGGTAAGATTCTGAGCTCTCCAGCAGCTCTTCTGACTTCCCTGCAACTAGAACTCAAAGAGAAGACAAAAGTGACAATGAAAATTACAAAATGGCAAAGAAAATATACAAAATTACAAAAATTAAATACAACAAACGGTAATCCATTTCTTTGTTAAAGCACAGACAGAATTATTGAGTGGATCCTGAAAAAATTACGACTATTCCTGATGTTTAATGAATAAGCTCATTAAGGAGCCACACACTGATCTCTCCATTTGGGTTTTTCCCTGAGCAATAATAAGAATTCAGCACAGCTTACACAATGCAGGATTTTAAGTACTGTTGGAAGATGGGGTAGGAGGAAACACAACAAAATAAAAGTGTAAATTCAGGAAAATTATATTGCAAAGAAAGGGAGAAGGAAAAGAAAATTAAAGTCACCCTGCCAAGTGAAATATACTATTCTTAATGATCTACCACAATCCCAGAATACAATTTATGCTCGGAGAGAATGATTAGCAGCAGCTAACCTGGCCTTCTGGATAATGCAGGACCCTCAGTTCCATCCAAATATTTTTGCAATTAACTTGTAACTCATAGTTCAATTGACCCATCTTTTCTTGAAGGATACCAGATATTCCTTCAGCAAACATCTGTGACAGTGGGAGCTTCCATGTTTCCAGGTAATCATTAATGCTGAAAACATGCATGCTACATGCAAATTCATTTCTTAAACTTTGATTTTTAGTCCTGGAAGTTTACCGGGTCTTTGTCTTTGCTATGATAAAGACCCTCTTACATTTGATCTTATCTCCTAGCAGGCTAGCGATATACTAAAGTATACTTCATCCTCAAGTATGAAGCTGCTCCGTAACTTTTTCTCCAATAAGACGGAACTTGGAGTCAAACATATTTTCCAGAACAGAAGGGCAATCTAAGTAGCCATTATAATTCTACTCTACAGATAGCTTTGTGGAAACATACAACATTAGTTCTAATAAATGTCAGTAATGTTCAACATTCTGGTTCCACAACCCGGAAAGGTGGGCAAAATTTATACACTGGTCTTGTTTGTCTTTCCCTTCTGAAGTCCAGCCTCTCTATCTACTGCCACATGCAACTGTACAAACATTAGACAATAGGAAATTCCAGCTAATGGATTTTTAAACAATTTTTCCAGTGGAGTACAGAACACTTAGTACTATTATATATGGAAAAGTTTGGTAGAGAGAAATTCCACTTCTCCACTGAAAAAAAGTATCCGATAAAATACAACATCTAAGTCCAGTACTTGTGCTCTTCTATGTACTGAGTATCAAGCTGCTACTGGGCCAGAACAAAAATGGCAGCTACACTTGGGGAAAAGAAAAAAATGTTTTGTTTAAGATTATCTTCAAATAACTATTCCTTAAATTATTTAGAGATCTGAAACATTGAAGAAAGAATAAATAATAACCTAAAAGAAGGCAGGCCAGTCAAAGGGCCACCACACACAGCAGCTCATCCTTATTCTTGTCTTCGTAAGGTTTAACAGGGAGTACTAATTGGGATGATGACCACATAAGCAAAGCACCATTTCAATTTTAAGTTACACACATACATGCAGCAATAACACCTAGTTAAAATTCTCAGTCACAGTGCAGCATTTTTCAGTGCTTCTGCAAGCCAGAAGAAACGTTTTAATGAGAATATACCAGCTGACATTATCTATGGAATCAGGCATACTCTTTTCCTCTGTAGATCCTAGGGTCTCTTTGCTGGACATCAGTGTATCAGCACAGGTAGTAGAAATCTTCTTCTCTGTGTAAGTCTTCCTCAGGCTGTCTTGAGAATTGGCAGGCTCATTAAACATATCCTGTGTGGAACTGGAGTCAGAGAGCACCGCTGCAGTGCTATCCTGACTCCTCTCTGCAAAAGAGATAAAGAAGGAATGCACCATTTCTTACTCATCAAGCTGTTACTTACAGCTTGGTATCAGCAACAGAAGACTGCAGCCACTCTGCAAACTTCTTACAAGTGCAATACAGAATCCTTTACAACCACCAGTTCTGTTGTCTAAAAGGTATTTATTTTAAGTTGTCTACTTCAACTTAGCATTTTCATCCCACTTCTTTGTGCCAAGAAATTAAAACCCTAGTCTTCTTTCACTAGGTATTATTCAACAGTAATGTAATAGAGAGCTCCCTATCCCACCATGTTTCTTCCTAGAATATAATCCTGGAATTCAATTCAAAAGCAATGATGCTCAACTCTGAAAAGCAGTTAGGCTGAGGACACAATATTTCAACTAGTATGGTCCTATAAAATTTCCTGGGTTTACTCTGCCATTTACCTTGAAAAGCACCCAGTATAGTTTTGAGTCTGACACAAGCAAAGCTCAATTGACAAGAGAAAACCATCAACAATAATACTGGTACAAAATACTCAAAAAGGACAGAAAAATTAGTACCGTTAGAGGGCAGAGATTTGCAGGAGCAATCACTGATGCCATCTATCCTGCAGGAGTTAGATACTGTTCACCAAATGTTCTGAAAGGTGACTTGATAGGCAAATAAACAATCCAAAGAACCAGGTCTAAGATACACAGGAAAACTCTTGTCTTCATTCCAGGCAGTAGACAAAAGACTTGGAGAAGTGACTTTGCCTTGACAGAGTGGCGTAGCGTGCATTGGCTGCTGACTACATTACAGTCACAACTAAGCTGTTAATCTGCTGGTAACTGTTACAGCACGGGAAGAGTTGTACGGGATTGTGACTTTATCATGGGGGATGAAATTCACACCTCAGAACAAACAGGCAAGTGAAAACCTTCCACCCATGTCTGAAATCTGCCAGATACAACCCAAGTCCTTCTACATCACGGGTTATCAGAGGCAACCTTACGTGACTAAAAAATGCAGCTCAGTATCTCCAACTTAAGCGTGCATATTGCCACTGAGATGGGAAACTGGCATTTTTCTTTAATATTCTGCCAACACAATTCAGTGTCCAACACAAAATTCTGGTACCTGCAATTCTCTCTCAATCTGTAGCCCAAAAGATTAATTTCCAGTTTCTGCTTAAAATACAAGAATAGTTTAACCAAGAGGCATGTTATATCCATTGTCTAGGTAGTTCCACTGCATTCTTATTCATTAATTTTCTTGATGAGATCAAGAAAGAAAATTAAAAAAGCCAAAATCTTCGCTTTGAGACGAGCTGATAATTTAATTAAATTTATTCTGTTTCATCCGAACTGCACTTGTCGAGGAGAGAGCTAAGGGCTTCCCAATGAATTTATTTTATCAAGATAAATTCCTCTGCAGACCTTCAGCATGTAGACCACGTTCTGCTTCTTAGGATTCCAACAAACTTAAGCCAAATTTGATGCACTCTGTAGGCTTTTCACTACCACACAAAGAAAACCTTCCCTTTCAGTGAACAGATCTTAACAAAAATGTATCTTGAAAAAGAATGGGAGAAGAGTATTTGCTTACTAATTGGAAGTTATATAGTTGGTTAATGATGACAAGTTTTACACAGAAAGAATATAAAGAATGGGAAGAGAAGGATTCTGAAGAGAGGTCAGTCAAGCTTTAAATGACGCATTTATAAAGCTTTAATAACCTTCTGTGGTACAAATGGATACTACTGAACTCCCAGCTGGCGTCAGGAAAAACATTTACAGTAGCTCCCTTGATTTTTTTTTTTAAAGGAAGTTTCTGCAACTGTGGCAAAGAGGCTGAATTACTCATCTAAGGAAGAAAAAAAAATTAATTGCAAATTTCTGAATGTTGCCATAAGCCTGGAGGTCAGTTCTGATGTGTGGGTTATGACAGATGAAGCATCAGGAGGTAAACCAAGAACTGCTAGATCAGCATGCAAGAGTGCTCTCAGATCACTAGGAAATTGCACTAACTTCTCAGCATGCGAAGACAGACAATGCGTTAGCATGTTCTATTCCAAACGTACGCATGACAGGGAAGCTTTGCCCTGTGGGGAACAAGTGTAAATATCTTCTTACAATTAGCTAGTTATTTTGATTTGAAATTTCTACTAAAGTGAGTGTAAGTCTAGGTATGTATGTTTATTCTCCTTTTCTTTCAATATGTTAACTATACATATACTAAAAAAATAATATTAACATTGGGCTCCTTAATCACTGAAAAACAGAGGACGACTACTATCGAGACAGCTTCCTATTATTTTAGATACTTCTTGAAGCAGCAGATGCTTTCAGATTAAGTGGGTCCAATTAAAAGTGCTGGAGTATTTCAGAAATTAGCAGCAGTCACCAGTTATTAGTGGCTTAGAAGTCACAGAGGATGGGTAAAGTTCCAGGGAGTGGAAACAAAGTGGAGTATCTATCTTTACACAGGATAAAAGGTCAAAGCTATTAGCCAGCTGGACTTCATTTTTCACAGATTTGAGCATAAGTAAATAAATCCATCTATAAGCACCTAAAAGATAACAAGATGAGTAGTATAAAATGTGTGTGTATCCAAGCACATATATTCACATGCGCTTGTGAAGAATTAGTGATTCTCAAATCAGAAATGCCCAAAATGTCACGCTATTGTAAAAGCAATTCAGCAAACCATCACACTTGAATGTATAATCAGTAACTTCACAGAAAAAATACATAAGAGTCTTCCTGTTCTACTGAGCACTAATGAAAATTAAGCTTAATTAGGGTGTCTGTATTTGGGACCTGCATTTTAAAAAATACACTGAATAACTAAAATGAATTCAGAGGAGAGGAAAATATGATGTGACATTAATGAGATGGCATATAAAGAAAAACATTGCGAGAATTGGACTTTATCTTGAAAAAGATGAGGGAGAATTTCCAAATACATACAATTAACTAAAATAAAAATATAATAATTGCTCTTCGTATTCACTGAGAACAGAGCAAGAGGCAATAGGTTTTAATTGCAGCAAGAAAATTGCCTTTTTCTTTTTTTCTTCTTTTTTTTAGCTTAACTATTAAATACAGTTTAAAAATTGCATAGAGAACTTAGGGAATCACTGGAAGTTTTCAAGGACAGGTAGACAAATAGCTATCGTTTGTCAGGTTACCCAGGATATACCGTAATATAATAAAACCCCTCTATCAGTACCTAAATGCTGCACTACGTAATGCAGAACTCATGGCAATTGCACTAAGTCACATCCTAACTCTGCTTTTAAAAAAATCTACATATTTTTCAGACATGAAAATACTATGCTGTTCTAGCCTAACTTGCAAATATACCTCATATATATACTAGACCGACACACAGCATGTACAGTTGTGTTATAAAGCTTTTCCTTCATCTGATAGGAGCTGACTGTCAGAGACAGTCACTAGTGTTACTCAACCTACATGCCAGAGACCACTGCAGTCTGTGAGAGATGAGAATTAATTCTGAATTCCAAACTGTTGTTGATACCTGTCCTTCTGAAAGTTACAAATCCAAAGAGAGTATCAGTGCTTTTTAATAATTTCTGCTATAATTAAAGACAATTTAATGTAATTTAAGAGTTAAAAACATACCAGGTTTCCTATTTTGTTTACCTAAGGTATTTTCTTAGTTCCCCCATCTGGCAATAGCAATGAGGGAGGCTCTTCCAAAAAGCTAAAGGGATGCCTCAGTTATAAGCAAATGATAAATCAAGGACTAAATAGTCTTCTGAGGTCCCTACCTCTAAAGTTTCCTATTATTTCAAAAGGTACGACAAAAACACAACTGGGTATTAATGACCCCAAATTACTATCTGTAGTGGAAATGAAAAGAATAGGGAATAAGGTCTGCTGAACTGTGCATAAACAACTGCAACAATATTCCTATTAAAAATACATCCTGATACCAGATGATCTCTTTGATATTATTGTATTTTGTTTCATTACTTTGTTGCATCACTCCTACGTCTTAGTAAGATTTCAAACAACCTGACAAAGTGGTATTCTCTGTTTGATATAAAGCTAAGTATTTCATGTTTATTCCTAAATATTAAGGAAATCGCTCTTGAGAGAAAAATATTTGTTTTTAAACTAATTTCTCATAATGTAGTCAACTTGTGGTATTTCAGCGATTTCTGTGTCAGACTATATCACATACTCTGTCAATGGGTGAAGAAGAGCAGCTCTGGACAGAAGATGTGAAAAGGTCAAAAGGAATAAGAGTTTAGTAAAAAAATATTAATTATTATTGGAAAGATATCATTGGGGAAAAAAGAACTTGTGTGTTCATCTATACTGCCAAGAGCTTTTCTGTATCACAGTGAGATCCTGCCAGTCACTTGGATACCTAAGTAGTTATTGCTGCTGAATCACAGCTGTCATATATTTAAAAAAATGTGTAGTCTATTTGACTTAATTCTATGCTTAAGATTAACCTCATCCCGAATGAAATAGGTTTACTGGTTGACTTGCACTCTTCCCTATTCAAGATGACTCCTCCATACCAGAAAAAGCCTCTGTCACTTTGCTGCATAAGCATTCAGGCACAACACCTGCATGCCTACCAATTAACAGTAAAAGTTGTATTACTCTCTGGGGAATCTAAATGATCATTTAATTTAAAAATGCAACAGGAAAAAAAGGTTCAATACTTCACTAGCCATTACTCTGTGCCAGCGTTCTCCTATAGGCACCGTAAGCGCTGTGGACCATACACTGTAAGCTTGTTACCTAAACTGTGCCTGCTCCCTGGGCTGAAGGAGGGAAGAGGGAGAGACAGAGATGTGTTAAAGCATAAGTGACCTGAATGAGCAGACATGCAATCCTCATGACAGAGCTCTTACTGCTAAGTATGCTGACCAGGGAACATCTTCGTGGTACAAGCTTACATAATCTATTCTCAGAGAAGCTGAAATACAGCTTCATGGAGCCAATATGAATTGAGGTATCCTGCCCTTGACAATTAATTACTATGCAGCTCAGTAATTGTGTTTTCTGGCCTCCACCCTTTGAAACTTTTTGAAAATTAAAAGGAGGAGAGAGAAGACCTCTGAAACATCTGCCTGTGGATGCAGATAACATGCTCAGAAAACCAACAGGGTACAACTCACTTTTCCTGAATAATATATTTTTCTGTCTTAAACATCTGAAGGAAAATGTATGCCAAATTATTACAAGAAGGTACCTGAAATGTGATAAACAATCAGCTACAAGTCAAAAATCAGAAACAAGTGACACAGAAAGCTTTTCTAAGGAGCTATATACATATGCTAACTCAATTTACAGTAAAGAAAAATCCTGCTGCACAGTTCAGAGCTTACTAATAACTATGTATTATTAAAAAAAAAAAAATCTTCTCTCATGCAATAAAGATGGGTTGTTAGAGACTGTGGATGTACAGGCTCTCTCTCTTTTTCCTGCCTGCCTGGCACGATATGTCCCCTCTTCTCCTTCCTTGTAGGTATGAGCTCTTTTCTTTACTGGTCTGTAGTTAGAAACATGACGTATCACACAATTCTCATTCTTGAAACAGATTCCACCCGTAACAGAAGACAACATTCAGCTCTGTATCAAAAGGCACTTGCACATTGTTAAAAACAAAAGAACTGCAGAGATTTGCATGGGAGCAGATTAATTTCTTGAGGACAGCAAGTCCTCTGAACGTTTAAAGGGAGTTCTCATATAATGTGAGTCAAAGATGAGAGTCTATGTTTGGCTGGCCGCACTGAACGCTGAACGTTTTTCGGTAACTTGCAGTCCTGTATTGGTGCTGTTCTGTTTTCAGGTGATACAACAGAGTATCTCACCAATGTCCCATTTATTTAGTCAAATCATTTTTACATAACTGCACACTAAATGTCAGTGTGATACTTTCACTAATCAGAGAGAGGTTAAATTGAGGAAAGGTAGAAGTGGAGTGTACTGCAAGAAACTGGATCTGATTCATTATGCATGTAGTCCAGTATGCAGTCCCCATGAACATCCAGCACCACATGCCAGAAAAGGCTCTGTACTGCAGACCGAAAGATTTCATTTTAAACTGCTGGAGAAAGAGAATTTTGAAGGGTAAGGTTTTAGTGGTCCAAAATGCAATGTGGATGTTCTTTTTATGCACAGAAATATCCACTCCATCTTAGAAGCTTATTTAGTTTGGCATGAGTGACAACCTGGTGCAGAAAGTTTCTGAGAGATCACCTTTGTCTCATCAGGATGTTGAGAACCCCCGTTTCCAAAAAACTGTGCATCTTCACAACATTTGCAGAATTACAGACCAACAAACTATGGAGTGAGACTTCTCCCACAGCATGAAGCAAGTAGCCTTTCCCAGTGAGTTTATCATGCAGGTTTTGCCAATTATTAAAAGCAAGCCGTGACAGGTAAAAGCAGGAAGAGAATGCCTAGGGAACAGAGATTTGTATAAAGGTTAGAGGCAGCACGGGCAATATTGGTTGCAAAAGCAATCAGGCAAAGACAAACACAAAAAAGGACAATTACATCTAACTACACACAACATACTACATGACATGGATGAAGACTTAAACAATATGACATTTTAACATTGCAATAGCAATGGATACTAAATACATCATCTGCATACCACCACAATAACATGGAATTGAATAGCAACACAACAAAGGCACATTACAGTAAAAAAGACCTCACAACAATCTCCCAGTCCACTTTCCAGGAAACAGATTTTTTTTTTATTTGAGTATTTTTACTTCTTTTTGAACTAACTTTTATGCAAAGCACAAAATGTAGGTAAATTTGAAGTGCTTTAAGTCTGTACTGCGATTGCTCTTTCATGACTACATGCATCCAGTCCATATAAAGGAGGACAATGAGCATGTCTGTCAGTATGTAACACTGGCCATTTAGCTGTGCAAATATGGTGATGCCCCAGGTAACAAGAGCCTTGGTCCCCGCTGAGTTCCTGTCTTCTCCTGTTTCGTATTTCGCTCTTGGAAAATAAAGAGTCTAAACCTCCGGCTTCTACTATCAAATGCAAGTTTTCATTTTGGAGGGTTATAAAACAGCAGCAGGCAGGGGTGATGACAGGAAAGACAGCATTAACAGAAGGAAGGAAAAGATGCTGCTGAATGGAAGAACAAGAAAAGAGAAAGGAAGTTGCCTATTTTACATACACGACAGCAGCCAGCCAGCCAGCAAATAACAGCTGCCACTCAGCAATACTTCTGTCTCCTTGAAGGAGAGATATGTTAGCAGCTGCAACAAGGAAAGAGAAGTTTACTTACTTTACAAGCTGTATTGACTGATTCCTTTCTCCCATTTCCATTAACTATGTGACTTTAATATCACCAAATATTCTGTCCTTTCACTGGACAGAAAGCTTTTCAATGCTCTCAACTGTAACAGTGATTTCTGCATATCCTGGTCATCTTTTTTCCACCAGCAAAATGTGCTGGAGAGCTACAGAACTATAATGAAACATTTAAATATACTGTATCTGAAATAGGTAAAGTTGTGAGGGCAGACTTATCTACAGATGAATGCTTAATGATCAGCATCCCAGTATTTTCAATGAAAGATGTCTGGCTGTACAGTAATTCTCTCCTGCTTGTAATGAGGTAATTTGCTGCACTGGAAGGCATGTTGTTGGATAACTTGCTAAAAAAAAAAACAAAAAACACCACAACAAAAATCTCCCTCAAAACAAAACAGAACAAACAAAAAAACCCCACAAACAACATAAAGTTAATAGAAAAAAAATAGGGCTGAGAAGAAACCACAAGGGTTCATCTAGTCTGTTCCTTTTTCCATCAGGGTAATTTACATCTCCACCACTCCTGGCAGATGGCTGTATCGCCACATGTTAAAGACCCAGTGCTGAAGTGTTGCGGTGTTATACTATCCCCAGGAACATATTACAGTGTTTCACTTTTGTTTTTTCCTAAACAGTATTTCCTAATACTACTCTAAGACTATTTCCTAATGTCCAGATTGAAAATGCAATTTAAGTCTAATATTGTCTGTTCTGTCTCCCATGGACATGTAAATCCTTGGTTTTTGCCTCTAACTCTTTGTAAAGCTTTCGACACTGCTTAGGTTACACTGCTGCCATGTCTCCCCTCCCTAGACAAACCATCCCAATTCTGCCTCTCTTTCCTCAAGGGTCGTGTTTTCTTGAAGCATAACACACAAAAACGGTCAAGAGAGGTCTCACAGGTCAGCAATGACAAGGATCCCAACTAGCACGTCTGCTTGTGGTAACATAGGAAGAGAAGTTTGTAGGTAAGACTCTGTATAATGCCCTTGTTTGTTTACGTTGTATTTGATCAACAGTATCAATACAAGAGTAAATAAGAGTATTGTCAGGCCTCAGAAATAATAAATATCTACGCTGAATTTAGGCCAAATTATTCATTCTGTGAGCAACAATACAGACAGTTTCATTTGCTGTCAGAATGGTTAAAAGGAAATCTAAAGAGTAGTCAAATGATCGGTATTTCTTGCTATTTTTAGGAATGGTACAATGGAAATGCAGACACCAGTTTTCTTCAGTGATGTGACTACATGTAAGATGTCAAGAGCATTTTACCTCAAAAGTATATATTTTAATGCAAGTAAAATGCAAATGCATGCAGAGGAGCACAGTATATGTACTAATGTAGAAGTGGAAGACTTCTGAGCACTGCTCAGCCTGTTAGCTCTCCTTCCATCTGTAACAGCCCCAAGGCAAATATTTCAGTTTCCTGGGGCTCTTCCATATGCTGTATCCAGAGTTTAGTTGTGCCAGCAGCTTACAAAACATTATGGATGATGCAGTACTTTGCAATTCTACTTGTCATGGTTACACACAGCCTTCCTAAAGATCACCCTAACTCTGCTTCTTTCAGCAGCTGACATTTTGAATTGCTTTGACAGCAGCAAAGCTTAGTCCTAGCTAGTCTGAGCTAGCAGACCCAAGAACTGCTACTTCAGCCCCGGCAGAGGTAGACATCCCTTAGCTTGCACCTTCAGGCTTTGCTAAGCAGCCAACTTTGCTCCCATCGGGCAATCAGCATGCCACAGTCCACAATGCCTTACTTTGAGTGAATGTACTAATGACACTTACTGGAATATTTATCTAACTTACGTATCTCCTGGGAACACTGCAACAGCCTCAGGACCTAAGCAGATGCAGTCTTCAGCAGAACTACTTCTCACAGTATTATTTAGGAAGTATTTAAATATTTGCTCCCTTCTGTGTTTGCTGTGTCAAAAGACTTCAAAAAGCTAACGTAAGAGCTGATCACTACATAACCCATTCACACTAACACACTACAGAGGTTATCAAAAGTCCAGTGAATTACTCCTGACTGAAATGTAAGCATGAGTAAAGTGAACATTTCTCTAGTCAATTTAGTGGAAGAGATGAAGGATCTTCTGCCAGGTCCACCAAGAATTATTTGTTGGGGAAAAGGAATACATTCACCTTGCAGAGTTTCCAGGCACATGAACATTTGTTTCAAAACTACGTCAATAAAGTTATTTACAAATTACCGTTCTTCAGAAAATGACACTAGGAAGCAGCCCACCCTCCAGAAATGAACTCGTATCAAGCACAGCATTTCTGTGGGGCCTGCCACATTCTACCAACACTAAGCTATACAGTGCAGATATTTCACTCCTTCTGGAGTACTGATACTCATAGATCCAGATGGATTAACAAATGGCCAGAAGAGTAGAATTCAGAATAAAATTCGTAGCCAAATAATATGTCAGATTGCTTAAATAGTAACTTATTTTCTACTATATATGTATATTGCAAAATCTTCAACAGCACTGTGATACCACCCTACCTTCTACATTTATAAGCCAATTATTTATTATATCACTTTATATGCTACAGAGATGAGCTGCTAACCAGTCATTGTAAATGATAAAGAAAAATTAAAAGATGAAATCTACTGGACTGTCATGCAAATCACTTCGTGCTGATACACAATATATTCAAAATAGTTGCCACCTGCCTCCTTCAAAAAAGGATAATACTGTTTTGTTTTGCCTTTTCAACAATTTGTCTTGTTTCAGTCACAGTTCAAATTTTCACCTGGTCATTTCACACAGGCACTGAAACAGTGTCCAGTCTTCTAAAGACTGGACTCACATCTTTCCAAATAATCTCAGACAGACAAAATAAAAAGAAGAAAAAAAAAATCACTGAAAATTCAGTCAGCAACATACTCCTCCCATCGACATTCCCATTTTGACTAAGTGACAGGTGCTAATGGTGGCAGGTGACAACTTTGAATTTTGTATTTAAAGCTCTGACTGTACATTGATTCTATTTAAAGAACTGAATTTATAAAGGTAATGAGCTTCAATATTGCCCGTGTTACCACAGACCCATCACCCTCCTTGAAATGAGCAGTTTGATCATTCCTGGTCAAACCCCCCATGATTAGAGCACCTCCCTGTGCTGCCAGTATTGAGAACAGGGACTGTACCGTCCGGCGTTGCCTGCTGACGGGGTTTTTTACATTTGACGTAATCGTGGTCAACTGGAGTGGCTGTGTAAGGTGGGGAAGTCAGACCTGGACCGGAGGATGAGGGGAGGGAAGTCCCAGGGCCTGGCACTGTTCCGGCTGAAGAGTGAGAGTCTTCATCAATCATGCAAGCTTTTTCCCTGGGAGGGGCAAGGAAAAAACCCAAACGTTAACATACGAGGGACAAACACAAAGAACAAATGGAGGCTACATGTTCTTACAGCATTCCCAGTACAGTGACCAAATCTTACCAAGAAATTCTAAATGATGGGGTTTTAGTACAGGTTATAATCCTCCCTTGTCACTGCTCAATAGTAAAACATTATTTTCTAGTTGTTAATGAGATTAATTATGAGGACTAAAGTCTCTCATCCTTTAAAATAAAGGTAATTTGCTTTCGCATTTGTTAACAGTTGATAAAAAACACTTTCATTTTAGTAATATAAACAAACAGTGGCTTCAAAATGGATCATAAGATCAAAATTGTTCTATTTATTCCCAACTCATCTACACTGTGCCGATGGCTGGGAAGGTCTTAGAGCAGTGTATAATCTTACTGCTCATGATACCTGAAAACTACAAACATTAGAAATAATTCTAATCACTTTTGTTTCATATTTCATTCTGCTTCTTTTTAAGACTTTATTATACAGTAGATTTTAAGTATGCTTTCAGAGGATACTCCTGGAAATTAGCACTCACTTTTCTGCAACTTTTGGGGTGTTCTTCTCCTCACCCCTGGCAAATGGTCCCTCAGAAGCTTCTTTCATGAAACTAACTAATATCTCTGCATCTACTCCAGAGTCTGGTTTCCCCACAAGTTTCAAAATAGAAGCGTGAAGTCGAAAGTAGACCTAGAAAACACCAAAGTCCATTTGATCAGTGGAGAATTCATAGCTCTGCAACCTATTGCAAATAACCTCTTCGCCGCAGAAACTGCAGGAGTTAGTAAAGGCAGTCATCTGTTACTTAAGCCTACCTGAACAGAACTTCTCCTGTCTTTGAAAGTTGCTTGTAAATTACGAGACCGGAATGCTAAAAATTTTCTAACTGCGACCTATGGAATACAACAGTGAAAGCAGACCTGGTCTCCCTGGAAGCAAGTCACCACTGGCTATGTTCTAGATCTACTATTTTTGCCAGACATGGTGAAAGCAAAGGTGTTACGACTACTATTCCAACTCACACATGATCTTATGCTTTCACAGGTCTGAGGTGCTTGTGAAACGTATCCACATTTGATTTTGATAAAAACTGACTAATGAACTGTGTGCAGCAAAATCCAAAAGTGGAATTCTGTCTGTCTGTCCAAGACTGAGACTGTATACACAAAGAGTCTTTAAAACAAAATCAGCTTGAGTAACAGGCTCTATTTAACTCTCCGAGTTAGTCTTGTAAACATTCCCAGACGCAGAGCACCATCTACGTATGCTCAATAATAGGAACTAGTAATAACTGGTATTCTATTATCTGTAGAAAACAAGGTTTTTAAGCCTATGTATTTAACTTTCTTTTACCTCCAATGCTTCCATGGCAAGTTCTGGTGGATTATGGTAGTGAATCTTCTTTGGATATCGGGCAGCCTCCTCATGCAAGTAATGACCTGCCTGTTTGTAATGAAGCAGATAGACAACAGGAGGCTGTTTCTGCTTCTCTGCAATCTTTCCCAGCATGTAGTGAATAAGCCACTCCTCTTCATCGCCATCTCCCTCACAGCGAGAAGCTGACGTAAAACACAATTTGGCTGTCTCCAACATACTGTCTCGACGCTCTTCCATCTGCGATCGAAGGAAGTGTTGAGAATACATGAATTTGCTGTAGCTGGGATGAAAAATTCTAAAAATACACTCCTGCATATAGAAGTGCATAAACAAGGTACATAATTTAAAACACTTTCAACCTAAAAGAAACAAAACATATCCAAGTGATCAAATACACCCTGACAACCCAAAAAAGGTGTTTATGGATAGGTTTTGTTCATTCCGGTAACCGCTGACACAAATAACCAGAACAAAACAGTAAGACAAAAACGTACGAATATGCATCTAAATATAAATCTGAAAAATAACAAACCAATATACATGTCTACAAAAACTCTACCACTTTTTCAGAGCTGTAATTATCTTAACTCTTCAAAGAAAAAGAAATTATTTGTTTTGTTCTGCAACTAAGTCTGCTAGAGCCACTACGGACCACTGTCATTTCTGAAGAAATCTATTTCATCTTGCTTGCAATGCATCTAATTTTGAGCTGAATATGACAAGAACCCTGCCCCCCCCCCGCCCCGAAATTAAAACCAGCAGCATAAATTAACTGCCAATAAAGTCACATAAAAAACTAGGTAAAAAAATACATCAAAAGATGTATTAATAGAATTTTCGTTTTGAAAAATAAGTTTATAAATTTAAATTGTGTGGGCTCTAACAGTATCCTAAGCACTTGTTGCACTTCCAGACCTGTAACATAGCCTTTCCTAAGTATTTTGTAAGGAGAAGAAAATAATACGGTTTTTTATGCATGGATAACACATTCCTGAAGAGATATATTTCTGGATGGGAGATTATATTGTTCCAATTTATCTTTTACTATAATAGAGCTTTTCTTTGTAAATTATGCATTAATATATTCACTTGAAAAAAGGAGGATTCAAGCAGTCCTAAATAAACGTTCTGATTTAATCCAGCATGTAAGATGGCTGCTCTGCACTGTACCTTTTCTCTGATAATATGAAATAACTCCAGCATTACCCATGGAATTCTTCACCAAGTCTCTCATAGCCAATAGGCCACAAGACAGTAAGAACAAACTTTTGATAAATCCAAGACATAAAATATAACAACTTTATTTTTTGGAGCTCTTGGATGTAATAACCCTCAGAAAGAAAACTCTATTGTTGGTTGTCATTTCAAACACACTATTTAATAAACTATTTGTTCTCCTTTATTATGCATTTACTAGTCTTCTTAGAGAGTCAAATGCAGTGTAAGTGTCTATGGGAAGTGCAGTGTTAATATTTATATAGGCAGCTCATATGCAAGACCCACCACCTTGCTGTAAATATGTTTTCCTGGAAACAAAGGATGTTCCCAACACCGCTCTCTACAGTTCAAACACTAGTTTTTTTCAAATTACAGCTGCTCAGAAGCAGTACTTCTTTTTTTCATTCTGCTTCCAGTTGTGGACTGTGGATTTTTAAGTGCAAAGAGTTAAATCAGAAATAGAGTTTACTGGTCCAAAAAGCCAGACAAAACATTTCCCCTAGCAATTCTTCTCGCTGTCAGAGAGTATTTGGAATTGCTGGTTTTGGCCTAACAATAAACTTCCTAATAGCTCTAACTTTTTTATCATTGTCATGTATAAAGAACTAATTAATTTGTAACAGCTTTTTCTATGAAAATTCTATCAATCTCCTCATTTTGATCTTTTGTTTAAGTAAATAGCCCAAAAACATAGAAAAGGGTAAGGATGTCTTTCGATACAAGAGATGGACACAGCTATCAGAGTAATTCCTGTGCTTCTCGCTATTTAAATATGTATACATTTCACCTTTTCATGGAAGCATTGCATGACATTTACAGAAGGGTAAGGCAAATATAATGCCCCTTTTCAGAAGGTTACAATAATTTTGTGTCACCTTCAAAAGATAATTCAAAGATTAGGCTCAAATTAATTTTACACAGGAAAAAGAAAGAAAAAAACCTTTAAGTACTGCTTGACACTAGCAGCTGAGTATTACAATTTCCAATATTACTTAGTAACTGTACAGTCTAACATGTGGTATATAACATGTAAATATTTAATTTAAAAAGTTATTACGTTAGAAAAGATCATTTAAAGTATTTAAAAATTTCATACTGCTTTCAGTTAGATCCCACCTGCTGCACAACTTCAGGGGGCAGCTCTGATTTCCACTGCTTAAGCTGTCGGGATGCAAAAGAATGTAGGGCATAGGAAATGGTGCCGTATTCTATCCACAAGGAGAGATTAGAGCTGTCAATCTCTAGGGCTCGCTTGAAGCAATTCAAGACAGGAGTAGAGTGCTTCCAGATTGGGCCATCACTTTTCAATTCATTAGAGTTCAACTTGTCCTGAATACGACTTGCTCGAGCCAGAGCCATGCCAGCCCATGAATCAAACCTATGCAAGCAAGAACATAACACGTGACCAGTTTCCCCCCCTAAGCATTTCACCCAATGGCCTAGACAAGATTCATTTTGTTATATCTGCAGCTTTCTCTTTCTTTCATCATATGCTTTCTCAAAACAGATTTCTGCATCTCCTCCTTCCCTCACAGTGGAACAGAGGCTGTATAGCCTAAATCATACTGATTTATTAAAAATGCTTTCCTAATAAAGCACTGTCCCCAGCAATTGTCACACATGGAAAACAGATGAAACAACACAGCTTATTTGCCATGCAAAATCAGCATAGCTACACTTCTAATGGCAGCATTCCCATTGATTTCTTTGCTCAGTAACCATGCTGTCCTGTCCAAACACTGGCACCCTTTATTTCTGTAAGCCAGCAGACAGCTGTTAGGACATTTTGTATTGTTGGACTGAACTGTGAATGGTCATCATCATCATTTTCCAACATAAAAAAAAATAAAATCACAGAACCCAAAATGCTTTCATGTAGGAAAATTCTGATGCACAATAAAGATTGCTGACTGAGGGGACTGCTCAGGACCTAGTCCTGTGTATATCAGATCATTGACAATACAGTCTGAAGAGTAGTTTCCATATTGCATAATCTCACATTAACATCAGGAGTCAGCAGCTCCACAATTTTCCAATTCTACCCTGATTCTAATGCCAAAAGAATAATCATAATGTTCATTATTGCTTCTAATTTCTTGCTGATTTCAACTGAAAACTCATTTCTGGGTCAAACGACCTCAACAGATTCCTGAGGGGAACGGAAGGGGAACTGTACCACAGACATCTGAAGAAGTAACATTTAGTATGAGTGGGGTGAAAATACCATGCTACCACATAAAACTTCTCCTGGGCAGCAAAATGTCACATTTTAAAAGTAAAAATGCATTCCACTCATTTATTTATGAATTTAGGTTTCAAAGTATTAAAACGACAGAAAATGGGGGGTGCTGTAATTTCTTTATCAGGCTTCAAACAGAAGTTTTATCAATCTGCTAATCACAGTTCCCAGACTAGAAGATTCAATAACATTAAACTACAGCTATTTCCTCTGTAGATTTCACATGTAAAATTGCTCTGTGCCTTCACCGTCCCCTTTGTATCCATTATGTGACTGGATTTAGAAATAGTTTTTGTGGCTCAAACCTATTAAACAAGGGGGTTTTTTCTCACTGACTCTGATGTATCAACTTCAAGGAGAATTAAAAGGATAGCTAAGATCTAATATGTAAACCCTATAATTTTCAAATTTATTGATTAAATATTTAATTTCATTTCAGAAGAGTGTTATGCAAAACACGCTTTATTTTTAAGATTAGAGAACTTAATCTTGGTAGCATTTCAGTAAGTTGTAAATTATCAAGAAACAAGGTGTTTTAGTTTAAATATCACTTAAATACTTAACTTGAGCTGGTAGATCTCTAGCAGAAAGATCAATACTTCTAGAAAGAGGTCAGCCTAAACAGTTAATCCACTAGAGACTATTTGTGTTATAGCTACGCTATTAAACAGTGACATTTTTCACTCTTTGTCATGTATGAACATGCCAAAACAAATAATAGGTGAAAAAGAAAAATATTGACTCAGTCCTTGCCTTTTCCAGATATTCTTGATGTTAATTTAGCTTCTGCCCCTTTCATTTTTTTTGTTTTCATTTCAAAACAATCAAATATCTAGCACTGGGTTTTGTTTTCTGATTTGTTTCTTGGGTTGTTTTAGAGATGCCCTTAATTATACAATTGATCTATGATAATGGATTGCAGGAAGGTTTTTTAGTTTGTTTTGTTCGATTGTTTTTTTTCTTAACAAAATAAATATCTTCTGTTGTCTGCTTTTCAGTAATGAAAGAAATGAGAAGAATGAATGATGTGCAGCAGGATTCAATAATACTGACCTGTTTGGACAAATACAAATGTCATGCATGTAAAATTTAATGGCCTTAGACTGTTCTTTATTCTTGAAATGATAGTCTGCCAGAAGATAGTACAACTCAGTCACCACTGGTGGAGAATAGTCTGCCCCATCTGGGAGAGATGGTGCCTGAAAATAGTAGTAAAAAAAAAGTAAAGGTTCACATTAAATAAAGGGTTCATATTAAACGAGCTGCACACTTGCTGCTTCCTTGTGGCAAAAGTAGCCTTTACATTACAGAACATGAAGGCCTTGAATATGAAGGCAGTGAAAGCATTCCACAGATACAAAGAGCATTTACAAACACTAATGAACATCTCATACTGACTCCATGTTAATGAATATTACATCTTGCCATTCCAAGATCAAAAGCTTCGTTGGTGTCATTCTTATTTCATTTAAATGCAACTACCTGAGAAAATCCAACACCACGGAATAAATCACAGCCCCAACTATCTCAAAGTCAAAATAAAAATAGCAACAATAATTTTTACTCCTTTCAAATTTTTAAGGCAATTAATTATACCTTGCCGCATGTTCCTTCGATATAGGCAGATACGGTATCTAGGCTCAGCATAGGCTTGTCTGTTCGAGGAACAATTGTAGCAGTCTTCTTCAAAAGGTTGGCCAAATCGGCAGACACAGTACTGGTTTTGTAACTATCAAATTCCGGAAGAGTTTTAGGCTTAAAATATTCAAACATGAACAAAGCATCTTCCCATGTTAGATCAACCTGAAGCGGGAGGTAGATGAGAGGGGGAAAAAAATTATCTCAAATTCCAAAATTCAAAAGTCTATAATGATGGGTTTCTTTGGCTTTTCTAGCTCCTAAGAAGATACATTATTACTCTAGCAAGAAACATATGAAACCTCCCAAGAACGGAACAACTAAAGGCACCATTAATTTACACTGCTCACAAATGTAGCATACTGCTCACCGATTTAAAAGACTATGGTATTGGGTTGTAACTTCGTGGATGTCACTGAAAAATAAAGTCATTCTACTTGCTTAGAAGAGTTGCTCAGGAAAGTTGTTGATAAACAAGAATTAATTGCAAGCATCCTGAGTGACACTGAGATCATGCATAAGATATGGAGGAGAGCAGTTCTACACCTTCAAACTCAGTAAGAAGAATAAGTGAAATGGGAATCAAACAAAATTCTGAGACTACAAAATCTACAAACTCTCTATTGAAAGATGCTTTCAGAATTTATTCCTCATTTTCCCTTCATTTTTCTTGCTTGAAAACAGTAAAAAACTACAATAAAAAAATCTACACTTCTCTTCTGCTAGACTAAGTTTTTCATCTATTTTTGTTCATCTTACTCCTTACAGTAAATTTTGCATCTATACTGAAAACAGGGAAGTCACATTACTAAAAACAAACCTGTCAATGACTTCAATAAGAACTTCTCCATCCAAAACTGTCCAAACGCAACAGATTTTTTTTTTCCAGAGGGTAATCTCCTTATACTTCACCTTTTCTTAGTTATTCCCATTTTCTCATTAGTTTGATTTTCTAACAGGTAAGTTTAAGAGACAGAATTCGAAAATACTCAATGAGTAACAACATGTCAGCATTTCTGTATTTAAAAAGGTCTGTTCAAAGGAGGCAGACAATTGTTTTGCTTGTATGAAATCGTTTTTAATTTATGATTCTGTGATCACTTGCATTTGGTAAATTCAAAAATCACCTGAGCTTTTTGAACAAAATCAATGATGTTTCAAGGCAGAGCACGGCCAACCTGCTTTTTCAGTCCCTTCGTTAATACTACAGCCCTCTTGCCAAGGTACTCTGAACTCCCAAGTTCAGCTGAGTTTCACACATTTCTCATAAACACCTACCAGATATTCACCCTCACAGATTTTGAAATAAGCTATAAAAGCTGCATAATTTTTAACAGTGACATTTTTCACATTCATAAACTGCAAAGATGGCTGCTAAAGCTTTCTTCTCTCAAGCTGTCTTTTTTTCTTTCTAATTTTCCTCAAACTTGGAACAACATCTCTGTTGAAAACAGGAAAGTCATGGCTCAATAAAATCCATTTGTCGATAGTTTCAAAATGGCAGACTACTGTGAATAAGACTAGACTAGCATTTCATTTCAAATATCTGAGCCTCTGTATTCGTAAATGCTTCCATGTTTTTTAAATGAGTTTGCTTGTTTACTACAATATGTAAAGGTGCATTAAAACCAAACAGGGTGTACCTTTCATCACTTCAGGATATTCCACGGACATTAAATAATACATATCTCACCTGCTGTACTGAATGTTCTTCCAGGTACCTTGCTTTGCTTTTTTTGCTGGGAAAACCATATAAACAATAAAAACACTGTTCCAAGGCTGTTTCCAGCTCTTCTTTGTATGGGTGAGTATCTTCAGAAGTGGATGCTGCAAGTTCTTTTTGTAGTACCTGGACCTACAACACCACAAATATCAATGAAAAAGTCATCTGCAAGCCGAAGATTGCATTAAGTTATCTAGTTGTCTGAGGGCACGTGATGAAAACAACATTAAGGAACTACACCTATTTTTCCCTAATTACAACCAAATATTACCCATATTTCTGTAAACTAGTCTCACATGAGTAACTTCAATGGCATTGTAGCTGTAATAAAGCACTTTACTTTTTTTTCCCCTATGTTAATTCATGAACTCTGGTCTCTTATCAATGAAATTAAAAATCAGCTTAATGTTTCAGACTTAAGATCATTCAATTTTCCCACTACACACCAAGTTGCTTCTGTCAATACAAAAACTTCAGTTTGTCAACCTTACAAATAAGGAAAAGACACAGAAGAATTTCTGCTCTAACACACAAGCATCGATTTCCTCTGCATGGAAAAAGGGGGATGGAGAGGACTTTGAGGGAAAAAGAAGGGACAGCTAATGAAAATCTGGCTAAAAGGGATATAGAATTGCACAGTAGGAATGGTGTTACACAGATGGCTGCACACCAAGGAAAGTGGCTGGATTGATCCCAAATGACTAAACACTATAGCAAGTTGCTATCTTTGACATTACAAGAAAAAGTACCCATCAGTAGCATATTTTGAAAAGCACTATTACATTAAAATACTCATTAAAGAAAACTGCAACTGAACGCCAAAAGACAAAAGGTAATTCTCTGGAAATTTTCACTAAGTTTCCTTAAAAAGCAAACCAAAAAAGAACATATTCCTGGAAGACACTTCAAAGTCAACAGAAGCATGTTCATCAAGAATAATCTGTGTAGTGGGATTTTGGATCTTCATTTCAAAAGCAAATCAAAGCCCACACTTAATCATGAAGGTTTAAGAGTCAATTCCAACATGTTCCACTAGGAAATTTAAATTTAAAAACGAAATGTGTAAGGAGATATTACATTCATAATATCTCACACATCCAACAGCAGTATGTTGTGTGTGTGTTTCCAGTATTGGTGTGCACCTGTTATGTCTAAAGAAAACTCATTTGAGGTGGTGGAAGAGAAATGCTTCTACTGCAACTGTCATTCAGGAGACTGAAGGGTACAAAAAAATACCAAGTTCTGTGATGTGCCTCTGAAGTGTTAGGAAGCTGTACGCTAGCAGGAGACTTCTATTAACTGATAAATACTACCCTTCAACATTTCACCCCTAATAGAAAGCATCAACTTTAATTTGTTTGTTTTATTAAGATCTGGCTTCTCCAAACCAGCCACACCTATCCCTCCACACACCGGTTAACTTAGAAGTTTCCTCAACTGAAATTTTGCAGACATAAATTGAATTCACTATTTGCAATTTATGTAAAAGCTCATGATAGCACTTCTACAGTACTTCAGCTGCTGTTTATCACATTTATCATTTTTCAACATCTAGGATTATATACTTAATTATTTATGCATATGATTCATGCTATAAGAAGTTTCTCATCATGATTGGCTTTCCTGACACTACAAACACTGCACGTCATCACAAGGCAAAATTCTGTCATTCTACATTTAAAAAGCTTGTCTGCAAGTGCTGGAATTAATTCTAAGATGTTTATTCTCTTCTGTTTAAAGGATTTGTGCTAAGGTACTATTTATTAAGAGCCAAAACCCTGAAAAATAAGAATAAAGGCAATTCTTAGAAGGCATTTCAATGAAATCTTGAGTCACAGCAATCATCGAGTCACAGAAGACACCTTATTTCCACCACTTTTCCTGTATGAATTCGTGAACAACGTTTGAAATTTAGGCAAAGTGTAGATAAAGAAGTTGAAAGGAAGATGTAAGCATTGCAGGATACTGTAACAAAAGCATGCTGCAAACAAAATCACACCTAGCAGCAGTAACAGAATTCTCACTTGAACAGTGTTCAAAACAGTCTCCTGTGTTCTTATTCAGCCCTTAAATTCTTGGCAGTAACCCAGAATTGTTCTGAGTAATTCAGACAGTTACTACTGCTAAAGGACTTAACTACATATTAACATCTCCTCTTGCACGCCATCTTCAGTCACAAGCTATACAGTGTACTTGAGCAGACAGTTCACCTACAGAAGGTGATCATTTAATACTAGTCTATAAAACACACTTTAACATTCTTGAAGCTGCCTTTCTCTTCAAATAATTAATCCCATTTTATCTTTGTCTTTCCTTACCCTTCCAACACTCTCTCGTATCTGAAAACCAAATTTTTGTGCTCAATATCACCACATTACCTTTTAGTTTAAGAAGGGAGCAATTCTGTGACTGAAAATTGAAGATTTTCGTCAAAGTACCTGATGACATTTGCGAAGATCTAGCTGTAAACACATTCACAGCTCTTAATTATCTGGAGTTTATCCAGGTTCACAGGGCATACTATCAGACCCCCCCAGGCTGTGGGTACAGGCACACTATACAGACACAATTTAGATTCATCACTTAGGAGCACTGCATCTGAGGGCAAGCTTGAGTCTGGAAACAGGCTACCTATTTTCATGAAGCACAGGGCCAGAGCTAATAACCCTCCGGACCTAAGGCCGATCCATGCAGGGGCGACTCCGGTGTATCAGTATCATGCTCCTAAAACCAGGGAGACTGAGTAGGATGCAGAGATAATCTAATAGTCCTACACTGAATGAGGCTCAGTTCAAACACTGTTCATTAGTTCCAGCCCTTCCAGGGTGAGCCAGTTCCTGCAGAACTCCCTCAGGCTCTCCACGTCATCCTTCCCAGCTGTCTAAATGACTGTCCTAGACACAATGCTGCTCAAATGCTGAGGTAGATGGGGCCTGGCATTGAGCTGTGCCTAATAAGCTCCAGGGAGCGCTGAGAAGGGAAATTAAGAGATTCCTGAATAGCTCTATGCAGAACTAATCATGATTTTCTCTTGGCTGAAGATAATAAACCTCAATGAAGTCAAGCTGAATCTGTAAGTGCCACTGCAACATTCCCATAGAGCACTGCCCAGTAAATGCCACGATACTGTATTATCTGGGTAATAACAGCAGCTGGGCTATCCCAGACTGCCAGTACTCTGCACAGTGAAAAGCTGACTGCACGTTGGTTTCTAAGCTAGGGAATAAAGTCAGGAAGCAGCAATACACATAGAAATAGTCTCCTTCAACCATGGGAAATGTCTTTTCTGATGTAGCAACTAGACCTCAAGGAATAATCTTAAAAAGGTCAACTCCTTTAATCTAGTAATGCTACAGCATTACTGCCCAGACACCGATTTCTGGAGCATATTACACCTTCTAACACAGCTGTCTGAACAGCAGAGAACAGCCTTCAGACACAGGGAAGCGAAGGACTGCAGTAATCCTTCATTCTCGTCATCTTTGTTCAACAGATGAACTCTGTACATATATTTGAAGCCACATTTAGTTAATAACACGAAAACAATAAGATTACTGGGGTTTTTTTCAGTCTGTGGTATAAAATCAAGGCAGGTATAATCAAACAAGTCAAATTTATCAACAGCAGAACAGCTAAATGCATCACAGCTTCAGGACCAAATCCGGGTAACACCACAGGCTCTGTGAGCAATCAATTACATTCCAGACGCGTAACCGCAAATCTTTACTCTTGCAATTTGGAAGAAAGAAATAACCAAGTTTAACCGCAAAATTCAAAACTGAATTTTCCTGGATCACAGCTAAATATGCTCTTTTTCACATGTTAAATAGTATTTACCTATACTGAAAATTAAACTTTACTTAACACTTGACAAATTCACTTCCATGAAGTGAGCAACTTATTTAGAACCACTGAGACAAGACGAATACAGAATCCCACTGGGTTATTTCAGGAGTGATTTTAAAGAAGTAACACTACAGTTTTTCTCAGCGTGTGAATGATGTACAGTACTACCAGCCTGCTTGGTTATTCCTACTTCTCTTTCAAACCCTGGGAACAAAATAAAATACTAGTGCAAGAGGCAAAACAGAAGAGAAAAATCAGAAGAAAGCAATTATTCTTCTCAGCAAGGTAAGCCCACAGAGCAATGGGAATTATGACAGGCAATAAACTGTTCTCAGGTTTATTTTCAATTTTATATCAACACTCAAGAGTTCATTTCTATTACTCACCAGATTTTAGAAAACTGACTTCCAAACAGAGAAAATAACTTTTCTGTTCTACTACTTAGGTAAGCTGTCATTCTTCCCACGTTTACTATTCTTCATTTCCTTTAATACAAGAGTTCTCATAATTAAGACTTTTTTGAGTTTCGTTTTGATTACTGAACATAAATATACATGATTCTTGACTTCTTCTCTTTCTGGGAGGAAATCACCCTTCAACAGATTTTTAAAAACAAAGCCTATACCCACATTTGTTCCCTTAAAACTTCAAAAACTAAAACTTCAAACTTGGTCTCACAGTCTGCGATTACAGAAAAATGTCCTTAAAAATTTAATTTTTCTCTATAGAAATTAACACTTCAAACTTAAATTAAAAACAAAACTTAAATTAAAACTTAAATTAAAACACTTCAAACTTCATTTGAAAGCAAGAGTATTTTTGCTCAAAAAAGTCCATGTACTGAGTTGCTCAGCTTTGCTGCCAGCTATCCACATCCCTACTACTAACTATTCACATCTCTGCTGCATGCATTTCTATACGAAACATCTTTGACACCATGATGAGGTATGTCAGGGATAATCACTCCACTCTCTTCAGCACAAATAAGACTTCCACCCAATTTCTTTCTATGTCTTGAACTAGCAACATTTGAGTTCCAGAGAACAACGAAACAAAAATAAACCCAGGAAAAACCACACAATGAACAAAATAAGTTATGCAATGCTTTACAAAAGCTTTGAAAAAAAGTAGTTTCTGCATTTTTACTTCATATGAATGATTAGATTATCCTTCAAAGCACAAGATGGTTTTCTTTGGCAGAATCTAAATTTCACATATCTTGAGAGGTACTATACATTATCATGAATTCATGATGAACTCAGCAGTTTTCAACAGAAAACATATGAAGTGGCTACATACGTCACTAAGCATTTCACTTTCCTCCTTCAGTCCATTATTTTGATCTCTTTTATCCTTGTGTTACTGAAATATAATTGAGGTTGATTAACAGCACATGGGAGGAAACAAAAGTTTGCATTGTCATGTCATGTCTGTCTCACCTATGCATAATTGAGTAGAATTCTAACACCATTAATTATGAGCATTAAATCTACTTGACTGCAAAATCCTTATCAAATATTTGAACTAGGAGGAAACAAAGGCACGGTGCACAAGAAAACTGGTCACTGTCTGGAAGAAGAGCTATGCAACATTACTGGCAACCACTTTAACAGCATTTTTCCACTCAAGATATTTAGTACTCATTTCTGGGGAATTAACTGGCTCATTGTCCATGCTACAGTTTGGTTACTTCCTGGCGTCACACCCCTTGTGAGGAACCAAACTAATCTGCTCCTACAGCAAACTCTAAGCCGACTTGCTTTTTTTCCTGTCTCAAAGACAGGAACACACACCCACCAGAACACACTG
The DNA here is from genome assembly GCA_013399095.1 of Psophia crepitans. Classification (NCBI taxonomy): domain Eukaryota; kingdom Metazoa; phylum Chordata; class Aves; order Gruiformes; family Psophiidae; genus Psophia; species Psophia crepitans. Next base: position 163,536 of record VWZZ01006838.1, read on the forward strand.
CTGAAATGGCACACACCTCTTGCCCAAAGTCTGCCATTTCTATCCTGCCTAACTCCTGACTGGGGGACAGAAGCCATGGTTACTGCTGCATTGCTGGAGCAGGAAGCATGCTTCATCCACACAGACAGCTCCCCTTCCAGCAAGACACTTGCGAGATAAGCAGGAAAGATGGATTTTCTTATTTGTCTGTTACTCTTCCTGACATTCCTCATGCTCCCTCTTCTCTAGCTAGTAGACTTGGGGTAACTGTTCACCTTCAACAGTTATGAATTTAGAATTGTTACTCTTAATTCTCAGAGGACACCTATTACTAAGTAAAATGTGATTTGAATATCCGAAATAAAATTTTTCATTTTAAACATTTGTTTTAAGTAAACTTTTGTTGCAAGCAGGGCAGGGGTGTGGCTGAGCTACCACAGATGATGATAAAACTGGATATCATCACAGATGATGATAAAACTGGATATAGATTCAGTATTCAGGTATTCCCTTTCCACACGTCACAAGCTGTTAGGAGTTTTATACATTCATTACCAAAAAAACACCCAACCAACCTCTGACCTCACCACAGGAAACAATATACAACAATGACAAATTACCACATTACCAGTCATCTGGATGAATGCTCCTAAGTGCCAAAAATTTTTATTACTTTCGAACATTACCACTCTTTATTTTTAAAGAGGAGAAGATGCATCTTCTGAAGCTAAGCACCACAAAAGTGAAGCCATTCAACTGAAGTTCTATCATAATCAGTGGCTGATACAAGCCCACATTTCTCTTAAGTACTCAGAATAATCACTGAACACTTCTCCAGTGCCTTCTCTTTCAGGGCAAGGTAGATCATTTACTAATTCCCATTTACGATCTGTTTATAGTACTGAGTTGGTTATCCACAGGCATCTCTTGTCTGACAAAAACCTGTTCAGAAAGCATACCAATGGACGGGGGCCTGGAATAGCAAGCCTTTGCTCTTCAGATTACATTGACCGAAACATTGATGCGCTTGTCTGGGAGAAAAAGGAAAGTGGATTTCAAAGAGTATTTTCAACAAGACAAGGCAATAAACAATCTAACATGACTTCAAAGTTGTTCCCGGCTTTGAGATGGGGGTTGGCCAGATGACTTTCAGAGGTTCCTTCCAACCTGTATTATTCTATGATGCTAACACTTACATAGAACTTGAGAAGAGCACCATCTGAATTGCAGCACCAGGATCTTCTTCCCAAATACTCATGAGCAGTATTCAGCAGCATGAGTGAAGAAGGCAGCATAGGGGTATCAGGACTCACTGGAAGAAAGAAGTTAGTAAATACTTAAGTAGCACAGAACTGAGTTAAATACAACTAGTCAATGCTTCATCTGGCAAAAAGAAGTTTCCTCTGTGATAAGACAGTGATGTTTGCATTCCCCTCTACCAGCAAAATAAGACACAAACAAGTATTTTCTTGTTTATACTCCAGAGCTGGATGGTAATAGGGTCAGTTCCAATATCTAGAAGTGAATAATTAACCCACCTTCTTCTCCCTGGTTCTGCTGCTGCTGGCAGCAAAGGGATCGAAAAGCATCTTCCTCATGCTGGATGATCCTGTGCAGGATAATCCACGGAAGCACTGAGGAGACGTATGGTTCTTTTGGTTCTTCCTGGACTGCCATGCTGCAGTCTATGATCTAATAAGGAAACAGACATTATACAGATGAAGTGATACGAAATAAACATCAGGTGCGGATCCTTTCCAAATAGCCCATAGTTGCTAATGCATTTTATGCTAAGGAAATAACCTGAAGTTGAGTGTCAGTTTCTCACAGTGACTGGTGATAAAAGTCCTACAAATAGGATCAGCTGGTGTGGGGAAGGGTAGAAGACCATTTTCCCTATCCTGACATTCCTCTTGCATTGTCATTTTCCAACTAGTTATTTCTCTGCTAATACCATATAAAAGCAATTGAAAGTAAGCAAATGCACAGCATAAATTCTTAGTGTTAACAGGCCTCGTTACTGTACAAGAAAATTATCTACAACCCAAAAAGGAAGAAAAACTCAGTTAAAGGAATTCCTGAATTCTTTACCAGGTCTTAAAACAACTATTAAAGACCAACTAGAATCATTAACAGATGGTATATAAACGATGTAACCAAATAAATTCGGAGCAACATAACACTGTGTCATGGAACCATTCTCCTAGCATTTCTCACAGACAACTGCCCATTTTATTGCCACAGTGCCAGAAATTTCTGAAGTCCTACACTTTTTTCACATTCTTTCACACGTACAACAGTTTTTCTATTGGTATTTATGTAGATAAAGAACCATATTTATTATTACTACAGAAATCGTTTAGGATATTACAATTCTGTTCTCCAGAATTCCATTACATTCCATAACATAGTGACACACATACAACTTTACACAACGAGAGTATGATTTTGTGAGTAGTGACCACCTTTGGCTTTTGCTGAAGTAAATGGAGGCTTGAGAGCAGCAAGCACACTGAATTTTGACATTAGCTAGACTAGCTTCTTAGTAGAACGGACAGTCTGCCTTTTGTTATCTGGACTGATAAATACTCCCTGAGTAGTTTTAAGGTTTGAAAGTATCTTCTTTAAAAGGTTAAAAGTAGCTGTATTTGTAATGCATGAAACAGTCCGTATGTCACTTTTTTCTGCCCTCTTCTCATTACCCTCTCTGTTTTTACTGGAAAAGCCCTTAGATTGACCAGCACTTGCAAACAGCTCTACTGTGTTCATAAGGCTTATGGGATCTTGTCTTCTAGCCCAAACCACGCAGATCTATGCTATAACTTAAAAAGAGCACCCAGCCACCTCGATCAGTCCTTGCATTATCACCATTTCAAACAGGGTAAGAAAACAGTGTTGTTCCTTGGGTTATCTTACTACCATTCTTCGACTGTGTTCGGCAGCTTGCTGTTTGAAGATACCTGCTGTTACTGATTCTAGCACAGGTGTGCTCAGTGCATCTCTAACACACTGAAATGAAAACAAAGACTACAAAGGCAATGCTCATCTTCCTCCTGACCTTCCCCCAACAAAAAAGTAACCCAAAATGTCCCTGCGAGTGGGTGGCAATTCAGACAGCAGCTGTATCATGTCTGAAGATCTGCAGCACGCAACACTTCTTTCCTACTGCAATTGAAGAGGTTACCTGAATCAGGTTGTTTGTTAATCGAATGAGGCTTGGTGTTACAGAAGAGTCTTTCAGGATGCTGCTGACTGATGATAATGAAGTATCTATCCCTTTGAGCAGCTGTGTTACCGTAGCAACCCACTCTTCTTTAGCAGAAGCTGCTGTCGTATTAATCATCTGCTGAATTGCTTCATTCAAGGCAACTTCTGAGCATTCAAAGCATTGCTTGTAATCTTTCAGTTTGAGCAGGGAGTCCTAGGGAATGTAAATATGAAAACAATCTATTATAAGGATGAAGGGTTTATTTTAAACCATGAATGCACAGCAGGGCAAAGCAATACAGTATATACAGTTAATGTGGTTACTTTAATGAAATGATAATAAAACATTTTTAAATATAACACTAAAAAAGGACAAACGGAGATGCATGTACCCTGAATGACAGATATGCAAGTAGGATTCAAATTTAAAAAAAAAAAAAGTCACTGAATCTTTCTGCTTTAATAAGAGACGCAAGAAAAGAAAATATCCAGGGAAGGGATAGCTGTAGGTCTAAAATTCTAATGATGTGCAGTTGAATAGAGGCCCTACAGAAACAGAGTTTGGATCTTTATGGTCTTTTGCTATCCTTTTTATTACTTTATAACTAACAAAATAGCAACTACAAGGCTGGCATTATAGCAGCATCCTCCTGCTTCTTTCTATTCTGCCAAGTTTGTGTCATGAGACGGCACAGAGGCTGTAGGATTTGGTTCAGTCAAGTTAAAAGAGCATTGGTCTTTTTTTGGGCAACCTTTTTTTTTCCCTCGGAGAACCTGACAGGCTCAAACTGTTCCTATAGCTGAGCTCATGTGTACACTTATTTTCATAGGTTAAAAGGGATTAAATCTATAGCAGTTATACTGGATGTATCTATCAATGTTTGGTCATTCATGGAGGACAGATACACTACATCATAAAAATCATTCATGTGCTAGATAACTTTTAAGTTTCAGAATGGTTGTAAATCACCACATAGTCACCCTCTGCAACAGCAGGAAGTATTCGCAGCAGATGCGGGTAGCATGAATCCATCCATAAGACGTCTCTGCAAATGATTCAAGTTTATTTGAATTTGCAGTTTTTCTGGTCATTTCATGTAGGCCTCAGAGATCTTGTATCTTCAGCCACATTCTCAGCGAAACCTGGCATACTGCTAATGATGCCAATAAAGTTATGCTGTTCAGACCATTTACAGATTTGTTTCCACATTTTCCTTTGTAAATAAGACTCATTAACACCCACTCTAGAAATCCTTTCATCCTGTTTCCCTAAATTCCTTACTAAAAAATATTTTTTAAGAAACAAAACAAACCTGTAGAAGAAGCAGCTGTGCTGGTCTCTCTGGTATGGATGTTACAAATTCCAGATGTTTTGCTCTGCCATAACCATTAAAGCATAACGTTGGACGAAGCAGATGCACCACGGCATTATAATCCCCTGCCTCATACAGTCGCTGGATCTCTTCCAAAGACTGGCATCTCTCCAGAGATTTTAGGTTCTTTTCAATCTGCAAACATCACAGATGGCACAATGCAACTTTCATTTTGATTTCACATACATTTGACTACTGGTATTTCTCCCAGCAGTTTAGCTGTAAAGCTATGTGAACTCTACAGCTACATCCAGGAACACAAACCAGGAAGAAAACACCTCCTATGTAACACTTCAGATTTTTAATCATTATATAGTATATGAGTTTAGCACTATAATGATTTTAAACTTTTTTGCCTCACATCCCAAAATCACACATTTCTACACTGCAAGAATACATCCATCAGATGGACTTCAAAGTGAAGACAGCATCTCCTGCGTTGGAGTTCATCCCCCAAAACAGTAACAGAAAGAAGATGGACATCCCTTCACTTAAAAGTGTATGCAAATTGTTATGTGGAAAACAGACTGCTGAAACAAAGAGCTCATTTAAGCAATGGTGAAATTTATGTTTAAGAACAGAAAATAAAACACTAATCTAATAATCTACTGTTCTACATGCTCTGATTTTTTTTTATTTTGCATAAAAGTAATCTTAAGTTGTACAGCACCAAGAGATCCAAATGGTGTCTTTTTGAAAAGGAGATGACAGCTTTGATGTCATCATTGAACCTGTCCTTTTACTTTTAGAAAAATTCTAGGACACAGAGAGTAAATTTCCATCACAAAAGATCTAATTCATAGATGACCTTTGAAACTAAGAAGGATGGAGTGGGAGCAAATTAATTCTTACCTCTTCTAAAGAAACAACAGAATCAACATGTAGATTAGGCAACCGTATTACGATGCTGCCTTCATTGCCAGCTTTAGCTTGCATTGTAGTGGAGCTCTGTAGCATTTCAGTGCAGATATCATAGTTTTCAAGTGCCTGTTCCATGTCTCCCTACAGAAACAGTACAGAGGAAAACAAACAAAAAATCCAGAGCTCCGTCTGCAGTTTCTAAGGCATGTAGAAAATGTTTAAATTCAATGTAGGCACCGCCAGCGTGATTACTGCACATGTTCCCAAATGAAAAACAAATCCAATTGACAATTTCCAACTTAAAAAAAGCAGTATCTTACCAGTCACTTTACTAACAGGTAAAACAAATCAGAGAAATAGAATTCAGCTTGCATAAATTTCAGAGATTAATTTGGATTGCTACAATCCCTTTCCTTTAAAAACATGGAAGAGTAAAACAGTAGAAATAATTCTTCCATTTGTGCAACTGAAAACATTGAGTCAAGAAACATTCTCATATTCTGCAAAGTGAATGCATTCTACTCGCTCTGTCCAGCTGAAGTATATACTGAAGTTGAGCGGTCAGTAGAGGAATACAAGCTGCACAGGCAAAATGTAACTCTGTGAATCTAAAGAAAAGATGGTAGTAGCTATATAGGAACTCTCATTTTTCCTTAAGGAGGTATCTTAGAAAGGAAACCTAGGATGCAAACACCAGAAATGGAAGGAATTGGTCAGTTCACACTTAGGAAACTGACTCACATGATTAGTTGACAACTGACTTAAAGAGTTTGTTTGTATAACAATTAGTTTTGATGTCCCAGGGAAGCAAGGCTTGGAAGGAAATAAAAAAGTCTGGGATCAAATAACATTTCTTTCAGATTATTCCCTTAGTGATAGGTTAAAACCCTCTGCTTCAAAAACTGCATATTAAATTAAACTTCTCCTAAAGAAGAATCATGCTACCTTGAAAAAGCAGAGGGGAGAATAATTAAAAATACAGTCTGCTTCAGTTGAAAGCTGCATCTTGCACTAGGACTTTGGTAGTATTCACTAGTCCAGGTCCAAAAAAAATCCATGTTCTGCAGCTACACATTATTACGCCAACTAAAAAATATATTTGGACCAAAGTTAAGTTGAACACAAGCTATTTAAACACAAGCCTACATAGAAAACATAACAATATCAGCTTACCATGTGAGACCTCCTACTTCACTTTCACCTCTACCCTTAGGGGTAATTAATTATATTAAAAACTAAAATGAATTCACTATGTTTTGAGCTGATTTTATCCACATGCTCAAATGAGCCAAGATTCCCAAATCAGCTGTAGCATCTCTGAACAAACATTTTCATTTGGGAAAACCTTTATTTGTTAAAACAAAAGTAAAACAAACCTGCAGTGCTTGAAAGCGAGCTTTCAGCCAATACACCCGAGTGACAAACTCCATCCAGCCTTCCTCAAATAAATCGCGCTGTGAAGACGCAAACGACAGCTGCAACAGGTCTCCCAAGAAATGAGTTCCTGGGAAGTCAGGACCAAACTTTCCATTCACCGACACAGCAGGGCAGTTCCGCGGAGAAACTGCAAATCAATTAGTTACATTTTAGCATAAATTTACTGGCATCCCATGAAAAGAGTCCCACATACTAGTATTTCAAAAGTACTGATCCACTTTAAGGCAAACAATCGGTAGACCACTAAAAGACTGATCTGAAAGATAATGATTTAAAAAAAAGCGCTTCAAAATCAAAATAATTCCTGCAAACATTTCTGCATATAACTGGAGTATTTTTAGTTTGAAGAAAGTAACATCCGGGTCTCACCTGTAGAGCTCTTCCCTTTTGTCAGTAGCCACTGATCTAATTGCAGTTCCATGCAAGAAAGGCTCATCAACATCATATCCTTCAGAAAAAGTATGGAGATATCAAAAAAAGAGTATACAGGAAGAAACACATTAAAACAAGAGTAAAAAAAAAAACCCACCATTAACAGTTTACTTCAAAATAAACCTTCAACTTCTCCTCTTGGGATTTCTATTTCCAAGTTATAACTACTTCTTTCTCTGTCTCAATGTGTGTAATAGCATTTACAAATCAACAGGTACAAAATAAAACAAAACTTAGAAGAAGAATTTACAAAAAATAAAAATCTCATCTCAAAGAAGGTAAGTCAAAACAGCTATAAGCATGTTTCCAGAATATAGTAGAAGTATTGATATTTGAGGAATAAAAAGTCTATATCCTATAACTTTTTCAGTATTTATCTCCGTGAGACTGAGGATGTACTCTGGTCTTATCAGCTTATTAATGCTTGCTGGATAAAGTTCAGGAGTCTATTAAAAGCCACGTCACTGTGGATCTCTGCCAGGTAGTTTGGTGCAGTGAAAAATATACTGGTTTCTGATTACATTCATAGGAATAAGGGCTACAGGTAAAAACAGGTGTTTGTGAAAAGGTTCAAAAGTCCATACACATTACCTGAACAGGTAGTTACGAGTCTTAAAAACCCAAATTGATTACACTCATGATAGCTTACAGATCAAGTTTAAAATAAATTCAAGGATGAAAAAGAATAGACAAGCATGAGGACAGTGATTTTTAGTAGTATAGCTACAAAGTCTTGACTTTTAAAATTTAACGTGCAAGCAATCAGTTACGCAGTCATAATGAGAACCAAGGGAACGCATTAACAAATATATTTACATTTGATTAGAAAAAGAGAATGTATAGATGAAAAATATACAGAAATACAAAAGCCATAGGATGTATAAAAAATTTAATGTCTGCTACATAGTGACACTTTTGTTTGTTTGGTAAACTAAGTCAATGGAACACAGTTTTCAGAATTCAGTTTTCATTTGCAAAAAAGTAGAAACTTTTCTTTTTTTCAGAGCAGCAGTATTTCAAACTGTAGGTATCCTAACAGCAAATAAAGAACTTCCCAAAGGAACACACACTGCCAACACTGAAAAGATAACACAGGCAGGCTGAGTGGGCAAGAAGCATCAGTAGTGGTTTTATAATTCATCCTGCATCACCAAGCCTGTTTAACATTAATTTAACAAACTTACCATTTTTTCTATTTGCATTTGTGAAATTTACAGATTTATAAAGGTAATAAAATGGTGATGCTGGGGTGTGTGTCTTTTTGTTTGGGTTTCCTTTTTTGTTTGTTTGTTTTGTTTTTGTTATGTTTTCCTGTAAATTGCAGGTTATTTTTAAACTAAACCGTATTTACTCTATTTAGAGCAGAAATGCTGACCCTCAATCAGTCAACATGAACAGAGCAGCCTCTCTACTCACCTGGTGGCAAAACAAAACTTTCTGTTGTATTAGAAGCAAGGGAGGGAAGAAAAAGAAAAAGCAACAACAGAGTAAAGGAGTAAAACATATTTAAGTCTGTAGTATTTCTATTACATCTATATGCCTATGCACTATGTACAGGGTATACCTGCATCACCCAGAAGTATTCAGGAACTCAGGAACAGTTACGTGAGCTGACCCCAGTTTACAGAAGATGCAATAGGACAAGCGGCTCCTCAGATAGACCTAAGCAAAACCTGTGTCTAATTGCTGGATTTCAGTTAGGTACTTCCAGTATGCAGACAGCACAGTGGCAAAGAAATACAAGCATAAGGAAAAGTGTTTCATTACCTTGATATGTTGATTACTCGAGTCCCTCAGCAACGGATTGGGAAGACTACTACTATGTTTTCTCCAGTTATTATAGATACTGAGGACCACTTCACACAAACCAGAAGGCCACTTCACTAGAAACTTTTGACTGATGACTTTTAGATATCTCATCATCAGCTCCAAGATTCCACCATTGTTCAGGTTATCCAGCAAGAATTCATGAACGTCCTGTTTTTCTAGAAAGCAGATAAACACAAAGCCATATGTGTTTCAGGGCAAGGCAGACCGTAACTTCAAACAACTAAGTTTCAACAGTGTTTTATGCATCAGTCTTGCAGCAGTTGCCCTGTGCTGCATACAAGGCAGAATTAAGTTCTTGTATTTCAATCCATTTAAATGAGAAACTCCATACAGAGCTCTTGCACACAGTCCCCAAGACTTTAAAAAAAAATAAATAAATCACTCCTGTTACCAAATGAGATATTTCTATGCCAGAAAATGATACTTTTAAAAATAACATATACTTTTGTATCTTCTAGATATGAGAAGGGAAAATACAGAAAGTAAGCATACAGCATGGAAGAAATAACAGAGAAAGAGTGGGAGTTAGAATGAAATCCTTACCCGATTCCATAAATGTTGTAGAATCAAATGACATTCGATGCGGTCCCACATGCTGGAAATTCTCTTCTTTGATCTCTGACTGCACTTCATAGTTATTGAAAGGGTCCTCCTCCTCCTCTGGATCCAATTTCCTTAATCTTTGTGAAAGGGGGACAAACCCCACAATATCAACAAAATTCTCATTAGTAAATGAAACCTACACATAGCACGTTGTGCATATTTTAACAGTGGCAGTACATTAACTGAAGCACATTCAGGGATTTACATCCAGTTCTGAAATTCTGTAACCCAAATTTTGTCTCAACCAAGATTATCTTGTTTTTTTGATCTTATCCAATTTGACATCTGCATTGTCCTCTAATTCAGCTTCACACTAATAAAAGTTTTCTTATTTTTAAATTAGTTTTTGTAATTTTCACTAAAAACAGTTTTCTTAAATTTACAAGAAGACAATGCGTCACATCTGCTACAAAAAGAGATGAGTGTAGTGGTTTTAAAGGTTGGGGTATATCAATGAAACAAAGCCCCAGCCAGCTTCCTCTCCTTAGCTCCTGCTACTCTCACAATGAAAGTTACTGCTGTACTGTACCTGGAAGGAAGGAATTTCACCAAAAGCTCTTGAAAGTCAACTTTCTCCTCTTTTTTACACTTGGTGTTCCGGACTCTGGCAGATCTCCTTTTTGCTGTTTCACCACTATCTTCTGTAATTCTCCTTCGCTTCACTCCTTTCTTAGATTTATCACCCGCAGATATGTCACCTAAAAACAGAATTTAAAAGAAAAAAAAAAGATACTGATAGCTTACATTGTCGAACAAGAAGTAGATAATATTTTTTATTTTTAAAGAAGTTATCTGTTGCTGACATTTTATTTTGCAGCAACACTTGAGATTAATTCCTTTCCTTCTAAAGACAGTGACAAATTATTTTTTAAAATATCAAGTTAATAAAAACAGGCTGTGGCATTTTGCATAAAAATGCTGATCTGAGGCAAGAAGCAGACTTTCTGAAAATTCAGAAATTCATTATTTTAGTCTTCAAGAAGTTTCTGAAATGGGAATCAGAGAAGTGTGCCTCTAACTCCAGCAACACCTGTAAATTCCCATGAATATCAACAAAATACTGGTAACTCCTTGATAGTTTTAGATATGTAAATACACATAGTATTTACAGTATAAGATATCCAATATAAAATATTCAAACCTCTTGCTACAGATTTAAGATAAATATATGTGTCTGCTTAGTTCTCTCAGATTCTTTATGTTACACATGAGCAGAACAATCCAGTTGTCTTTTTCTCTAACAGCTCATTCATTCTAAGGAGCTCAAGACTCTTCACATTAGCAGTTTGATATGCATCACTGCTGGAATGGCATGATGATTCTTCTAATCTTAAAGACTGAAAAACTGAAGTAGCAATTAAAAACAACAAACTGACCTAGCTCTCACATCCATTAGATACGAAAGTCAGTCCACTGTCCTGAACACTGGTCCTACGTCTTAAGTCAGGAACCAGCAATTTCCAAGCACTTTAGGTGCCCTTTCTTTTCTAATGTGAATGGTTAACAGAACTGAATTTTAGAGAGCTCAGCTTCACTTTTTCTACCAGATGTTATACATATGATGAAAAGGCTCACCACACAGTTTAAAGATAGCGTTTTCCCAATGAATTCTGTAGTGCTTTTAATACCCAGATAAGTAGGAAAGATATCTTGAATCTTTGATTGAAGTACCTTGCTCACCTACAGTAGCTCCTGGTTCCAGTGAACTCTGACTGTGACTTGGGAAGTTGGGTGTCGTCGGAGTATAAGGTAATACAGGATCTGGCATTGTCACCACCGGATTAGTGCTGACAGGAGTTGGCTGAATAACACTGACGGGAGTAGAAGTAGGAGAAAGAATCACGTGTTGAACTGGGTCTCGGTATTCCGAGAGATCAATTCTCTTTCCCAGACTGGGTCGAGGAGGATCGCATGTTGTGAGGTGGTGATACATGGCAAGTAAAGCTTCTCCTAAGCACTTCCACCTGCACGTGGAAACACAAGGGCATCACAACTTCATTAATTACTGTGATATCATTTTCTAAAGTATATTTACAAACCTAACAACATTCAACACTGGTTTTCTTCAATAGCTGAGAGGCAGCAGGAGTAGCTTTTCAGTGGGAGAGGAATACACATTTGAGTGTCAAAAATCTGTCTCACAACTAGAAAAGCTGGAGAATATCTTTCTGTATTTCCTGTCATACAGACCATTGACAATTTCAGGCCTGGAACAGAGGTCCTTAGGAGCTTTCCTTCTAGAATACGCATATTAGAAAAATAAGAACAAAATGTGGCAGCAGGAAAAAGAAATAGAGGAAAGTAGTGAGTTGGTTGCAGTAGGAAGGACATAGCAGTCAATAATGTGCCTAATTTCAAAAAAATGTATCTAACAAAAAAAGTTCGGTGTAGTAGCTGCTGAAGAAATTACTCTATACTGAACTCTAAAAGAGCAGTGTCAAAGGAACCATTTCCTTTGACCAATAAAAAAAAAAAGAACCACATCCTTATCCACAACTAGAAGCAAATTCTCTGCATGAGGACCTAAGCACAGAGTCCATTAATATCCACACAAATATGTGCAATAAAAACTCAAACTAAACAGCAAGCCTTATGTCTTAATAAAGACATATATAACAACTTATTAGTATCCTTGTATCTTCCTGCAAATAAAGAACTGTAATTTGGTTCTGAGTTCCCATTATCCCAAAAGTGAACACATTTTTAAAAAGCAAAACTTACTTCGAAGTTCATATACTAAAAAAACAAATAATACAACTGGAAGGGCTGTCAAATTATTCTTAGGGGTTTCTTTGTTTTGCTGTGGTGTTTTGAGGGGGGGTTGTTTGTTTGGTGGTTTTTTTTTTTACACCGCTGGTATTAATACAAAGGTTGAAAACAGATAGATATGGGGTTTATGCTGAAATCATAAGCAGACCAAAACAACCTATAGACTCATAAAATATGACACCACTACTTGTATTCACAAGAAAAAAAAGCATTCTGAAGAAATTTGAAGTGCACCACAGTTGTCAGCATACACGACTTCAGAGAAACCTTTGAAAACCAGAAAATATAAAGACGTACGTGAAAAAGGGAATCGGCTGGACCAGTCTGAGGTCTGGTTCTCTGTCACGCACTAGCAAAGCTTGTCTTTTCCTACGTAGCTCCAGCGCTTCATCTATGATTCTTCCTGTTTCAGCTGCACTCACATTTACATTATGGATAGACATGTCACTAAGAAATAAAAAGAAATGAAGACAAGTTAAAGTTTTTGAAGTTTGCTTGGGTTTTTTGCTTGTTTTTAAAGCCTGAGGAGATTAATTTGATATTTTCCTACAAGTTAACACAGTGTTAAAACACGCATTGAAATACCGCTATTTTATAAGCTTTATAGCATGCATATAGAACTGTTCACCATCCAAAATCTTTGTTCTACCTTAAAAACTGAAAGATAAAAGGCGATTGTTCTCATCTGTTTTCCAAACACTGAGAAATTCAAAGGAAAGCAGGAGGGCTTGTTTTCTTTCTTGGACAGAAGTTTTTGGTTCAGAAAAAAATTGGATGACTGAGAAATTCCTTTCATTCCATAGTGCTATTTTGAAGAATTCATGTCATCACAAATAAAATTTGGAGTGGAAAATTGTTTTGTACAGTCTGAGTCCAGGAATGAAATCTGCAAGTGTAAAGTAAACCACTTTTCCAGACATATCACAATCCAGAAACAAAACCCAAGTGGCTAAAAGCCCTGGCTTTAGCTTCAGCATGTAACTAATTTTAAGAGCCAGACCTGAGGCAGCTTAATAAAGCAGGATCTCTATAACTAAACAGAACTTTCTGTTAAAGGTCTACTGCTATACATAAAGCCTTAAAATCTGTTATCCCTTCCCTTCTGCATCTTCTAAATACTCTGTATTTTCACATTTTAAATGTTACAGTAGTCTAAAATGTTAAACATGTTTTTGACTGATTTATTGCATAACTTAAGGATGCATGTTCCACTTCCATTTATCACATACAATTCATACAGAGTACTAATGTTATCTGCACATGCAGCCATTACTATAATCAGTGAGACTGAACTGTAATTAAACTAAGAACTTAATGTCTTTCTTGAATTCTGCTGAGCATCACAGCAACATATTACAGTACCAGAAGCAGCTCTGATGTTGAAAGGTCAGTTAACTTGTAAAAGTTACAGGCCTCTACTTTCTTTTCCCACTTTCCTCCAACCCACTCATACTATAAAATCCACTCTGAAAGAAAGTCTGCTTTGCAGAGCTACAGGACACCAAACTTGTAGTACAAGTTTTACATACTGCAATAGAAAAAAAAACCCAAACACCAAAGAAAAAGGAATAAAATCTCAAATATAATACTGCAAAATATTTTCAGAGTTGCAATGGTCTAAAAGCTTAGTAAGCACAGATTTTCTACATCTCTACATACATGAAACATGCAAAGTCTTTTGACTATAATCATTTCTCAATAAAAATTAGTAGGACTCCCTGCAACCTACCGATATGCGAATATTATACACACAAATTTGTGACTGCTTGGAAAAGCAGTAAAGTGTGTGGTTGGGTTTTTTTCTTTTTCCAGTGAGGAAAAGAAAACTCCTAAAATGAAGTCTGCAGCTATCAGCTGCAAATAGATAGATAAATGTATCATGGATTACAAGAGATCTAGGTACGAAAATAAGCAAGCAGCAGCAAATGGATTTTTTTTGCCTCTTTCTACCTCCCTCCAAAAGTAATTACTGAAGAATATTCTGTCAGCAGCACCAACATTTAACACTGATTTATTATTCAGAAGACAAGTCAGCAAGATGTTGTTATAGCTTAAAGCACTATATCTCAACAGCTTTTCTGAACTACCCCAAATCCAAAACTGACACCCCACATGCAGTATATGCTATAAGATGACATTCACCATTTCAGGAACATCCTTAAAGAATCTTTCCGGAGGCAAGGCTGCTCCTCAAAGATCTTCTCCTTCAGAACCAATCCTTTGCTATATAGACAGTCTTTTTCCAGAGCTTTGCAGATAAAGTACAAACATGCTGACGGAAAAATAGGAATTGAATGGTCAGTTGCCGCTTTGGCTAATTCAAAAGCTCCCATTTCTGGGCTTCGTATACACCACTGAATTCCAACTAAACGTGACGTTTACGTAGACCAATAGCTTTGTAACACGTCAAATAATTACACGCATACAGTTAAAACAACCTATCATGTCTTCCCAAGAATTATATCCAGAAAAAGAATATCATTAATTTAATCATTAATGTTCTCGAAACAATGATTGTAGTACATCTTTAATTTACTTTCAAGACTCCATTCCTGCACAAAAGAAATTAGAATCATAAAGCAGAATCACCATAATTTACCATTTTCATGTTATCGAATGCCTTAACTGCAGATTCTATTTGCGTAACAAGCAACAAATCCCACCAATTACGTGAGGAGAATTAGGACCATTTCAGTAAGACAAACCAATGGATCAGATTCCGCATTTCTGCCATCCTGCAACTTCTCTCCTAAGCTTCATTTGAATCAGTACATCCACTGGATACGATTCAAATATAAAATCTTAGGGTCAGCTGTATGAACTGCTGTAACCACAATCAATCATACTAGGCTAGATTGTAGTTTTATACCCAAATCCTGGAACTATGTAGCTGGAAATTACTCAAGACAAAATCAGTGTAGATTGAAAGGCAAGAGAACAGTCTGCACAGAAACTTTTCACAGAGGCTCTGATCTAAGAAACCACAGGCATTTATTTTTAAGGTAATCAGAATTGATACGAATCATCATACTTTATCACAAAATAAAGAAAAAAATAATAATCTATCATGCAGTAAAAATCTCCACCGTACCCTAACGTACTACTTATGCAAGACACATTTTCTATGATTGCTTGTCATAATTTTTATTGATATGCGAAATTACATTATTTCCTCAGAATTTTGGGGGGTATACTGTACTTACTTGTGTAGTCACTGAGTGTGTACAAAATTGTGATAAGGTTATCTAAACAAGGCCAGTGATCAGGATTACACCTGAGACCTTCTTCAAAAGCATGACGAGCCAAAGGTAGGCGGATTAGTTTAATTGCCACACGACCAATTTTATACCATAGGTTGACATCAGTAGAGTCCAGCATCACAGCCTAGAAAGCATAACCAACAACATTATTCACATTTCAGACAGGCATATCCACTTGTCTACAGGGACTGGCAGAGCTTTAGTTTTCAACGGGGACACTATTGGTTTGGGGATTGAATGGTGGACCAGTCATAACACATGTAACATCAAAAAGTACACAGAATTCAGACATACATACAAATGATGTATGCTGAAATTGTACGGCTGTATTTTAGCAAGTTTTTGCAAATATTGAAGTTCCTGTGTTTTATTTCAGCAGTACTGTACCTCCAAGTAAAACTCCATGGCTGTCTCCAAGTCATCCCGTTGTGCTGCCAGTTGTGCTAGGTTTTTATAGGTGGAATATTTTAACATCAACCCTGGATGTTTCAGCCCTTCTTTCTCATCACCAGAAAGAACTGCCTAGAAATGATTAAACAAATGCAATGCAGGCATTAGGAATTAGACAAGTAAGAAGAGCAGCAAACAAACAGTTGCCAACTGATAACACTGGCATTTCTAATTAGCCAATAAGAAATTAACAAATACAAAATACAATAAAAACAGTTTCTAGAGTTCCATTCGGTAATGGCCACTGACCTCTCGCAGAAGACGAATCTCAAGCAGCTCATGATAAGCTTTAGCAGACTCTTCAAATCGGTCATGTTTCTGAAGGTCCAAAGCTTTGTGGTACAAAGCAAAAGCTTCTGCTTCCTGTGGTTTAAAAAATTAGATCCTAATTTGTAGGGCAACTTTATTAATATACTTATTGCAACATACTTATATTCATCCTATCAGTGGTTTCACAATTTTAATACTTTCTGCTGTATAGCAGTCCATGCTCAGACTGTGCAGCAGAACATTAGCCCTACTGACCTAATTAACTCCATTGAGTGAAGTTTTAGCTTGCTAAAGGAGGGTTCAAGAGATAAGACAATAACACAAGTTTCTTAAAAACAAAAGAATATGGTTGAACAATCCCTGCAACAAGAGAGGATAAAACTCCATTAAGAAATTTGTGGGTTTACTTACTTGAGCTTCTTTTGTCTGTGTCTTATGACTTTTGAAGGTACCTTCGTAGTCATCCTCAATTGTGGAGCTCGCGTTCAGTGCTGCAATTCGAATCTAGAATGAGAGTCAAGATGCAACAAGAAACGTTACATCTACATGTATCTGGTATTTTTCTCATTTTTTTACTTTACTTGGCAAATGGATGATACTGAGATCTCTACATAAAGTTACAAGAACTGCAATGAATTTAGTCATCACTACTTGCAAATAATGTCACAACAACTTTTTCCCCAAAATCAGCTGATAAACCAAAATTTCAATGTCTCGCAAGCAACAGCTTCCCTAAAATGGATATGTGCATTACAGTGATTTTTTTCAAATTTCAAATTCAAAGGTTACCAATAACTACAGTCACTCCAAAAACTATGTTCTCATTTTGCCAGTTTATTCTTAGTCCTGGGGAAAGAAAGAATTTTCAATTTTATTTCTACTAAAACATCTTGAAAATCATCTCAGTAAGCCCTTACCATGTTCACAGATATTCACACTGCTTTTCTTCAGGATTAGGAGGAAGGGTTAAACACGAACATATCTGGAAAGCAAACAGCATTACTGTATTTATTCTGACCATGAAGAAAGCATTCATAGGTAAAAGACAGGGTGGGAATACTTTAATCAATAACCAATTAACTGTCCTATGTCACCACCTTCCCTCATGCCAAGAGACAAATTGCCATACCATATAGGAACAATAACATTAAACTGAATTTTAACTAGAGACAGAGAATAAAATACAAAGCTAAGCACAGTCATTACTTCAGGATAGCTTTCAAGACTCTAGTCCTGGCGGTCAGGGGGGAGTGAAAGTATTGGCAAAGTACTTACAGCTACAAGGTTACTCAGTTACCATATAATATTTCATGAACAAACATTATATTAATGACACTACGTGAATCCCTTTAATGATAAAAGCTAAAACCAAAAAAGCTTCTTGAATCCTCTGTCATTTTATGATCATGAATCATTATAGCTTATGAGTTTATCTTCAGTTACTTTAAAAAAAAAAAAAGAAAAAAAGGTAAGTTTTCCTGTACCTTTTATTCGTAGCACAAACCAGAGTGCTCTCTCAGGTCTAGAGACCACAGCACTTACAGATATTTACAGAACAGGAAGTTAAAAATGGCAAGTTATCTGTGTCAGATGGATTTTGCAGCAGGCCATAGCGGCTAGCCAGCCCATTGCTCAAAATACCATCTGCATCTGGAAATTCCTCTGATTAAAAATGTTTTCATTACTGCTACCACGGCTAGAACAGAAACAGTGTTTGTAAGAGTTTGTAAGGCTTTTCTGAGTGTGTGGACCAACTTCTACAGACCACCTCCAATACAAAACCAAGTTCTAGCTACTGCATATGCACTCAGATCGATTAGATTTATGCAGACAAAAGATACAACACTTTTACTAACTTGTATTTCTTCAGTCTGAAGGAAGGATACTAATACTTCCAGTCTTTATACCACTGATAAAAAGTTTAAAAGGGAAAATCGACATTTATAATCTGTAAGTAATTTTTCCTCATAATTAAACCCATAATTTATGTTCTATTAACTGCTTGAAACATTATGTTAGTAAAGGCAAAAAGCCTGAAAGCGTTCTGTGCTGCTTTTTTAGAAAAGCTTCACTGCTATGTGATAAAACCTTCCCATCAACTCAAACAAAAAGATGACACATGCAAGACAGGCTAAAAACTGTCTTTAATATTGGAGATCACATTAATAGAAGAGTAAGTCCAGAATTAGCCACAGCAGGAAGCAGTGGGAGTTTTGAACTATAAGCAGAAGTAACTCATACATCATTGTGATTAGTTCTGCATACAGAGAAAATAATGCTTTGACAGGAATTTCATTCATTCAGCAAAGATATTTTGCTTGCCCATGCACCGCCTACTTTCGTTGCTTGCAGCTAAATCAGACTGACAACCGCACAGCGATAAAGCATTTTTCTCTTTAAGTCACTAAATAAACATCAATAAAGGTTGTGGAGGCCTCATCCCTGGCAGTGCCCAAGGCCACGTTGGATGGGGCTTTGGGCAACCTGGGCTGGTAGGGGGTGTCCCTGCCCATGGCAGGGGGGTTGGAACTAGATGATCCTTGTGGTTCCTTCCAACTCAAACCACTTTGTGATTCTATGATTCTACAGCCTCAAATCTCTTTCAAGACAAGGATTCCTTGTCTACTTCACCTATGGAAAGAATATACGCACAGAGATGAATGGTTACCTCTTTCAGAAACACTGAACACCCCAGGTTTTGACAGAAAGTGCAGATGCTTATGACATGAAAATAAATAAAGCTGTACAAACCCAAATCAATCACGTATTTAAACCGAGTGTTTTTAAATTCACTTATAAATATGCCTATACTCAGAAATAAGCTCAGGTCTTTTGCTGAACCCACCTAATCTTGCTCAAGGTGTCAGAGGAAGCCAAAGGAGTGAGACTGCAGTCAAGAGTTTACTTCTGTGATTAGATCACCAGTGAAACTTAAACACGAAAACGTGGGGGAGTTCTACTTTTTATTTATACACAAAATTCCTAACAAGTGTTCAGCACCTCTCCTCTCTGGTGATAAGTTGAGAGAGCATAACCGAACAGAACAGTGTAATGCTTTTGCAGAACAGGACAGGGACATTGCCTCTGCACAGCTTCTACACTGGTGTGCCAGGCAGGTGGTGGTGGGGTTGTTTTATTTTATTTTAAACCAGGCACTGTCCATGGCTGCAAACCAGCTGCAGACTGAGTTAAAACAGTGTCATAATGTCTAAGAATTAAGTCCGTCACTCCAAGTACTTCCAGAGGAACACAGCTACATCAATTAGGTGGCAAGTATAAAGTATTACAAAAACATTTTTTTCGGATACAAGAGTGTCTCAGCAATAAATCTGTTATGACAGGTGAGCACATCTTCAAAAGACAACAATGCCTTTTTAAAGCCTTTTGCCTTAAAATTTTTAACCGATTTTTCCTTTAGTAGCTTAAAACTTAAATAAAAATTTTCAGATGCCAGCGTTTGTTCCCAGAGCTTGTGTGCTTCTCAACTTCAAAATAGGAAACAAAGGAGTGACTTGAGCTTTCCTAGCTTTTGTTGTTGTTGCTGCACTTGGGACCCATACTCTGCAGATACGCGTTTGCTTACAAAAGCACTTGATTTCTGGTTTGGGTTTTTAACACTGCAAGGATCACCTCCGCCGCATTTTAGCAAAAGCCGGTTTTACCGAAATACGGTAACTTGCCGCAAAGAGGAGCGCGGACGCCTCTCACGCCCCTTTCCCAGCTCCACTTCCCGGAGGATGGCACAAAGGGCCGGGAGCAGGCGGGAGAGGGAGGGAAGGAGCCCACGCTTGCCTCTGACAGCGGCTCCGTGAAGGCGAACAGGCAAGGCCCCGCAGCGCCAGGCCTCACCGGCGGGCTGCGGAGGGGCAAGGCCAAAGCCCCGGCAGCACCCCAAACCCCTCCACGGAGCTGGGGCGGACGGGACACTCACCTCGCGGGGCCGCCCCCGGGATGCCGGCGTTGCCCCCGGCCGGCGGGGCACGGCCGCCGCGGGGCTCCCGGAGCGGCTCCCTCAGGCGAGCGGCGACTCCCCGGAGACGCGGCCTCACCGGCGGTCTCCACAGCAACCTCCTCCGAACCGCCGGAACCCCGCGCGCCAACAAAGAGGTTGCTCATTGGCCGAACAGCCGCTCCTCAGGCAGCCAATCGGAACGCTGGGGACAGGGAGGCGGGAGGGGCGGACGCGGCTGCGTTAGGGCTGTGGCTGCCCGGGCCGAGGGCTCCGGCTGGGGGGGCGCGCTGGAGCTGGGTCCGGTAAACCCTGACCAGCGGGTCCGGGAGTCACCCCAAACCCACCGGCTTTCTCTGAGGCTTGCCGTGGTGCTGGCTGGAGGCGGGAATATGGTTTTATGCCCCTGGCAGGTGGGAGAGGCGTGCGTGTGTGCAGGCAGCAGGCCGAGGCGAGGCAGTGACCCAAGCCAGACAAGAGCTGCGACAGTCCCTTCTGGGAATAGTTTTATTTAAACGTAAGGTGACTGTATTGCAGCGAGTCTTGAAGAAGAGGTGTGCCGTCTGTGGCCCTACGCAAGCCCTCGTGGTGTGGGCGCTGTCCCCTGAGCAGGCACAGCATGACAGGAGCGCACTCGGCCCTTGCTCCGTCTGTGGGCCGCCACCGCGTTTAAAGCCACCCGTTGCCACAGCGGGTCACATCACACTGATCAAGCTGAGCTTCTCAAGCATTTCACTGAATCAGCATTTAGCACTGTCAGGAAGAGCCCTCCTCGTCCCAAGTGTGTGACCTGCAGGGTCCTGTCCTGGGAGGAAATACTGCCCATCTTTCCATCATGACAAACTGAGAATGGGGCTGCTGTGAACAGCAACATCACACTGTTGTGCTTGGAGAGTAACTTCCAAAGCTATTGTGAATCTGTAATACTTTCCTGTCCGTAGTGTAAGCTAAAATGCCTCACTAACATTTCTACTGATAATAGAGTAGGTCATTGTAACTTTTGGAACATGCAGACATGGCTGAAAGCACTTTGGAGAAGGAGTTAACATGTAGGATGCATATTCTAAGCTGTAGTTTCGTTACTGTTCATTGCCTGAGAATAAGATCACTGGGGGTTTGAGAACAGGAGGACCATCCTTGAAACTTTCCAATGTATTTAATTAGAATGAGGTATGCTTAGATAAGATGTAGCAAAGGAATCTTGGATAGAGGAACACTTGTTAACAAAGAGATATGCATCTTTGAGGGCCAAAAGTCAGCAGAAGTTCCTCTAATTGGTGTCCTTAGTGTGAACTGCCTCATTATAACACGAAAACCACACCTCCAGTGCTAAAAGCTGCCCCTCCCCAGATACAGACCCCCACTCGCTGAACATGCGTAGTGAATTTAGGAGATACTGTGTTTTTAAATCGAAGTGAGCAGAGAGTTGAACAATTGTAGTTTAGAAAGTGTGAATATGTACAGTTATGCTGATGAATGTATGAATATGCATTACGTGGGCTAATAAATATAAACTAACTCTAACTCTCAGCATGCACGATGGGAGGAGTGATCCTCCATGCATCCAGCGCTGCAATAAAGAATGCATGCTTTCTAAAACCCCAAAACGAGTCTTAGAGAGTTCTTCTGCCGGATTTTACGGTAACAGTAGTGCCCTTCAGTGTGCTCAGGGCCTCACTGGTCCTCTCTTGTGTAAATACACAGAAAGATTGTCCCCACTTCAAAGGGTTGAAGGTAGGAAATGGTTACACAGTGCTCAAAATCGGGTCGTTACCCTTGAGTTTGCAAACACACCAACACAGAGTTCTCAGACCATCAGAGGCCATTTCTGGGACCAGAACAACTAGTCAACCATAGGAGGTTAAGCCTGGGAAGTTACAGAGGCAGTACAGTGGTAAAAAGATCTCCTATAGCTGGGAGATCATAAATCCAGATGCCAGGCAGGCTCCCTCCCATGGAAGAGGAACAATCTGCATGTAGCTTTCACGGGAAAGGGATTTGGTAACTTTATTGCTCTAGAAAAGGGTGGTGTATCTCATTTTCTCCAACTGGGAAACAAGCCACAACAGTTCATGTGAGCAGAGGTTTCCTGCTGCGGTTGGTTTCAGTGTGCGTGCTGTAGGGTGCAGATCAATGTGAATGTAAGAAGTGTATTCAGCACCAGCCGTGTATGAAGGAAAACAGCCAGCCGCAAGCTCACAGGACTCTCAGAATCTCATTCCATGCTGGCAGACCCCAGCACCAAAAGAGTATCAATTGGCTCAGACCAAGGCACAAACAATTCATAATCAAGTGGTCCTTTGATTAATATTTTAACTGCGTTTATAAAAACAGCTCAAAGTCCATGAACCATGAAATTCGCAAGATGATCCTTGACCCAGCACTTTTGCTGTCATTTTGCTTTATTCTCGAACGTTTTGTCAGGTAACACCAGAACGCAGACACGACAAGAAAATGGGTGGGAAGGTCACACTTGAGACCCATTTTATTCAGAGATCTTTCCTTGGCATACTCTTTCCCAAGCTTTTCCTCTCCTTCCTTATCTCTTCCTGCTCAGCTCTGTAATGCTGGGAAATTCGCTCCCAGGCGAGAGCCCACACGGGGAGCAGCCGAGGGAGGCACAGAGCCTGCGGCAGTGCCTGGCAGTGGCCAACACGGCCCAGAAAAGGAGAGCTGGGGCACTGGGCAGAGCAGGGTTTCTGCTCTGAGTTTGTGTTTGTTCCTTCACAGGGTAGAAGGACCCCCAGGAAATGAGCCATCTGCAGATCAGAATTTGTTTCTGACATTATTTTCTGTATTTCAGAGTATTCACCTCAAGTTGGTCAAGCCCTTTGCAAAGCCAGGGCTGTCTGCCCTCTTCCCTCCAACAGAGACTCCTCAGGTACATGTGTCTCAGCCTCGGTTCACCTACCTGTTCCTTTCCTGAGTTTCAAAACCCTTTAGTTGAAGGGACCTCCTGAGAAAGTGCAGAGACCCGAGCCCCCGTGGTCCCTGTCTCCAAGCACAGAGAGCTAAAACCCCAACGCTCTAAGCCAAGAAACGGACACTTACCAGAAGAGGCTTGGGTACATTTCATGAACCAGACAGGTGTAGCCCCCCTAGCCCGATACACAAATGTGTGTTTGGTATTACAGCCCTGACAGATTTTGCAAACACAGACGTTTATTACACACAGGGAACAAAGAACTTCAAATGGTAATCAGAAGGAATATTTTTAATTATCTTGAGACCTCCAGTCACAAACACACAAAAGTCCAATCAGAGTGACAAAGGGGCGCAGAAGCGCCCTTCAGCCCTGCGTTCCCGTGCACCTCCATGTCCCACGGGCACGCCCTCCGTTCCCGTGAGCCCCCTCTGGGACCTGACCAAGTCACAAAGTGGGAAGGAAACTGATAAATGTTTTCATTATCAGTGGAAGGCAGCGATAACATTATACATAAAAAATACCCTGCTTTTGTTTTAATAACATGCCATGTGTATTCCAGTTACACAGTGAGGGATCATATGGGCCTAAAAAGCCCAGAACGCTTCCCCAGAGGGACAGTGAGCAGAAAACACCATCCACAGAACATAGCGAGATGCTGTACCTCTGCAAAACTCCCCGGAGCAGCAGGGTGAGGAAAAGTACTTTGAACAACTGTGTGAATGACAGGAATTAAAGCAGGCAGTGGCAGAACCTTCAAAATATTTTCCTGTGGCACAGTGCAATTCTTCACAAGTGAATCCCTCCTCTACAGGCTGCCATCAGCACAGAAACATTCAGCGTAAAAATCTTGCGGACAAGTAACACTTTGCGGGACAAGCCGCTGGGCGTAGCAATGGTAGAGCACAGAGCACAAGAGCTGATGTGAGCCTTAAATAAACAATGATCTAAACGCATAAACTCCCTCCCAATAATCGCCTCCTGGTTGACTCCCAGGTCTTCTTAGCCAGCCTTGGACCCTTCTGCTGCCACAGAGAAACAGAAAGAAGAATCTTTCTGCCCTGCAAAGTATTAGGAAATCTGGATGAAACCAAGAACCTCTCTGGTCCTCAGTAAAGCCAAATGTGTTCTGGAATTAAATTTGTTGCTGTTACAAGGCAACTTTCTCTTGGCCATCACGAGACTGCACCGGGAGAGGCTTTGGGCTACAAGACAGGTTTGAGACAAAGACCTTGAACTATTTTAGTACAGTCAGTACAGCTGATTGCCCCACTCTTGAGCTTCATGTGCACAGGACGCAAGGACAGAAGTGAATCATACAGGTGAAGGTGCAGAGCTACACAGATTTGATCATAAGAGGAAACAAGTAGATGGAGTTGGTCATCTCTGGGTTCTCTTCATCGTGGCTTTGTTCCAACTGGCCGCTCGAGGGATCACAGGAAAGTCATGACTGTTCTGTTCTTGCCGATCTGCCAGGGCTCCAGTGGGTAAAAGCGGATGACAATCCTTTTCAGGTGCAAGAGCAAAAATGCAGTGGAAAGGAAACATTATTATTTTACAATTAAATATCCCTGCCCCACAACAAGGTAGAAAACCCGCACTGAACTCTCCCTGGCTCACACTCCACGGTATTGATTTGACAGAAGCAAAGACAAGCTGTGTACAGGCCGGGCACAAACAGGCGCCAGACTTCATCCCCACAAACCACAGAGCAGACTGAGTTTCAGCACTGTAAGATACTTGCCCATTTCGGCAGGACCAAAGCAGCGCAGTCGTGTTGGGTATTTGCCCCGCCAGCACCCAAAAGGCAGGGAAATGCCATTGCCTTCCTCGGGAAGCCGGGAGAGAGGCACACGGCTTACCTTCAGGAACAGCCTTGTTCCAGCTCTGCCAGCTCCCACGGGGTTTTGCACTGATTACACCGACTGCAACTACTCATCTTCAGAGAACAACCGGTCCCAGGCTGTTCAGTGAGTGCACACCGGCCCATGGCTTTATCTGGACTTAAACGGTGCGTCCGGGATTCAGCATCCAAAAGCACTGAAGGTTTGTAGTCTTGGATCTCCAGCGCCCCTCAATCTCACGGGGGACCTGGAAACCTGCACCACCAT
>VWZZ01006838.1:189490-200046 GCA_013399095.1 Psophia crepitans
CCGCCCCGCCCGGGCTCCCCGCAGCGACACGACGGACGTCTTGTGCTTCCAACCGCCCCCCGCCAGCCCCGGGCAGCGCTTTGGCTCGTCTCTGTTCGCTCCGCTGCCCGGGACGTGCCTCGCTGGGGTGCGCTAGAGCCTGGGAGAGCAAAAAACCAGCTCTCCCTGACGGAGGGGTAAGATGAGCCTCGTGACGGCCCTTGCTGCCGGTGGGAAGTCGTTCCTGGCCACCGCGACACCGCCGCGCCTGTCAGCGCAGGGAGGGCTAAGAGTGAGGAGCAGTGATTCCTCAGAACAACCAGCACCACGAGAAACTAAAAGGCAAGCACAGAGGGGGTTTTGTTTTACCCAAAATACAGAATTGCCAAACAAGGTGATGCAACCAGGACTTTGAGCTCCGAAGTTGATAAAAGTGACCCTGGCAAGCTGGGTCTGTCTCAGGGACAGCCTGATCTGCAGATCAGAGGTGTCCAATCTAGAGATCAGAGGTTTCCCAGCTGCTGAGCTACTGTCCAGTGAGGGTTGTACCTACTCATTTAGGGCAAAAGGTTACAAACAGGCCAGATTAAAGGGTCACCTTGTTTCAGGCACAGCACTGTTGCGAAAACTGGCCCTGTATAAAATGCGAATTTTTTTTTAGTTTTCTACAGTTCTGGACAATCCTAATGAAAAATGATGGAATTGCTAATTTTTCTGCTGGGGGAATTGCTTGGCCTTCACGGCTGCTAATGAATACAATACTGGCAGGAGGAGCAGTGTATATAAACCAGCCAGCAAAAAGGCTGGAAACATTTCTAGGAGGGAGATTGTGAAGAGAGAGACCCCGCCGGAGAGGGGATGGGGCACGGGAGGCTGGCAGCGCTGGCTGCTTGCAGCGGTGAGCAGGAATATGGATGCTCCCTTCAAATCCGGGAAAGCAGCAGAAGAAATAACCCAGGAGAACTGTTAGATTTCAGGCTAAATCTACAGAAAGATAAAATCTGATAAATCGATGATCCCGATTTTGTCACTGAAATGAAGGCAGTGGGGGTATTCAGGCACCCTGCAAACTCCGGGTGCAAGCCCACCACTGCCTGATGGCTGGGAGTCGTTGCCTCCAGGTGAGATGCCATTTAGGATCCATTTTCCTATTTCTCTCTCATTTCTTCAAAATCTCTTCCAATTCCAAGGCCAACCCCCCCCCAACACACACATGACAAGAAACCAGCGTATCAGAAGGCCTCCAGAAGGAAAAGGGAAGATTCAAGTACTGGATGTCAACAATTACAGGAGGACACAGGGCTGTCACAAACATTGTTGACGATGTGCATTGTCCTTCGCTCTTGATGGTTCACCACGTGAATGGCAGATTGTTCACAGCCTCCCAGAGGTTTTATTCAACAAAAGACAGTTGCTTTATTGTTTCTGTCTTGGGGTGGGCGATTAAAGTGCTTGTAGGGGGATGAGCATACAACCAAGAGAGGACAGTACAGCAGCAAATAGTCTCAAACGTGCTCAGCCTTTGGAAAATCATGGTAGTTTTTTCCCTCCTGTAGATATTTGCATGTGTCATCATCCACTTAGCAATTCCACTCTCAAAACTATAAAAAAAATCAACCACTTCCCATTTAAAATTTAACTCGGTTGTATACAGTATTTTCTGAATAAAACATCAGTAAAAACATATTATTCAGCTAATGTTTGGGAAGGAAAGAAAGGAAGGGGGGGAATAAACGTGTGCCTCTTTCTGGTATTTCTGTTCGTGCAAAGAGAGAGCCTTCAGCCAGGTCTCCTGAGAACATCATCACAAAACAAAATTTCCTGGTAATGCAAGCTGAAGTGTACAATGGAGTTCTCTTTCCAGACAGGGAACTCAAAGATCACTCTACGCTCTGGACTAAATCAGTAGCATCTAGAACTGAAATCTTAGTGAAAAACAGCACCAGAACACATCAGGTTTTATAGAAATTACCAGCAGAAATGTCACTAGCCAAGGCACGGTAATACTGGAAAGAAAAGACGCTATTTGATTAGTGAGAGAAGCGATTCCTGAATTATTTACTCCTTTTGTCTTGTTCCTTACATGAAGAGTTCTTGGGCAAGGATTTCAGCGTAAGGTTCAAGGGCAACAACTACTCTTGAAGAGAAATACACAGAGATTTATATTCCACCGGTTTCCGTATCCTTTACAATTTGCTTTTTTCAGCTGAAGAAACTAGAAACGGTTGGATTCTCTCACTTTTACCCTGTAAATTGTGCTTCGGTACAAAAGGGGTTTGTATCTGAGTTACAGCTAACCAGAAATAAACACAGCAAGAGCGAGCCCAAAAGCTCCAAAACAACTCTCTGCCCTTTCACTGTGATGCATATGTTGCTCAATGCCACAAAATCTCTCTCATTACTTCAGCTGCACAGGGTGACTTACTTGGTGAACTTCCATCCAACACAGTCTCAGAAGAGCCCGTCTAGATTTATCCTCTCTCCACATTTTCTAGGAGAACTGTGGATTGCTCTCACAGTATTCCGCAGGGAAAAAACCCAATTTGATTGCTGTCATTATTCCAAGAAATCACTGTGAATGCATTCTTTCAGTATATTCCCTAGAGAATATCAACAGAGTACTTTAGGTGGGTCGTTATTCGAAGGCTGTGACTGCCCTCAGCTTTTTGAAGTTGCTGCACGGACCTCCAAGACCAGCCCTTGCTGCCTGTGTACTGGCAGACCGAGCACCAGCAAAACCCAGGCTTTCCGAAATGAACAGCAGTGATTAAACTGAAGAATTACAAAGATTCACAGTTGTAGATGAAAATGCAGAAACCTCTCAAGGGAACCTAAAGGCAAATGGAAGTGTGGAATGTACCTGGACAGCCAAGCAAGATACCTCAGCAATAAGAGACTTCTAAAAAGAAAAGAAATTCAATGTCTTTTTTCACTTTTGTGACTGCCTGTAGCTTTGTGCTGTACTTGTCTGTGCAGACACGTGCTGGGAAGGTGAGGATCAGGCACGCTTCGCAGTGCTTGCCACTTGGAAGGAGCTGCAAATGTTAAAACAACAACGCTCATCCTATACAGTTCTTTAACATTCCCAGTTTGTAGGCTGGCTCAAATTTTGTCAGGCAATACCATTTGTGTCTCTACCATCTCTGAGAAGACTGAGACTGAAATAAAACCCAGATGCACATGTTAAGTGACCTGTAGGGTCTCAGCCTTCTGTATGAATTTAATGTTTCAGGTCTTAAACTTTCCCCAGCTTCCACTCCCAAAGATACAGGAAAGGCCTTGGGGAGGGGAAGGAAACACCCTGCAATTTCTGTGTTAGAATTACAGTGCTCTTTCCAGTTATATGTAGAACTGGAGGTCAGAGAAGTTAAAAAAAAAAAAAAAGGGCAGGGAAAATGGTAAGATAGGTTAATTCATTTCAACATCTTCATCAACACAGGTGCCAGATGCTCCTTGAGCTGTGGATCAATTTGAATGTTGCTCAGTTCTTTGACATTGAGGATCATCTCATGGGCTTGGAAGAAAAGCTCTTTCCCCACAGCATCCTCCACCCGCCTGCGCCACTCCATCAGCCTGGGTCTGTCCTCAAAGATGTCGCAACCAACTCCCACAGGCTGCAGAAAGGGGAGAGAGCAACAGTGAGGCAATGGGCAGCCACTTCTTCACCAAGACAACAGGCACCAAAAGTGTACCTGCAGGTACAGGCAGGAGAAAAAAATGAAGAGGAGTTCACAGAGGAGCACTAAGAAGGGGGCAAACCTCCCCTGGTTGGGTGTATCTGTCTGGGGGACAGAGAGGCTAGCCTATTGAAGGGCATTTACAGGTCAGCTCCTGGTGCCAGCAGAGCTGTTGTGAGCAGCAGAGATGACTACCACTTGTTGTGAGTGATTTTCAGCTACAGCATCAAGGACACGGTGCGCTGACCGTTCCAGGGACGGCTGCACAGCCCGCAGTACGGAGTGCTGCATCACATAGCAAAACACAGCACGCAACGCCAAGCCGTTAATTGAACTGCTGTCTTAGTTGACATAATCTGCCCCCTTTCTGCTCACTGCCTGAGCCACTCTGGAACACAAAGCTGTAGAGAAGCCGAACTGCCGGTTTTCAGTCTCTGGGATACAGAACTGGGACGAAGAACCACTCTGGGGCTGCAGGATCCAAGCCTGATGGCCTGGCAGAGAACAACCAGTTTGTAACAGACTTAATTTGATTGCCTCTGCCTGTGATTCAGTCTCTCATCTTCCAGACACGGCACGGGCAAGTACCAACTGAGGAAGAATATTGTTGTATGATAAAAACATTCCTGTATCATTTTCTTGTTTCATCAGACTTGTCTGCTATTGTTTCTCATACATTGCCTCCTCCTCTGGAGGTTACAAATAGACTCACGATAAAGGATGAAGGAGAAGATGACGTGCCGTTAGAGAAGAGAAACAAGAGAGACCTGTTTCAGACAGCTTTTCTTTTTTTAACTGTTTTTTTGAACCCACTCCCACATTCCCCTCACTGTCTTAGGCCAGCTCTGCTGAGATACGCCCTCACTCACTCCTCTTTCCAGCGAAGCGTTACCACACGTGGCACCCCTCCTGGCCCAGCAGCGTCTGCTTCCCCTTGTGCTGAGGCTTCCTTACCACATCCTGCACTCACTTGCATCAGCTCCACAATGGCCACAAGATCCGCCAGAGAGATCTCACTCCCGATGATAAAAGCCTTGTCCTGCAGAAACCTCTCCTCAAATTGCTTCAGGGAAGTGGACAGCCCCTCCATAACCTCCTGGAGCTTCTCGGAGGGCAGTGGCTGCCCTGTGAAGAGGGGAATCAGCACCTGCGGAGAGAAGGGACTTATGAATACAGTCGGCCGTCTTCTCATGGATCTGGCGGTAGTCATTCAAGTTACACCTCACGAACTACTCATGATCATCGGTCATCCTGCAGCAAAGCCACGGGAGGGGATGATGCTAGAGCTTCACGGACTGCTGCAGGTCCAAGGAGCTGGTGGACAGACAGCACACCAACTGTCCTAAGCAGCCGTGACAGTAGCCTCCAGCTAACGGGCGGCAGCGTGCAAGGAGCCGAGGGCCCAGCTCGTTCTGTGCCTGGCAGTTGTGCCCTCCCACTCCACCTCCGCGGGTTACAAAAGAAAAACAGGCGACAGCTCCAGAGAAGACAAATCTCTGCCACAGTCACCCCTGCTATGTCCTCTGTTTCAACAGCCTGCCGAGGCGGGTCAGCAGGCTGCCTGCCCACCAGCCACCCCTGCCAGGCACCCGGTTGTGTAACTGGGTGCTGGAGGCAGGCAGGCAGGCAGCTGCCTGTCCTGCAGGGCGATGGAAAGGAGGGCATGGTGGTGGCTGTGGCAGGGAGCGTAGGAGGGACTGGAATGCAGGAAATGGCTTCCTCTGCGTGACAGCAGCCAGCCAGGCTGGGAGTGGGTAAGCGCCACTTTCACACCAGCCTTTCTGTGGCCTCCCAAGCACCCTTCTTTAAACCACTAGAAATTTTTCCAGAGCAATCGTATCAGTGCGGTCCTTGTCTCCACAGACTTGCTGGCACAGGGGGCAGCTGCCTTTCTGTGAGATTTGTCACCATTTACAGAAGTGCACGCACCATCAGAGCCCGCAGTATTTCACAACAACGCTGCCTTCACCTACCACAGCTAAAGAAATATGGTTTATTTAGAGAAGTAAAAATAAAGATACAAATTTCCATTGGGAGGAGTGGACTGAATTTCTACTTACTGCTAGTATGTCCAACTATTCAAGTTGGGATTGCTTAATCCAAGCCAGGATTTTTGCCAAATACATGTGGAATCTATTTCATCAGAAAATTCATGGCCAGTTCTCTTCCTAAGTGGTTCCAATTATTCATGATGTGATCTCTCGGTATAATCACTTGAAACACCACCTTCTTCCTTCTCTGTATCTCGGGGCAGTCTGTCTTCTCCCATGCCTAGCTAACATGCCTTCTGTTACCTGGTGGCTTCGTATGTTTCCCTGTTTTCAGTTATTCTGAGGACCTTTTCTGTGTTTGGGTTATCTAATCAGCAGCAGCAATGAGCTGGATTTCTTTCCCTTGGAGGCCTGCAATAACAGCCTGCTGAGACTGGAAGAAACTGTTTCTTGGATGAATCTGACTCATATTTGAATTGCTTCTCTGTGCTCTCCAGCCAAAAATTCAAATGTCAATAAATCAAAAAGCTAAATGAGTCCTGATATGCTCTGTTAGGCACAAACAACGGCAAACTCTACACAGGAAGAGTGAAGTTCTTACCTGTTTACTGGCAACCCTGATTGCATCTGAAATTCCACACCGCAGCTGTACTTGCCAGGGCTGTGTTTGCACCGGGATCCTCGAGGGACAGTTGCAGTAACTGTTCGGTGAGCTGGCTGGAAATAGGTGTCCAGCAAAATCACCTGATCCTAAGTGATTTTCTGCCTCAGGGTGAATCTGTTAATCTTGCCTAAATGTGAATTGATCTGAGCAAACCGAATAAAGGAATTCTGCCATTCTCGCTGTGTCTCTATTCTGTTCACCCCTGCGCCTGTTTCAGAGAAATATCTAAGTGTGCTGGAAGCAGAAGGCTCCTTCTGGATCCCCACCTTGATGGGGCTGCAGGCCTTGTTGTATGGAGAACGCAAGCCCCTCTGCTTCCAGCCAAAGCAGCGAGAGTTGTGCCCGTGTGCACGCTCTGCACAGCTGCGCAGGGAGGGGGTGGTTCTTGGAGGCAATACCCCATCTGTCATATATTCGTTCACAAATCCAGGCAATGGAAGTCTGCTGGGCTTTGAGACCTTCCGTAACAGACCCACTTTAAGTGAAAAAACAAAATGACCAGAGCTGCTTTTGCCAGATCCTGATGTTGAAGAATTAGTAACAGTTCCCTCTCTGACAACTCCTCTCAGCTGGGAATGGCCTGGGTTTGTTATTTCACCGTGACAAACTGTCTCCGAACTGAGGCTGTCCCAGTGCTCAGTACTCTGCCAGGAAAACAACACTTTACTTGCATTTTAATATTCAGCCTCCTTACCTTGATCCACATGGTCTTAGGAGCATTAGCCCGGATGTTAGCGTGATGCCATGAGAGGTATTCATCTACCTGGGCCCGTTTCTGAATGTCTGATGGGTACCAGTGGTCGGGAGTGTTGTACTTTCGACTCAGATACAGCAGAATGGCAGTGCTGCTCAGACATTAACAACAGACAAGAAAGGGGTCAGGGACTACGATGCAGAATGCTTTCACCCAAGCTGCCTCTCCTGCCCCTTCTGAACTTGCTGCTTCCACAAAAAGCATTGAGATCAGGATTTCCGATGGAGTCTAGGGACCATATGTAGGCATCTAATTCATGGAGACATCAGAGACGGCGCTTAAATCACCTTAGTTCCCATGAAAACTGTAACAGCATGGTTTTATGGTGCAGAGGACTGCTGGACAGTGCTGGGATAAACAAATAAACCTCCACAATCATCTATCAGCAATGTTAACCCCACTTGCTCCTCGACTCCCTGACCCATCTCTGAGACCTGTGCACGTTTATGCGCTCATTTACTAAATGAAACTCTTTAATGGGTTACGTTGCCTTTTCATCAGATCTATCTCTAGCCTGCAGCTCCCACTGAAATCCGTGAAGCCCCAGCAACAAGAGCACACAGAGTCTTTTTGTGTTTGTCCAGATGTTTATACTTCCACTAACTGGTAGGAGAAGTCAGATGGAAAAGTGCCTTAGTCACCCGCAACAATATGTTGGCTGTAACTACAAAAAGAGATACCACAGAAAACCCTGTGCTGACAAAACAGAAGAAAATGCAGGCCCTCCTGCTATGCTGATGCTACTATAGTTCAACTGTTTCAGTATTAGGACACCACAAACCAGTCTCCATATTAATCTTATAATGTAAAAACCTAAATTTTACCTCTGTAGCTGTTCACTTGGCCTTTATGACTAATTCAGATAAACAGAATTTTTTCCTGGGGTGAAAGAGATTTGGGTTTTTCCTAGGGTAAAAGGGATTTTTATAAGCTTTAAACATTTCCCAGAGATGTTTATAATCCCATTTTGAGGTAAGTGCATTCAGGGTAAGATGAAGAAGTTGTCAGGTGATTTGTTTACATTCTGAAAGATAATTCCAACAGAAAATGGAAACAGAGCAAATGAGGTTATATTATTAAAAACGACCAACTTGTTCAACAGTTCTGTGATCCTTAATCAGCCAGTGGGAATGACACCTCCTAAATGCCGCACGGATTGCTGGTAGCCAAGGACCGAGTTCTCACCATTCAGCCAGGGTGAAGTCTCCATCCTTTAGTGCTGGTACCTTCTTCAAGAGGCCAACTTTGCCAGCTCCTTCGCTATTTGATGGCCCTAAGAACACGAACAGACAAGTCAGAGGTTAGCAGCATATCTGCCAGTGAATGATAAATGTAGCCAGTTGGGCAACTGGTGAACTGTGTTAGGTTTTCCCTATATTGTCATATTTCACTGGGAAATGTCTCTGGCTACCTGCGGTGATGGTGGCCTCCAGCTTAGCTGGGGACGAGGTCCCACATGCACAGCAGAACCACACAGCATTGTCAGGAGAGGCAAGGGAGAAAGGGCTCCTTAAGAATAAGAGCCAGACAGAATGTGCAAGTTAAGCCTCTTAATTGGGAAATTTGAATATCTAAAATATTCTCCTTGGAAAATGAAGCCAGCAGGCAGAGCACAAGGACAAGGTGCCTGATGTCCATGATTTGTATCACAAAAACAGAGAAGAAAATTTGTGTAAATCTGCTGTCACGCAAGGAGTTGCTCTGGGAAGGTGCTTGGTCCGGCGCATTTAGAAGGGCTCCCAAGGCCAGCGGCCATCACGCACCCAGGCCCGGTGCGATCTGTAGAGTTCAGGTGGTCTTTGGAAAAATGCAGCAGAAAGTCGCAAGTCGACAATGCTTACAACTGTCGAGCAGCCAGTTCTCAGACCTAGCTGTTCGGCTGTTCTTCTGCCTGAGTTTGTTATCCAGGTTAGCGGGCAACTGAGAAACAACGGTATGAGAAGTAAGCAGTGGGTGAGGACAGCCTGAGTCAGATTTCAGCCACCGTGCAGCAGTCCTGGCAGGAATAGTGAGCATATCAATCCCCTGACGGGACTACCATGTCATTACAGCAGGTTGGACAGCAGGCCAGTGGCTGTTACACAGGCCGCACCGCAGCCCAGAGATGGCACCTTATTTTCTTTGGCTCGCACAGGGCCTTTGTGCACAGACTGGTGCCGAGACTGCGACTGAGCTGCGGGCTGCTAAAAGCCTTGGTGCGAACACTAACCCCAGGTCACTTCATCGGGACCGATTGCTTATTGCATTAAAATAAAGACCAATATCTGTATTTGCCATTTAGCAGAGTTTAAGCTCGTGTCTCTCTTCCAGCAAGCAGAGCCAGCCTTTTTGTGCAGTGGTATTAGGTGGCCCATCTTTATCATTCCTGTGATGTTGATGTGACTCAGTGCTGTTTACCATCAGTTGCATCTGGTGTAATTAATTCTTGGTGTCCCCCGAGGATATATATATACACACACACTGTGTGTACTGCTGGGCTTTGAGGAGAAACTTTAATCAGCAGAGTACACACTGTCAAAGGCAGGGCAGGCTGCGCACACCAGGAATTCTGTGGAATAGCGCAGGGAAGGAGATTACTGGTGGGTAAAAAGAGCAGCGGGCAGGATTTTACAGAAGTAGAAAGGAAAAAAAAAATCAGTCTATTTGGCGGTCACGTCCCTGCCTAATCATCTCCTCAGCCAAGGACTTCCAAGTACTATGCGTTGCCTTAGACAAAAAACAATTTACTAAGAAAATGCAATATGTAAATGGGCAATAGTCATCTTATACAGTCGGACAAGTCTGAACAGCTGAGTGTTTCTGCGAAGTACCCTGTTCCCGGAGCACTCCTCGGCTGTCACTGTGACTAATTCGCTAGAAATGGCTGGAGGAACATTCCTTGGGGATCCACAAAAATAGATGCAGCACAGCTACGAGACCGCTCCGGGAACAAGAGCTGCACGGTCAAACCATTGTATTCAGGCCCCTGGGCAGCGCCCTCAGTCCCTCAGGTTAAAGCTCCCCGGTCGGGGCTGGGAAGAGGGAAAGCCTGGCCAGGCCTGGCCTGCTTCTCCCTGCCCGGGCAGGGTGGCACCCTGTCCTGAGTGGGCACCAGGGTGGGACCACAGCCCCAGGCTCTGCACCTCTCATAAACGGGTGACCTCCCGCTGCCACCAGCTCCAGCATCTTGCTGGCTTCCAGGGTCCGAGTGTTTCCTCCTTCGCCTCGGACCGAGCCTCCGAGGCACGGGCTGATGTTGCCTCAGCAGGAGGGGACCCTCCCCCGATAAGGAACGGCCCGAACCGGGGTTCCCTCCGGGGACAGCCCGACCCGGGTCGGCAGCGGCAGCTTCCCGGGAAGCGGCCGCTCGGGGCGGGCGGTGGGATGCTGCTCAGGGCCGAGCTGGAGGGGCGACGGCCGGGCAACGGGACGCGCTCCTGCGCCTCCACCGCGGAGGCGACGGGGCTCTCCGGGGCCGGGAGCGCAACCCGCCGCGGGCAGCGCCGTGCGGG
>VWZZ01006838.1:211306-225647 GCA_013399095.1 Psophia crepitans
AATTGCTTAATGATAAGGAAAACCAAAGCCAGGCTGATGGGATGGGATGTAGGTGCACGAGATACACCCTGGGTTTGCTCATGGGAGGTCACAGCTCTTGCACAAGAGGACTTTTCATTTCTGCTACTCCGACATGAGCCCAGGCGCCCGTGCGATGCACAAGCTGCTCCAGAAAGCAGTCAGAGACACGTGCGCTACTTCACTGCTATAAAACCCCACGTTACTCCTGTGTTTACAACACTCAACTGCCCTCCCCGACACCCACCTCTCCAAGATTCCCAGCCCTTTGTTTTGCTCCACTATTTCATTACTAATGCCGGTGCACATTCATTTTGTTTTGCAAAATAAGCCCAAATGGGGACATTTCCTCCTGAAGGTCTCGGAGGGCAGTTGCAGGTTGCAGCTACGTTGGCAGCTTTGAGCCTTCTGCCAGGGCAGCTAAAAATACCAGTGGCATGTGTCAAATACAAATTTACAGCTTGCAGCAAGACCAGCCAACTCCAGTATACTCATGTAAGACATCAGACATTTCAGTCTGCATTAACACCAATACAACACCCCATAATAGCTGTGCTGTTACCACCGGTACTGCATGGCGGAAGGAAACACCACAGGCAAGAAAATGACAAGGCAGGAGACTAGAAGTGAAAAATGCCATGGATGCTATCTCCATCCCTGTACCCAGGAATCTTTATTAGACATGATTTTAAAAGAATATACACAGTATTTACTTGAAGTTGCAGTCATTTGAGCCTAGAGCAGCTCCTCAAACAGGCTTCCGCTCTAGGCACTGCGTAGGTGTTTGTGCATTTGCAGACAGAGCTGCTGTACGTAAGACAAAACCGGTGCTTGTCCCCGCGCAGAGCCAAGAGGGCACAGCCCTGCCCTTGGGAGAGCGGCAGTTCCACCAGGGCTGTGCTCAACAGCTCTGTAACGGCTCTTCTCTCTGCTGGTGCTGCTTCTACACACACCGGTAGGATATGATGCAAAGTCCTCTTCGAGACAACTGTTATCTTAATTTATTTTTTTTTTTAAACCAGTAACTGAACTCTGTTCTCAGTGTCCGTGAAAGGGGAACGAGGTCTGTAGCAGCTGCCTTCGGATACGATAAGGCTGAGGAGCCAGCCATTCAGGGACCACATCTCGTTGTTACCCTGCTGGGTGCAGTCCGTGACCTATCCCCCTCAGCAGCTTCAGCGCCACGAAACGCGACCTCTGCAGCTTCCGTTCATTCAGGCTCGTTTCTGCGCTCGCTCGTTCTGTTGAAAATTAAAGTTGAGAAGGTGACTGAAGATGCCCCTGTCTGAGAGTCACACAGAAGGGACGTTGGGGGTAATGGAACAGTTTAATAATCCTTTCTGCCACAGCTCTCAAACACTGCTAGTCTGCAAGTGTTTGAGAAATCATCATTTTTCGAAGACAAATGTTTTATCAGGAGGTAAGAGAGCAGAACACCTGCCCAAATCATACAGCACAGGAAGTCTAACATGGATCCCTCATCTACCCCCCTAGGGAAGTGAAACACTACCTGGCCTTTGTCTGAAAGGTCTCAGCCTTCCCACTGGTGTATAAAGAAGGACCCGCAGAAAATGCTTTTCTGGCTTGGAATACCCAACTTTTAGTCAGCATGGCCTTAAATTAGTCTTAAAACCTGTAATGACCAAAGGTTTAATGTCTGCATTTTGTTGGCCTTCCTCTTGGTAGTTGCCCAAATCCCAGCTCCAGAGGTAATGAGGAAGGAAGAATAGAAAAGGAAACACCACAAAACCCACAGAATCGTTTTATAGTTGGAAAAGACCCTTAAGACAACTGAGTCCAACCTAAACCTAACACTGGCCACTCCACCACTGAACCATGTCCCTAAGTGCCACACCTGCACATCCTTTAAACACCTCCAGGGATGCTGCCTGCCTTTCTTTTAACAGAAAACCTCTTTCTCTCCCCTCCCCACCCTTTCTGAGTATTTCCTGATACACCCAAAAACTCTGCCTTCACACTGAAATGGAAGTGCCTCAGTTGAAGGAAAGGATCCTGGGCGCTAATACTTGTGCTAGTCATAAGCTGGAATAAACTGTAGGGTTTTTTATTTTCTTCCCCATCTCAATTACCTTGACTGACTTCTTGAGACGACACAGAGCTGCTTCATATTGCTGCACCAACGGCTTTAATGAGTTGCCCTTCACCGGGTTCTTCTTTATGTCGTGGATGCCAGCATCCTTCAACATCTGCAGAAACCTACGTTCCTGCATAACAAAA
The DNA here is from genome assembly GCA_013399095.1 of Psophia crepitans. Classification (NCBI taxonomy): domain Eukaryota; kingdom Metazoa; phylum Chordata; class Aves; order Gruiformes; family Psophiidae; genus Psophia; species Psophia crepitans. The sequence continues at coordinate 213,563 of VWZZ01006838.1, forward strand.
CGGACACGGGAGATGAGACACCCCCCACTGCCTATCAGCCAGAAAACAAGCACCTTTTGGAACGTCCTGGCTGGTCAGGAAATAACTGAACTTTCCGAGTACAAAGCTCAGCTGACTGGAGAAGGTGGGAAGTAATATGAACCTTGTCTTCCCTATGCCCCTCCACACACCCTTAGCAAGTGGTCCCACACCGATGATGTACCTGAATTCTAAGGACCAGGCTGAAAGCGACACCTGCTTTTCCTGCACGAGCCGTTCTTCCAACTCTGAAATCAAAAAAAGCAGTTCAAGTCAGTTTAGCCACGCAGTCACTGCCTTCAGCAGCTCCAAGTGTCTGACTCTGAAATTCTCCAGATGTAAGAAAGTCAGATTCTGAGGTTTTTGAGGTTAGCACTAGCCATCTGGTACAAAGGACGAACGTTTCCAGGGCTCATTCACAGCTGCTGAGCTGCTGCAGTTTTCTCAACATCTAGAAACCCAACAATCGATGGCGTCCAGGACAGAAAATGCATTTTACAGCAGTCAGAAATATTACAATAGGGTGCTAGTTCTCTGTTTCAATACTGCATTACTCCGGTGACGCTATGAGCTTAATTTTGATTAGAAAGCTATTTGTATATTAAAGTAAAAAAAAAAATAAATCCAAAGCTAAAAACCCTTTTAAGTGCATGTCACCTGTGCTGAATATTTCAAAGTAAGCCAAGCTCTTCCTTTTGTTCCTGGTTCTTACCGGTGAACGTACGTTCTGATGAACTGAGGCGCATCATAGTTTATTACATAATTCACTCCTTTAATGTCAATCCCTCGTGCAGTGGCATCTGTGCTGATTAACCTGGTTGTAAATGTACATACAGTCATTTTCAGATAACATCTCTCACACTGCAAGTGAACACAGCAAAATTCACAGAAACAGATTGGTGGGGTTGGAAAGGACCTCTGGAGATCATGGAGTCCAACCCCCCTGCCAAAGCAGGTGCCCTACACTAGGCTGCACAGGTAGGTATCCAGACAGGTCTTGGATATCTCCAGAGAAGGAGACTCCACAACTTCCCTGGGCAGCCTGTTCCAGTGCTCCGTCACCCTCACCGTGAAGTTCTTTCTCATGTTTGAGTTGAGCTTCCTGCATTCTAGTTTTCGCCCATTGCCCCCTCTCACTATCCACCACCGAGAAGAGTTTGGCCTCATCCAATTGCCTCCCACAGTTTACAAGTTTATAATTTATACAAACTTTTGCTAATCTCTGTTCAGGTTGGGCCGCCAGCCTCTGACCTCTGAGCACAACAGCAGCAGCTGTCGCTCCTTATCGTCACGGGCGTTATTAGCTGCCCGCAGACCTCCACGCATCACTACGGGCTTGGCACCTGCTGTTGTGCCTGACATGTTACTGGGCGTTTCAGGTTGTCCAAGCACGGGACACTAAGCCAGATGGTTCCTGCCACATTGGAGGTTATAAACCTGTAAGCTATCTGAGCATTCCATGAAGGCACTGAAGGCAGACAGCAAAGTGAGAAATTCCAGTGGGCACAGATGAATTTAAACACAGGGTTTGGATAAAAAGAAAACCCAGAAAATAAATGTTTACCTTCCTCTAAAAGCCACTGCACAGATGCAGTCCCAGACAGCTGCCAAAATCATAAAGCAAATCAAATGCACGGAGAGCAGTAAGTCTGTATGCCAGCATGATGAGAGGTTTCTTTGGTAGGAAGCAGCAATGTTAGAGATTGTTCTAGCACTAACACCCAACTTCCTCCAAAAAGTGCCAGATCCCAAAGCACAGACATTAAACTTAAGATTTTCAGAACTGTATGTGTTTTGGACAACTATATGAACAAGCAGTGAACAGTTACTGTTTGTTATAAAGTAACACACAGAAATTCAGATTACAGCTAGATTAGAACAGGTGAAATTAAACACAAGGGCAACAGTTCAGAAGTCCCAAGGCCAAGTCTCACGCCCACTCCGTACAGTGGCTCCACACACTGTTTTATAGAATAAACCATTTAACTGTGGTCTCGGTTCTACCTAGTTTTACACACTGGAAACGGCCTATGTTGGAAAACATACAGGAAACTCATTTGAGATGCTCACAGTTGTATTTTTCCTTGTTCAAATTCCTTCATGGTTCTTTGTCTCTCATTTGGAGCTAACCGAGAAGAAAATTCAGCCACAGTGACTCCACCAAAGGCTTGAACCAGCAGGAACAATCTGTAAGTAAACAGGATAGCAACAATCACTTCACCATCCTGCTAACATTACTTGACAGATGCCTGCTACAGTGATCTCATTCATATACTCACCTGTGAGAAGCTTCCCTGGAGTTGGTAAAGCACAACACACGGGTAAATTTCTTTTTCAGCATGAAATGCAAGAGGAGCAAAGGCTTGGAATTCAGGTCACAAGGCACATAACATTGCTGCAGTTGACAGGGAAGAAGTTCAGAGAGAAAAATTACTTTTTGCCAAGGCTATCTGCTCTGAAACCTGCAACCTGTCCATGTCCTACACAGGCTGGGATGTTTCACAACTAACAGCAACAAAACCAGACCCCTTTAGAAGAAGTCACAGGCTGGGAGGATACAACACAAGGTGGAGACAGGAGACCTGTGTTATTCTCGTGTTCTCACCTCTCCACAGCACGTTCCAACATGTACTGCCCTCCTGCCTACAGGGCGACCTGTATCTACATGCCTTGAAATGCATATTATGCATAAATGCTAGTATGTTGTTACTATTATTATTATCTCAGCTCCCCATTGCTTGTAAACTTAATCCTGCATAAAGAGAGTTTAATTAAAAACAAATATAAATCCAGTCTTAACCAAATTAACACTAAGTAATGAGGAAACAAATGCACAAAGGTAGAGCTCTCTGGGTTGTAAATACTCCCAAAGTCACTTTTGCCCAGCCCCTCTGTAATGCAAGGAATCATAGGGAATACATATTTGTTTGCAGAACAAAAACATAACTAGATACCCCAGAGTTAAACAAACTTTCAAGTATAATTTATTCAAAATTTTATCATACCGATANCATATTTGTTTGCAGAGTAAAAACATAACTAGATACCCCAGAGTTAAACAAACTTTCAAGTATAATTTATTCAAAATTTTATCATACCGATAGCCCCTCAGGGAGCGTGTATTTCTTGGTATCTCGTTCTGTTTCTGTTCCATCTCCAAGTGTGTTTTTCTCAGAATAAACAGATGTGAAGAGGCGAGGCTGGAATAAATTCAGCTGCTGCAGCTTCTCTGGGTCCTGGGTGAGCGTGGCTGAGAACAGCAGTTTCTGTAAGGGTATGTGAGGATAGCAGGAGCTGAAACAAATTAGCACACAGAAACTGAGCTTTGAGGTTAGGACAGAGGAGCTCCTGCACAAACACCTTCAGATTATGTTACGAGGGATGCAATTAATCCTTTTTTACACTCTCTTCCTGCTCTGGGCCTCTCCTGTAGGTTCTTCTCCACCCTTGATTTATGGTGAGTTGACAGACAGAACTCCTTAAGCATTGCCAACTAACCACACAACCTGCATCCATTGTCCCTGCACACGTCCTTGCATCCTAGTCACTCATGTCCTCATTCCAGTTGCTTCATTCCTTGGTTGCTGATCTTAAGTTTCTAACACATCTCTACCATGCTGCATGAAAACGGCAGCTGCAGACAGATAGTTCTAAGAGTTTTCCTTCTAATCCATTACTCAGCTTGCCAGAGGGCATTGCGGTAGTTACTGTGCAAATGAATCACAGACTCGGATTACCTGTGCGCTCTTTTGATGCTCCTTCCGTCTAGCAAAGAAAAGCTTGGAGAATGCAATGTTTAGGTTCAGTCTAAAAGACATCTTCTAGTATCAGCTGTTTGCTGCCTGCTTTTTCAAACTTTGAAAGAGCAGCTGCCTTACTTTGGTAGATACTTTTCAGAGTAAGCAAGCTCTGGGAGCGCCTGCGAGGGAGTACTGTGAAGCAGGGCAGTGGCATTTAGGTGCTGCTGTGCGTCTACCTGTTTAAAGGAATGCATTTGGCCACCTACCTGGCTGCTGTCAGAGGCCCGGGTTTGGTCCTCTGAAAAAGCATGTTGGAGCCAGAGTCACGTTCTACTTGAAAGGCAGCTTTGACAATCTGGTTCAGACAGTTCTGGTGCATGTCATCGATCATACGGTCAGCTTCATCTACAATCTGAATTCACAAGGACGAAAACCACCAATTGTTAAACACTGTCTGGCATTAGGCAGCTTTTGTTTTCCTTTTGTAGTATAATTATCAAATGAAGGCAGCAGCTCCTACCCCAAAACTGAATTTTGCTTTTATTTCAGTGATTCAGCAACCCACCTGACGTTCGAACTACATACACATTCATTTGCACATAAATCCAATCCATGTCTCTTATTCAGAGATCAACATCTCCACATCCTAAAGAAGATTGCAACTATGTCTCTGCACAGACTCCCATATGGTGCAAGCTACCAGGTCGGTAATTTACCTTGACCAATAAGGCTTTACTCCAAGCTTGTGTTTGGAAGAGGGTAAGAGAGAAGGGGAAATGGATGGTGGACGCTTGGGTGTCACAAGTTGGAATAAAACATTTCACCTTATGAGATCAGACCGCTGTCTGAGCAATCTGGAGCACAGACCAGGCCCCCACAGAGATGTATTTATGTACCATGCAAGAACAAAGCAGGAATTACAGCTGTAACAGACCTTGCATTAGGACGAGAGACGTGCGGTGCTGACTCACCAGGAAGCGAAGCTCTGTCAGGCTGAACCCCGGGGTCTGGTTAATGTGATCTGTGAGCCGCCCTGGTGTGGCCACAATAATATCAGCCAGGCTGCAGTAGCCTGTCACTCTGAAAGAACAAGCAGCCCATCAGTAAGTTTCTTCCGACAGCATAAAGCATGTAACAGAGATCCCTGGTCAGCAAATCTTAAGATTTTCCTACTATTCAATTAACTGAGAAATAATAAAATTCAAATATGCACTTTACTTTGGAGAGCACGCAAAGGCAGTGCCGGACACTGAGCCCTACTCTCCGCAGTACTGCCTCATGTTAAACAGAAAGTGTCGTTCTGCATTGCTCTTAAAAAAAGCTCAATTGCAGCGAAGTCCTGTAACCATCATATTTACCTGTGGGTATAAGGTAAATGTTTGCATTCTACTCAGCTGGTAGAGAACCCCAAAAATCTAGTAAAACAGAAAAAGGGGTAGCAGCAGGCACCTTGACAGAGACAGAACCACCACTGTCTAGTGCATAAACCCGCTATCCAAAATCATTATTGCATGATGGTGTGATGCAATAGCCTGTATTTTCAGCTCCACTTACTGAGATTAAACAGTTTACAACCTCTATAAACCTTATCAAAAGACCTTTTAACCTACTTTTTCTGGACAAGCATCTCCTGCTCCTTTGCAAAAGATTTCTGGCCAGTAATCAAAACGACCTTCAGACCTGTCCCATCAGTGTAGATGTTGAACACTTTACTCACCTGCAAAGAGATGGGCTTCGTTAGCCACAACGGAATCAGTTAAAGTAATACTTTCCATTATGCTAAGAATGTCAAATCCCCTGACAGGCCTTCAAGGTGCTTCAGAGAACAGTCAAGTGAAGGACTGACTGCACAAGCCTCTGCCTTGGTCCAGCTCTGCTCAGAGAGGTGAAGAGCCACATACCTGTTGTGCCAGTTCTTTGGTGGGCAGAACAACCAGAGCTCGTACTCGGCAAACTACTCGATCTAGCAGGACCTGCAAAACAAAGGCCAAATGAGTTCCTGAAAGCAGTGGCCAGAGAAAGGGGTTCTTGTTTCTAACCCTGTGAGGAGATGAGCCTGACATATCCTCATGCAGTTTTATGTTTCCATTCACTCCCCTCCATCCTCCCAACAGCTGTCGGAGAAAAGGAGCGGGATGCTGCGATGAAGAGGATTCATACAGCTCCCTGAGACAGCTCTGAGCTAAAAATCTGCTGCTTTGCAGCCACAAAATTCCTTGGCTTTGTGACCTACTTCTAAGTTCAGGTTTCACTTGAAGAAAAACCACCCCAGCATTTTCCCTACAGATATTTCACTCACCTGTACTATGGGTATGACAAAAGACAGGGTTTTACCGCTGCCAGTCGGTGCCGAGACGCAGATGTCTTTGGGGCGGTATCCTCCCTGCCCCACCAAATACCCGTTGGAGGCACTCTGCAGAACAGCAGGAATCACCTCTGCCTGAACTGAACACATGGAAACAAACATTAACTACAGAGTTAACTGGGCTAAAACCACTATAACCAGAAAAGCAGTTATGTACAGTGAATCTGTTTCCATGTCTGTGCTGTTGCTCTAGACATAAGAGGAAGAAATCAAAGCTAGTTGTTAACAGAGATGCTGTCTGGTTTTACCTGGCTCCTGTTCACGCACGGGAGCTCAGCACCAAATACAGAGATTTCCCTCTCCAAGAATTCAGCTGTTTCTAGCGCTCAGCTAGAATGTTACTGTGTGAAATATTGTTTTCAAATCATATCTGCCTTCTCATTCTCATATTAGGATGGCACTGGGCAGATTTAAAACCTATAAATATTTGTCTTTAAGCATCCTTTCTTTGAGCTATGAACACAAACACAGAACATGCAACCTGGCAACGCAGCCTTATCTGCCAAGGAGCAAAAAGCACAACTCTCACAGGCTTTGGAGCCAAAGTTCCCTGCAGGAGAGCACACAAGGACTGAAGCAAACAGTCCTGCAGAGACAACAGCTCTGGCTGTCATGCATTAACTCTCTCCTTCCCCTATCCCACAACAAGCCCTGACAAACTGGGTAACTTTGGTTTACCTACGAGGGTCAGCAGCCAGGGGATCTCGCTCTGTGGTAAGGCCACTGTCAGTGACACATACGGTGTAGGACTTCAGCGCACACCATCTCTACCAGATGGAGCCCGACACTGCTTGATTCATCTACTGTCACATGCCATAAACTGGACTTGATTTATGAGAAAACACAGGAAATTGCTCTCAGCAACCTCCCAGCTCTCCCAGAACGAAATAAGCGATAGCATTTACATTAAAACGTTATGTAACAGCTTGTTTGAAAAGAGCAGACACATGCTGGCTTTCCAGCGTAACCCAGGTGAGTCTCTGGTAGTCTAAGCCTCCAGGCTCAGCTGGACCAAGTGATCAGCTGAAGGTCACAGACCCCTTCTTCCTCCATTCTCTCCCTTCTCCTTATCCCTGCTTCCAGGTGTGCTTTCTACTTATTTAGGAGCTGGTGTTTATCCCACTTGTCTGCAAAACCAGTAAAATAATGAAAAAAACAACAGGTTTTTTTCTCTTGAACAGTTTTCTGCTGCTTTTATGAGTTGAACAGGCTCCCAGAGAGGTCCGATTAGAAACAGAGAGGGAAAAAAACTAAAGCAGAAGCCTGGCAAAATGGGGCGGAAATGGGAGGACACAAGTAAGACCTCCCTCTTTGGGCAGCTGTGAGCTGTTCCAGCCACTGCATTTTGTGGAGCTGCATTTACGACTAAATAACAGGTTTCAGTTACTCAGCCTGGATAAAGATTTGAAAGTAAAACTGGTATGATGATTTTGATGCATTAAGTTTGTTTTTGTTCTGTATTTTACTTCACTGACTACATAAAATATACAGCAACAAACAGTCAGAACCACATAAGTCATTTCAGAAAGACACAAAACCACTGTCACGGTACCTGGAAAAAACGACTCTATCCCATTCATTTGCAGCTTTTTCAACAACCTGGGATGAATTCCTGGGACATCTCTGATTGGAACTAGATTATCTTTGATACGTTTCTGCACTAGTTTGGGTTGAGCGAGCCACTGCGGTAAGAAGGGCTGAACCTGAGGCGGGGAAAGGAGAATAACAAAGCGTTTCTGCCATCACACAGGCAATGCCATACATAAGACAAGCTGTTAAGATGCATGTTCCTTCCTGACCATAATAAAAATTGACACAAGCTAGGTACCTTCTGCACTGGCTTTCTGTCATAATCTGCAAGAACCATCAAGCTGGAGGGTGGAGGATTTGCCTCTTCCCCTGAGGCTGCCAAGGACAGCTCCTCCTTCATGATTTGGTCTCCTTCAGCTCTTTGACTGTTCTCTTCATTCCCTGTTTCAGATTCCTCTGTTTCCTCATCTCTCTTTTTCCTTTTAGAATACTTATTTTTAAGGTTGCTTCTGTTTTCCTGTTGTTTGAGGTCTTCTTCAGAATCTGTAATTGGGATAACAGGAACACAAAGCTCCAGGTCAGACCATGCTACAGAAAAGGGGTGCAAGGAACATAATACAACACAAGACTTAAGCAACAACATTCAACCTCCTCTTCCTTGCTAAATTCAAGTGCAAAAGCCAAACATTCCTTCACTGGTATGGAAGGAACTGAAGACTGAGGTGACATGGTTCCCTCCTTCCCTTACACTAAACATATCCTCAAAGTTTGCAATATGTGGCTTTCCGCTAAAAAAGGGCTTACTTTGGGAGCATAGCGAGCAGAACAAAACAAAATTTACCACGGGCTAAATTTGGCAAGTGACTCTAAGGGCAACTTATGTCGTTCTCTGTCGATTACTGTCGATCACAATGAACTGAATCTTACAGGCTCAGTTTATCATTACCCGCTTCAGTCCTTTCTTGCAGCACTTTCGATTTTCTTTTATTTTCTTTCTTCTTCTTCGAAGGAGTGCTGCCATCTGCTGACTCCTCAGTATCGGCCCTTTCTTCAGACAAGCTGCTGCGAGACTGCTGTTTCTCCTTTAGCTTCTGTCCTTGCGCAAAGGGCTGCTCTTCGCTCTCCCTCTTCCTCCTCCCTTCCCCAGGCTCACCTCCGGGACTCAGTCCCGCGCCCCTTGGGCCGGCTCCTCCGGGGCCCTCGCCGTCCCCTCCCTCGGCCTGTGCCTCCCGCTGCTTCTTCAGCTGCCGGGCCTTCGCCTGCTGCCGCAGCCGCTCTAGCAGGACCCGAGCGCGGTCCTCGGCCTCCTCCTCCCGCTCCTCCTCCCCGGTGTACCTGAACAGCACAGACAAACCCCCTCAGGCACAAGCCGCCCGCTCCCACCAGGCCCGGCCGGCCCAGCACCCCCTGCTCGGGTTCGGGTCTGCGCCGCGATGGGACGCCGAGACGCAGCTCCCGCAGCCGGCCCGGGCCGGGGACCGGGACTAGGGCCGGGGCCGGGGCAAGGCACCGCCCGGGATCGCGAGTACCTGTTGATGCAGAAGAGCGCCATGGCCGCACTGCGCCGCGCGGGCGCACGGAAATGACGTCACCGGACCCGCGTGGCGGGCAGCGGAAGGCTCCAGAAGGCGCGGGGACGGGCGCGCGCCGCCTGCCGGCAGGGAAGGGACAGCACCGCGCGCGCCCCGCGGAGGGCGGGAAGGGCGGTGAGGGGGAAGGCGGGCCGCTGAGGGGCCGGGGCGGCGGCAGCAGGAGAGCGCCCAGCGGAGGCAAGTGCCACCGCCCCGGCCCACGCCCCGACCCCCACCCAGGCCGGCATGGCGGCAGCCTGGCCCCGAGACCCAGGGGAGCGCAGCATGGCTGTGGGGACAGGTTAGCAGACCATGCAGAGCCTCGCCACAGCAGCCGCGGGCCCTGGCACGGCTGAGGGCTGCCGCTGGCTGCCAGCAGACTGAGTGTGGATAGCAGCATTTCGACTCACTGAGCAAAAGCGCTCTGCCTGGCTTGCTTGGCCCTGCACAGCCGGCGCATTGTTAGAGGAAAGCCTCCCTGAAGCAGCAAGCACAGGGCTGGCCCAAGGACTGCTTCTGCCGTGGCAGCAGGCAACACAGACAAAAGAAACTCAGCAACAAGTTGAGGTACCCTGAAGGCATCTACAGCAAGGTAAAAATCACCCTGGAGTGCTGTCAGGCACCTGCGGCTCAGTCTAACTGTGCTGTGAAATGCCACATCTGAGCAATGGAAACCAACCAAAGCAGTCCTTTTGTTTGCCTGAGCAATCGGAGTGAAACAGATATGTTACCAACTGCCCAACTCCATCCCCGACCTGCCAAAGACTACACCAGACAGCTTACTTCTAAATCTTTATTTGTTTTCTACACAGAGAAAACAGGAATGTTGAAGCAGCAATATTTAAACACACTAGCAAGGAGCCATCAATCTGTGAGAGTGCACAAAATGCAACACAGGGCCACTTGTGTGGTGGTCTTTGCTAAGGGGCAGGATGGGGGTCGGTCCAGGAGCAGCCTCTTCAGACAGACCGGAGAGCTCTACGCAAAGGTGGAACCATTCCAGCCCACGTTGGCAGCATTCATGTCAAAGTAGTTGATGTACACCCTGCAAAAGAAGCGCAGGAACACACAATGATCTCATTAACTCATTTATGTAAGTAATGAGTGAGACAGGACAACAGGATAGGGAACAGGTGTTCGCCAGAAGAAATGTCAAACTTCATTTTTACTGATATCTAGCTAACTTGTCTCTAAGAACCTCCAACAGTCAATATTCCTTGGAGTACTTTTGTCTTTTTTAAAAACACAAACTCTTCTTCAGTGAGGATCCATTCAGACACCAGACAGCTTTTGCCGAGCAGCCTATCAAGAATTTCCGGAGATCAAAACCTTTTGTTTCTGAGTGCTGCAGGCCTTCACACATGTCAAACAGACGGGCAGCCTTACACAAGCCAAGCAGGCCCTCGGGGCCAGCTCTGTGCTTCTCCCTTCCAAGCCCAGCACATCGGTGGCAGCAGGTTCTTCCCGTCCTTCTGCATGCAGATACTCTCCCAAGGCTCTGCAGCCTGCAAGGGAGCTGCTCACAACCTGCTGGTTTCTACTCAGCCTGTCACTGCTCCTCCCTCGGGCTTTCAGCCTCCCAGCAGCAGAGGACATTGCACCTCAGCACAGGAAAACACTTGTTAGTCCTCTGGGATTTTTCCCTACTCTGAGCACAGGAAGCCATTTAACAGAGGGTCTCAAGGAAAAGATGTCTACATCAAACTCTTAACTGGGCATGAAAACACTGTGAACGATCACCTTGTGTTTTCTGAAACGCGCAGACTTATTCCTGGCTTTTTATATCGTTAAATAAACTTTTCAAAGCAGTTTTGGAAAGCCAGGTAAACAAGACTAATAACATCACGTCCCAGCCTTACCTGTCTGCAGATACATGCAAGTGCTTAGAGATCAGATCACAAAGGAGCTTGGTGTAAGTCTTGTTCTGCTGCCCTCCTATTTTGCCGATGCTGTACAGGCTGCAGAGCGCGCAGGGATCGGTGGAGCCCCCAAAGGACATCATCTGATCAGGTATGATGTGCACAGCGATGTACTGCAGTAAGAGAATGAACAGTTGTAGGATATCTCACCTGTCTTCCCCTGACACAAACTTTCTTTAGGCACATAACTTTAAACAGCGCAGCTGCACGGCTGGCGCTGCCTGCGGCGCCCTGCCGAGGCTCAGGCACTGCAGCGCACGTGGCGGTGCATGCTGCGGGGATCCCCCAGCCTGGCTCTCGCCTTTAGGAGCAAAGGTGGTGGTTGTGCAAAGCCCCAAGCGAGACGGGTACTCCTGCCTGCCGCAGCATAGGGCAAAGAGCACACGGCTAGAGATAGAAGGCCTTAAAACTGTGTTTGCGTGCCAAAATTCACACCCTCAAATCACTGTCTGAGCCACCGGGCCTGCCCAGGAGCCTGTCTGCAACTCGGCCTTACCGGGCTCTGACTCCGCAGGCTGCAGCGGTGTGGCCCAGGAGGGGCCACACCCGAGCCCGGGATGGCCGCGCGCAGCAGCGCTCCCGTATCTGCTACTCCGCCTGGCCAGGGCCTCGCCGATACCGGCCCCTTCCACCAGCCGCGCCGCTGGCACAGCTCCACGGCTGAAATCCCGACTCCCGGGCCCAAGCACGGGCAAATCTCCGGCGCTGTAGCTATTCAAGCACCGAGCTGCCCGCGGGTCGGGCTAATGCTCCGGGCGGCCGGGCTGATGGCCTCCGGGAGCCGCGCAGCCCCGGAACGGGCTGCAGCGCAGGCGGTGACAGCGGGAGGCCTGCTGCCTCGGCCCCCCGGGAGGGCTGCGGGGGGCGGCGGGTGTGTGTGTGAGCGGGGCCCGCAGCCCCGTTGTGGCCGCAGTCGCTCCGCTCGGCGGCCGCGGTCCCTCC
>VWZZ01006838.1:226068-307420 GCA_013399095.1 Psophia crepitans
CCACCCTGCCTCCCCCGCTTTCCGCCCTTATTCGTTTTCTTTGTTACTACTATTGAGCTTTTTTTGAGGGCATGCTGTAGGCTCCTCCCTGGGACGGAGTCCTGCCGCGCCGGGCAGTTCATACATAACCTGGTATTGGCGCATGTGGTGTGCGTCTGTAGCACTCCCGCTGCCTTTTGCAGGATCAGAGCCAAAAAGGGCTAGAGGCCCTAGCTTGGCAGTGGCAAAAAGGGATACTGGCCCTGAATCCTAAGGGAATTTTTTTCTTTTGCAAAATAAAAGCACATATGTACGTTTTTAACTGTGTGCATAGCTTTAATACAATTTAAGCAGAAACATGTGACTTGCTCACATGTTAATTATTCTCTAACGTTTTTCAGTCAAATTGCAAGTGATCTATTACTCCTCAACATCCTCCCTTATCCATCGTATTTTCCTACTGGGAAAAAAAAAGACAAAACAGAAGCGATCTCTTTTTGCTTAGAAATGAAACGGTGCGTCTCTATTCGAAGGTGAGAGGCAGCCCCAGAGATGAGCCTTCTGCTGGGCTGTGTGATGCGATGCACGTAGGCTGCAGAGGGCACGACTCCCCACCCCGCCTCTTGCGCTGCCGCGACTGCAGTTGGGAGCTGCGCTGCTTGCAGTGATTCACAGGAACGCTAAAGAGGCTCCAGCCCAGAACCCTCTCCACAGAGCCCTTTTGCACACTGGGGTTGAGCACATGTTAATTTTTAGTAAAGTCCCAGCACTGTTCCTGCTGGAAAGCTTGACCATACATGTTACATGTGTGAGCACACATAGCCCCAAACAAAGAATAAGGGATGGTACTACATGGGAGTGCTTTGGAGCAGCACACGCTGTTAACACTGAGAACTGGAGCACTTTTTTTTTTAGTGATTAACAGCGCTATTAAGAACTGAAGATAAATTTCTTTTGTTTGATAACTTCAGCTCCCTGCCATAGTGCCACTTATTCCTCCCACTTCCTGCCTCCCAGATTTGTTGTGTGACGGTGGGGTGGAAACTCTTATCAGTGTGGGGAAAAAATCTGAGAGCAATGTCACCACTGGTGTGCCTGCTCTGTGGCCTGCCAGGCCCAAAGTGGCAGACCCAGGCCATGCTGCCACACAGTGGGGAGCCATCCACAACTCCATTCTCCTGTTAAGAGTATTTTGGGGCGGCTTGTTCCACCTCAACCAGAGGCCTTTCCAGAATAACAAGACATTCTCAGTGGTAAGACTCCTGTTGGATTTTTACTTTTATTTAAGCAGCATACAAGATGTTAAAACATTAGTGGGTAGCAGCAGCTAAGGAACTGCTGACTTTTGTGTTTGTGCCACATACCAGTAACATGACTAGAACCACAGTGCTCAAAAACCACGGTGAGAGTTCAGGAATAAGCCTTTACCACCCAAGGGCACCTCAAGCAAAGGTGGTGTTGTTCCAGCCTACATTGCCAGCACTGATGTCAAAGAAGCTGACATAGATTCTGAAAGGGAAGACAGACACATTAGCTGCTGAGAGTGCTGCAGGCTGGCCAGGGCGTTCTTGCAACAGGACACACAGCACCACGCTGTAGTCTGTCTCCCATGGCTTTACACTTCTCAGGCCTTGCATTCCCTTCCCCCACCCCCAGCCTTTAATGCCTTGCCTGCTTGCATTCTGGAGTTTCTAGGGTTTTTCTACTTCTTGTTTTAAGGAGATCTCAGGATGCTATGTTTTATTTATGCTCATTTCTGTAGCAGATTGACATACTTTCCAGAAAAGGATTAGAAAGGCTTTTATGCAGCTGGAAGCTTTTGTAATAGACCTTCACTTGTACCCCACAGGCAGTAGGGAAGTGTTGGTATGTTCCTCAAGTTATCAATAACATCAACTTATTGTGTTTATACCTGGGCTTTTGCACACTGAGATCTGTGGGTACATGCAGTGCCTGAGCCTCTATCATTTTAACTAAGAAACTTTACAACCTCTGGGCATTGGCATTGCAGCTCTTGCAATTGCTCCTTTCCTCTATTTAATTAATTGGAGTGTTGCTCTGTTGACTTGCATTTAGCCTCTTCAAGAGCGTGATAGTAGAAGAACACCAAAGGATAAGTTTGGGATTAATAGTTGTAACACACTGTGGAAAGTCATGTCAGACAAGTTGCTTTATGACCTCACCTGTCAGATGGTATTTTCAGCTGTTTGTTCAGCAGGTCACAAAGCAATCTGGAGTAGACCTTGTTCTCCTGCTCACCTATCTTGCCAATGCTGTAGAGAAAGCACATAGCACAGGGGTCTGTGGAGCCACCAAAGGAGATCACCTGATCAGGAGAGATCTGTATTGCTAGATACTGTTGGGAGAAGAAAAGGAATATTATTTTCCTTTGCCAGTTTAAAAAAAGTTTGGAAAATCTAGGTAGGTATTTGTGTGCCTAAACTGTAGTGAAAAGAGGTACATGCCTATGAGTGATGCTTTTGAAATTCTCCTGCACATATTTCATTCCACTTCCAGGCTTCCTAAATGCTTAACCAAAAGCACTAGCAGCACATGAAATAAAAAAGGCAGTCCCAGGCACTCAGAATGCTTTTCACTAAAATGCAAATAGTTTCACTTACTCTGAAGTTACCCTGCAGCACAGATCCTTTCCTGCCTGCTGTCTTATTGTTGATGACTTTCCCCCACACATTGCTTGCCGTGAGCAAGGCTTTCATGTGTTGACATCTTACTGCTTAGATTTTTCAAAATCCATGTGTCAAGGGCCAGTACAAAGACATCATACTGTTTATGCTTGGGAGTCTTGGTTCCTAATAATTGCTCCGGCTGGCTAAGGGCATTTGTGGGGAAAACAATTGCACCTTGTGCGCTGGGCTGCCCACCTCCAGGCTTGAGCAACCACCTCTGGCTAGCCGGCAGCAGACACTCTCCTTTTGTACCCAAACACATGTGAAGCCTAGGACAAAAATGGATGGGTGGTTGCATTCACCATGTAAGCAGACTCTGCTGAAAACATTCAGAGTAGGGCATGAGGCATGTGTGGGTATTGCTGTAGAGGAGAGAGTAACAGAAATGCTTAGTGCCTGACGAATGCTGCTGGTCTTGCAGTGAACACCATGCACTATAGATAATTGCAACCTTCAACCCCAATGTGCCCAGTTACCTACTGAAAGATGGGTTCTGGATGCTCAGCCCAGGCACACTGTTGGAAAAAAAACTTTGAAGTATCATCTTTACTGACTCTGAACTTTGGGTAGAAATTTCAGGTGCTCCAAGAGCTCAGTAACCTACAAAACATCAGAACCTCCTCCAAGCCAGTGGGCTCCCCTGCTTGTGCAGGAAGGCTGGGTGTGAGTGGGGGTGTGCAATTGCATTGCTGCCGCCCTACGTTCCAGAGAGATTTTGCACCTCACTGGCTCCTGCTGCAGTCTTACTTGCCGAGATAAATGTGAACTGACACAGCGGAGATCTAAATCAACATCCCCCTCATTAAACAAAATACAGTCTAATCCTACTTTTGTTCTTGATAGCAGGAAAAATAGAAGAAAGTATCTATGTTAATATTAATGACCGCCCTGCAATTTTCCCTGCTGCTAATACACAGTGTCAGATCCACACATTGGGGAATCCAGGGATCAGTTCCTTTGGCATCCATATGGCTTCTGTGCTGTTCTTACCCACGTTTATTAGCAGCGCATCGTTGGAACTCAGCAACAATTAACCCTCTTGGTAAAACAAGCTAGCCTGAGTACCAGGAGTTGTCTGGGTAATTAGTCTTGGCCATCATTTACAGCTTGTTTGGGTGCAAGGTGCACCAGAACACAGCAGTACAGGATAAGCCAAGGAAATCCTGCTGAGGTACCACTTGCTTGGCCCTGTTCTCCCCTGGCTGGACACTGTGCTCTCACCTTACGTCAAATGTAGGTACATCTATGCCTTTAGCATCTACCCTGGCAGCAGTTTATTATTAAAAAAAAAAAAAAAACCACAAAGAAAATCAAGCTGAAGTGTTAATCAGCATTATTTTCTTCTTAGAGCAGTTTGAAAATATTTGAAAGTTTTTTCAGTAGAAAAAACCCTATTTGATTAAAAATAAAAATCAGTATATTTCAAATGGTACCATTTCCTGTGAGAGGAAAGCTCTGCATTCCAGCCCACTGTAATCCTTTCCTTCTTTCTGTGTTATAACTAAAAGACTCTCCCTTTCCTTTTGCCTCCATTGTCACGAAGAGCTTGCATGTCCCCTTCAAAAAAATCTCTTTGTTCCCTGTATATTTCTAAGTCCCATTACATATCCCTTCCACACGGCTGCACAAACCTGTTCCAGCTGCATCCCAGCCCTGGCCTCTAGCTTTATATTCAGGAGCTGTTATGCAAGAACCACCAGCTGACCCCCCCACCCCCCCATCCCAACAGCAAGTACTTGTTTGCTGTGCTGGACTGATAAAAAATATTTTTAGAAGAGGTAGAACACATCAGTTTTACATAAAAATTTCATTATATTACTGCATGTGTTGCAAAAAAAAATCTTATTCCCACTTACAGTTAAGCCTGCTGTCTGAGGAGACAAGGCTTACACAAACCTCAGAACATGCTTCTGACTATTCCCGAAATAACTGACTTCAGTCAAATTTGACAGAGTTTGATTTCCTACACGTTTAATGAGACTGGTTGGTTGCACAGAGCTCCATTACTGCCCCTGGAGAAAGAGGGGCCCTTTATAAGACAGACAATCTGTCTGGAAGAGACACAGCAGAACCAGGCTTCTCCAGGTCGATTGGCTTTTTAACTTGACACCAAATCAATTTGATGAGAACATTCAAACACATACACCTGTCTTTTAAAGTCTACAGCCATACAGCAACAGAGATATTCTAATTATCAGTGTTGAACGGAGATTTCTAATCAGTCAAAGAAATGTCAGTACTACTAACTAGCCCACCACTGGCAGGATCCATGGTGCAAGTCTGATGCAAAACCTGACTGCAAGTCACAGAAACTTTTAAAATTTTCCTCCAAGAACTAGCTGAAATCTTGCTGCAAGTGAAGCTGGCTGCTTCCTGCCTTATGCCACTGAGGAAGAAAAAAAAAAAAGTGTCCCTGTCTGTTCCATAACAGCCTTCCTCTTCAGCCTTCTCTCCTAGAAGAGCCAGAACGTCTGTTCATCCTTATAGTTTCTCAATTTGTTAGCATTTTTCCTTTGGTGCATCTCGGTCTGCCTACCTCTTTCTCAAAGTAGAGGCCCTGAGGCTGGATGGAGTACTGCCGAGGTCTGCTTCTACCTTGTGCACAGGAGGGGAGAAATTCCCCTGCTCAAGTATCTTTACTCTTATTTGTGTTGTAACCCATAACAGCTCCCCAAATCCTTTGCTCTTCAATGAATTACTCTTTGTCTTTTGTGCAGTTTGATTTATTAATCAGCTATTGAATACATGTGCATACATGCTACTGTCATCTGCACATCTCAGTCCACTGAATCGTTACTGGAAGTGTTGACTAGATCTGAGCATAAGACACCACTGTGGGACTTTTTCAGGTGTTCCTGATTTTGACAAAGCCGTGCCAGCTGCTCAAAGTTTTCTTCTTACCATTCTTAAGACATTCCAAAATTTGTTCTAATATTTTCAGTTATCCCACTTGGTTTTTAATTTTAGGTCCATTTTTTCCTCTTCTTCTCAAGACACTTCCACCTGTGGTGGTTATCAGACAATTGCTAAGGGGTTCAGAGATCTCTGTTGCCATCTTAAGTAGCCCAGGGTGACTACCATTTCAGAGCGCTGTGTTTCCACGAACAGCAAAACTCTGTTCAAGAACTTCAGGTGTCTCAGTGCATAGAGAAAAGTTTGCTGGGGAGCCCTCAGAATCCTTTCTGCAGACGTCAGAACTTCATTGTTCCTATAGATTCGGAGCATCTCTCCCAAAGTAAAATAAGAAACATATTCTGCAAGCACTGATTTGCTAGGGAATGCTTCGAAAAGGTACTTCAAGCTGCTAAAGATCTATAGCTGATTCACTGAAGTTACTGCTGCTACAGCAACTCAGAAGTAGGTCACGTTATAGAGCTTACAGCTCTACAGAAGAACTTTAACTTTGTTTTTCATATTAATCAATGGTCTGCAGTAAACAACCAGTGACCAGCCTTATAGGACCCTTTGATGACAGTTGTTTTAAATTAGTATTTCAGTACTTTAGCTCAGCATATTGCCAGGGGTTTTGGCAGGTTAAAATCCCTCAGTTTAGTAATGAAACCAGCAGACGGATTTTAGTCTGGTATTTTGACCATAAGTAAAAAGATGTCACATGGGTATTGTCACTAGATGTTCAAGCAAGCTGAATACCTTTTCTTTTTTCTTCAGCTGTAACCACTAGGCTACAGGTAACTTGGTGGCAGATAACAAGCATGTATTCAAGCAGGACTCAGCAAGGAATTTAGAAGGCAAGGCTGCTTTCAGACCCTTGAGAAGCATTCACAGAGGCACCTGCATATACCCACACACATGCAATGTCTTGACCTACATGGAATGCCATGATATGCAAAGCTAGCTGAAACACTTGAAGTGTTTTGAGACCTCAACAGAGCTAAGTTAGTGCAAACAAGCATTGATATTTGTACAGAGAGAAGACTCTGAATGCTGGTGAGTCTTTAGGTATATTAGCTTATAGAGGCTATCACTGAGATACAGCTCATTGCATAGGCACAGCTGACTAAATAAGGAATACATCTGAGCATCTGGACTTACCTGTGCTGGTTTGCCCATTGCTTTTGATAACTGCTGGGTGAGCTCCCCTACCAAAGACCCTGGAACTTTTTCCTTGCTTATATTTGTGTTAACAACAAACTTCGGCATCTTTGGATTGCAAGAGGTCTCTCTTTCAGCTCACAACTTTGTTTCTAACTCACCTACAAGGTGACTCACCCCACTGTGCCAGCAAGCACCTCAAGGAGCCTTTAAATAGTGAGTGGTACCTTCTTCAGGTGCAGCTGGAGGGCTGGGAAGTGCCTCGGGGGAGAGGAGGTTGCATGTGCCATCTGTGGGCTGCTAGTGCAGACCGTCCATGTACAGCCTTCACAGGAGGGAAAGCTGGCTTTTTGTGCTCTGGAAATCAAAGCATCCAAAATGATACTTCATATTTGAATACAGCCTGATTGTGAAAAACAGTGAAATAGCAAGTTTTTCGGGCACTGTTTGAAAGTGGGAGAGTTATAAGGTGCCTCCTTACACGTCTTGTAATTATTTTAAAAAATTAGATAAATGCCTCAAGTGGGAGGTCTGAAACTCTTTCTGTGGAGCAGACCATAACAGAAAAACCTCAGTAGCACAAATTGTGGAGACCTTCCCTGAACTGTGACTAAGTCACAACAAAGGTGCCTTTAAATCAGGCTCTTGGTTTTCCGCTGTGGTGAGCGCTGGTTTCTACGTACTCAGAGGAAGCTTGTTTTCAGCTTGCGCCTTTGTTGTGCAAATTGTCCTGTAGCAGTCAATGGGATCTCCTGACAGATACGAAATGCACAGGCTTTCCAAAATGAGCGGGGTTTTATCCAGAGCGGAGTATGTGGCAGAGCTGGGGTCTGTTCTCTTTGCTACCTAGTAGAGTCTTACATGAGAAGTGATTTAGAGGGCCCATATGGCATTTGGTAGGGGGTGTTCGCAATGAGACGTGTGTGAGGAAAGCAGGTTGAAAATGCTGATGGGGATAAAATAAATGTTTTTTTAATCTCTCCATGGTAAATGTGATGGGTGACTTTATGCCTGGTAGTTTCTGTGAGTGAAGGGCTTTTCTACTCACTCCATTCTCCAGCCTGCGGAAAAGAGGGAGAGCTTTCTATAGCTTCTGCTAAATGCTTGTACAACAATGGTGTAATTTAAACAAGTGCTTTTAAATGGTGAAAACCTCCATATGAACATGCTTAAGTTGATTGTGTGGTGTATGTTGATTTTAAGTCAGTTCCTTCCCTGTAGAACCCTTGCTGTAAAAAGCCAGCAAATAAAAAGTCAGGAGATGAACTACTATGTGCCAGTGTTCAGCTACAGCCCTTGTTAGTGGATTACGTCTCCTGTGTTCAAAGTATTCTGAAAACAATGCAAACTCTGACAGAAAATAATCCAGAAATAAAGTCTGTTTGTACAAACAGAACTTTCAGGGCATATTTCTTATGTCAAAGCGTTAACAACAAACTCAAGTGACAGTTCCATCCATAAGGAGAGGAACCACTGTTTGCAATATTGACGAATCTTTTCTTCGGTGATTAGTTGAAAGCAAGTGGCATGATCCAAAACTTAGTCACAAATTGTACTATAATTGTTAGTGGTCATTTGGAAAAACTTAGACTGTATTTCCAGTGAAATTCACAACCTATTTTTTCTGCTGGGTACAATAATCACTAGTTATTCGCAGCTTGCTTACATAACAAGAAAAACATTTCCAAAACAAACTCTTTCTTCTCTCAAAACATCTGATGTAATTCCCAGAAGCTTATGTACCAGGTTGGAAATCAGATCCTTAGACACCACAGATGCTCTTGGGGCTGTGCTTTATTTTATAGGAGCCATTTTACTTCTTTTGCATACAATAAAAACAACTCTGTTTGGCAGGTCCTTCTCCCTGCCTAGAGTTACTGGGATGTTCTCCACATCTCCAGAGGGATTGTTGCACAGTACAATTTCACTTTCAATATTTTTTTTTCCTGTTACCATGTCTGGAACTTTTTTCCTCATTTAATGTGCTAAGTTTTGAACCCATATCAGCTCGGGTTACCCTAAATCACGTACCTAGCTTTTCCTCTATCAGCCTGCTAGGCAAATGTTTTAGACTTCTGTGTCTCCCCAGCCTCATGACTGATGCTCATTTTGCCTTTTTAATGCTTTCCTTCCCTGGGTTTGCCTTCTTAAAAGATTTCACTTGTTCCTTCATATTTCTGATACTCTTCTCTGAACTATTTGTCAGCAGTTTTCTGATTCTGAGGTGCTTAGAGCTAGGGAGGTCTTGTTTGGGAAAGCTCAGTAACAAACTGTTCAGTTATCTGTGGCATTGGACAGGACTCCTGGGAACAAGAGAGACCAGCTGAGGCCCAGAGTTGTGGGTCCAGGGCTGTCCGTAGAGCCTGTATGTATGTTCTTGTAGCAGGATTTGGGCCCTATGGACTGTTCCGAAATGTTTTAAAACTTTGTAAGGTAGACTAGCATAAATAGGTGGGGTTTTTTTAAGAAAAAAAATCTTGTTGTATCCAGTAGATCTTAAAACTGAGTGATGAAATTTCCTGTGAAAATATTTAGATAATAGCAAGAAAAAAAACCCTCTAGCATAATGAATTTCATATCTATATTAAAAAAAAAAAAAAAAAAAAAGAAAAGAAAAGAAAAAAGGAGACCGGAGAGCTTGCAGTCTGTTTTTAATGTTTCCTGCTTAGGTCTATTGCAACATTGTTTCCTGTCTTTTCTAAGAGATGCAAATTTCTCCTCTGGACATTCAGAGTTTGGTGCAGAACAACTGTTCCTTAGGAAAGTTATTCTCAGTGACTGAGGTTTCTTTTTCCCCAAAATTCAGCTTGTTGAACTCTGCTTTTATTTCCATGATTGACTTTCCCTTGGTCTCGGGGAGATATAGGTAGATGAAAATTGCTGATAAAGCAAGGATTCCCAAAAAGATAAGGAAGCAGAAGGGTCCAAGGTTATCCTGCAAGCAGACATGAAAGATGATATAAAGAAAATGAGAATCTAATTTCTATTTCCCTGACACTGGATGCAAGTCTGCATCTTAGCAATTAAAATTCAAAGGCATGCTCAATACACAAACCGGGATGGGTATCAAACCAGGACTTTCCACTGGTCATGTTTGACCTGAGTCCAATTTCTCCTCGTCTGACAGGCCTGGGGGTTCCCTGGGCAGGTTGGTATTTGGACAGAGCTCTAAGCTTTGCATGTCATTGCAATTTATTGCTATTATGTTGCTCCCTGTCAACATTCAGAGGATAATTACACTGGAGGGAGGGATCCCGTTAGTGTCACTTACAACAATCAATGGAAAAATCATCCCAAGTACAAACAGTCCCATCCAGTTGATGCAACCAACAATCAGAAAAGCTGATGGTCTGAATGACTGGCTGAAGATTTCAACCATGATAGATAC
Organism: Psophia crepitans; assembly: GCA_013399095.1. Taxonomy (NCBI): domain Eukaryota; kingdom Metazoa; phylum Chordata; class Aves; order Gruiformes; family Psophiidae; genus Psophia; species Psophia crepitans. The sequence continues at coordinate 236,176 of VWZZ01006838.1, forward strand.
AGTGGCTCCCGCTGAAAAAGAAAAGCAAAACACAAACCAGGTATACTTGTTTCTTTCTCCTGCCAAAGATCCTCCCAGCGGCAGAATAGGTGGCCTGCTGGCAGGTGGCCTCTCTTACGAAGGTGAAACATCTTGATTCCAGAAAAGGACTACCACTGTTAATTTAGGTTTCTCTCCTACGTACTGGAATCCTGTTTCTGGTGCCAGTGGATCTGTGCAGTTCCATATTGCATTGGTAGCCATTATTAGCATGGTAATTTTTACAACCAGCTCCTCTTTTGGCTCTTGTGGTCAGTTCCACCTGAAGCATGTTGGTAGGCATAAAACTTAACTTCCTAAGTTAATGAAGGTGATTACTATAATATACCTGGCAATGCCTAGAATCCTGTTTTTATCTGAGTATTTTAAAAATTGTTCTGAAACTTCTATCTCAAACCCTCTCTGGAGAAGATGATACTGTATTTTAAATTATTTAGATCCTGTGATCTCTTCCAACCTTAATGATTCTATGATTCTATGATCAGCAATAAAATTTGAGGTGTCTGCATCCTTTTCCTGTCTCCCACTTGCACATATCTGCCTTTCCCTCCTTAATTTCCAGAACTTTTTGTCATGGTACTGTCCATTCTTCCTCTGCCAGTTGTGTCACCAACAAATATGGTACAAAATTTCCTCCCAATGTTGCCATTGATGTACTCACATGGTCCAATTCCATAGAAGATAACGAATAGGAAGATCAAGATAACACTGAAGTAATGCATCCAGAAAAACTGATGCTAGAAGTGAGAAATCAGTGATATTAAACCATTAGATATATGACAGAATAGCAGAGCTCTGTATTTTCTGTCACTGACTCAAGTTTTTGTACACATCCTGTGAGGCAAGACTGGGAAGGTGGGCTGATGCTGGGTGAGTAGTCAGAAGGCTGCTGCCTCTTTACCTGCAGTGACAGGGTCATGGTAAGGAGCGCTAGCACAGCACACATCAGTGTGTACCCTCCCAGTAGCAGCACCTTCCTCCCAAATCGGTCTATAAGGGTACTCTGAAAAGCAGAAAACACAGGTCATAAATCCCAGATCTCAAATGAGGTAATTCCTCCCCTCTCCATATGTTCTTTGCAGAAGATTTATCTGAATAATAACCAGAAATCAATGTCATTTGAGAGTCTCTTAATTCCTCATGAATTTGATTAGCTTCTTCAAAGCTAACTTATTATTAATTGTGTTTATTAGTCAACCCTAGGCTGTTGGTAGACAGTTCCCTTTCTTGCATGCTGATATATATCGAATTGTGCATACATACATACACAGATCTGATTCAGAGAATTATTTTACAGAATAAAAACTAGTCTAAAGACATACAGTCATGCAAATAATTTGGGAAAAGAGCTGCCTTTTATCCCGCATGTGGTTTTGCAGAAGCAGGAAGATGTGTCTTAGGTTATGCAAGTCTTCCCTGAGCCCAGTTACAAGTAAGGAAAAGTATAACTGTTGACCACATTCAATTTTTCCTTCAAACTCAAGTCTGAAAAGACTTACACACAGTATAGAGGATAAGCATTCACACAACCCAACTCCCAGGGACACGTATGGGATAAGATATTCTTCAAACTTGGCTGTGTGGAATACTTCAAAAGAATAGAAGTATATCTGAAAAATGCAGAGAGGAAATGCACCTGTGAAAAAAGTGTTGCAATTGTGATGCAATTCTAATCTGGTGTAATAATATTTGCTTGGAGGGGTTTTCAGTGCTGCTTAGAGTTGTCTTGTGTTCTGGGGATAGAGAGAGCACTCAACTGCATTGATTCCACAGAGCTGCAAGGTGGTCATAACTGTCATCAAGATGTAAAGTTGCCAGCGCAAAGATCTCTCTTTTATTACTTCGAGGACACGCAAGGTTTTTGTGCTCGTCATTGCAGCCTTCTCCTTCATAATGTCATCAATTTCTGCTTGATGGTCTCCTTCTCCCCAGAGCTTCCTGATGGCTGTTGAGGAGAAAGAGGGGCGTGGATTATTCTACCAGTATAGCTCCATCATGAGTGGTTACGTTAAACCCTTTAGTCCGCCTCACCAATGGTGTAGGTGGTGGTGTTGGTGCTGTCTGCTTCTGCCATCTGGTTGGGTCCAGGGCAGTAGGCAGGTGGAAGAATTTTGTCTCTCTGCTTGTCAGTATAGCATAACTTTCTAATGTTGAGTTGACTTAATTGTAAACCAAGTAAACATTTAAGTACATTTTATTTAATAAAAAATGAGCTGTCTAAACTGTTTCCTTTAAAGAAGGAGTAGCTCCCACTAAAGCGGGAGATGTTAGACATGCTAATATATATCTATCTTTCTTGTCTTAACTGATTAATTAGACTGAGCAAGGCCCCAGCTGGTACTACAGATGTATTGCCGTAGGTACCTCAAATGTTTTATTTCAAACTGCCTCTGCTGTTACTCCATCGCACTGTGCTGTACAGCTCTGCCCTGCTTTCTTGTCTTCTACAGAGGCTGTAGAGACTCTAACGTCAAACGAAGTGAAATAAGTGAGGAAAGCAGACACTCTACCTTTCCTGCAGGCTTCCTCATTACCCTTCTGTATCAGGAGGTAGGATGGTGAATCAGGGAAAAATGGGAGAGTAACCAGTTGAACCAATGCTGAAAGTCCACTAGATGCTAACAACCACGGCCACAAAGCTTCGCTTCCTAAAATCTCCCTGGAAAGTGTATGTGAAACAAAATTATGCTGAAATCATGGAATGGTTGTTCAGGAAGTTTTCCTGAGCGATGAGGATTGCTCACATTCCATTCAAGGGTGCAGTGGAGCAAACACCTGAATTGATAATTCAGCAAATTTCACAGATTTGGCTATTTTTCTTTCTGACAGTTTTAAAGAAATTATTTGGCATTTTGAAAAAACTTTCTCAATATCATTAGGATTCAATATAATCTCTAGAGAGCTGATGAGACTGATTTGACCAGTGTTTGACCACAGGACCAAAACATCTTGCTAAGTCTTTTCATGTAAGTAGAGTAGATTTTGAAGGGGAAGGCCACTAGTGAAAAGGGTGTGAATATAAGAAGAAATCAGATTATGAGTAATCAATTTTTCTTTCTTCTATATTTAAAACTATATGTTGGCCTCAAATATGAGCAGAACTTTTCTTCTGGCATTAGCTAAGGCCTGTTTTAGGGAAGATGAGAGGGTTTCTCAGTCACTGACTAGGTGAGAGGGTAAAGTTACAGAAAGATTTCTACTGCTTTTAGTGTAACCTGATAGAAAGATTGGAGTATTTACCGTAGTCCAATAACCTGTCCTGTGAGTTTTCCCAGTGTCAGAAAAACAGCAACTGTTGAGTTAGTAAATCCACGCAGCTTCTTGGGTGAAATCTCTCCTACATACTGAGGATGTATATTGAGAGAAAAACCTTTAAGATAGAAGAGGACAAATGTTAAAATACTGAGAAAAGCTTAACTTTCTGACTCCATCCTCTCTTACATTCACTCTAATATTTGGATTAAAATTTCTTTCAAAAGGGACGATCTTGTTCACTTTTATTAAGTGCCTGGTATATTTGCTTTAAAAAATCATTCTCCAAGAATAGCAATACCTGCAGAGACAGTCCTGGGGCAGAAAGGATGCTTCTGCTCCACAGTGGCATAAGCACATACCTGTACCAATGCCATAGAGAAAGCGTCCAACCAGAATCATCTCGAAGGATCTGGCTGTTTTACTGAAAGCCATGAAAAGTGCAGCTACCAGCATGATCAGGTTGGTGCACATTTGGCACTTTTTTCTGGCAGGGGAAAAAAAAAGGCTTATGAGAATTTAGTGTGAAACAAGAATGTTTTGTACTCTTTGGACTAATCTTGCTGTGACAGGAAGAATGGCACAGTGATTCGTCCTGTTTTGGGGAATGGCTGAAATAATTTTGACTTTGGATAGTCAAAGTGATTCTTTAAAATTTCAGGAATCTTTAGATTTGAATTTGTTAATATTTGTTGCCTTAGAATTTAAACAATTGGAACACTTCATCAGCGTTTCCACAGTACAAGTGGGGAAAAGAGATCAAAGAACAGACCCAGCTTGTCACCAAGATTTTTAAATAGCTAGAACTCCTCACAAAATGTCAGGTTGTTCCCCAGAAATAATCTGAGTCCATGGTTCCCACTCTAGAATGGCTCATATTAAAGACACTCTTGGCTAAATGGATGTGTGAGTGTGGAGGGCAACAAAGATGATAAAAGGCCTGGAGCATCTTCCCTGTGAGGAGAGGCTGAGACACTTGGGTCTCTTCAGCCTGGAGAAGAGAAGGCTGAGAGGGGATCTGATCAGTGTTTATAAATATCTAAACTGTGAGAGACAATTGGATGAGGCCAAACTCTTTTTGGTGGTGGGTAGTGAGAGAACAAGGGGCAATGGCCGAAAACTAGAACACAGGAAGTTCAACTCAAACATGAGAAAGAACTTCTTCACGGTGAGGGTGACGGAGCACTGGAACAGGCTGCCCAGGGAAGTTGTGGAGTCTCCTTCTCTGGAGATACTCAAGACCCGTCTGGATGCCTACCTGTGCAGCCTAGTGTAGGGCACCTGCTTTGGCAGGGGGGTTGGACTCTATGATCTCTAGAGGTTCCTTCCAACCCCACCAATCTGTGATTCTGTGATTTTGTGATCTGAGATGGCAGAAAGAGTTTTCAGAGTCATATTTCCAAAGACACTCTGTGAATCGTGAGCTTGTATGTTCACAACCCTGATATCTCAGGCTCAAATAAAAGTGTTTTGCACTCAGTTGTTTTGCTGTGATGCTTACTAGACAAGAATCCTCTTGCACACAGTAAGGATTCACAGAGATCCTCTATTCAGAACACTGAGATTCAACAGTTGGGTTATCATGTGTTAAATAACCCACGGCAGAAGTGTGTGGTCCTGTTTCCAGTCTTGGGAGACTCTCTGAGTGTGGGATGAGGCAGTGTCCCACAAGAAAATTCTTGGGGGCACTTACCTGATAGGAAAGAACACAATTGCAGGCAGGCTAAGATGGTGTGTTGAGACCCATATGAGGGGCCTCTGGATCAGTGGGTGGTGGAGCAGATCTTTAAGTGGGTCACACCAAGTAGATATGTTTGCCAATTTCTCTGCAAATGAAATTAGTGGTGTTACACACAAGGCACTGAGAACAGACCAGGCTGGAGAGGAATCCTTTCTCCATCCAGTGGGAAAGATAGTTTGGAACTGACTTTCAGTAAAATGGAATGTCAAGAACAGAGATATCTCTTGAAGAATTAGTTTTGACACTGATTGTGTCTTTATAGCATAGTTACAGGCAATTTATTTTTTCTATTCTCTTCACAATTTAATTAAATTAGATATGAATATTTTATATAATGTCATCGCCCCACAATTGGTGCCTTTAAATGGAAATCTGGCTCTTCTTTGACACTTAGGGATATCTTCTACACAGTGGTTTCCAGGTGGTTAGACTAACTGCATATAATGTGTTACAACAGAAGACACACAGCTTCTCTTTCTTGGAGTTTGTAGGGCTTGGGACATCTTTATGAGAGTCATAGGGGATTTTGATAAGCCAGGTACACTATCCTGCTGCTCCCAGAGGCACTGAGCTGGTGATGTGATGATGGATGCATCCTTTACAGAAATACAGTTCACTAGGGAGTGCAGATAACAAGATGAAAAACTGCTTACTACTTGAAAGAAGTAGATGTGCTAGCAAACCGAATCAGTTTAGTCTTCAATCAGGCTGCTTCAGCCAAGAAGAAGAGGTTTGTTTGCTCACCTCTGACTATTTGTACTTTCTGACTATTGAGCTGTTACAAGAAACACTTACTTTCTGTATTTTGTAGTCAAGTAGCCACAGATGAGGCTCCCCAGGAATCCTCCTATCCCATAAACAGACACAATGAAGGACCACAACAGCATGATTGTCTCAGGATGGAGGGGAGAGCCATGTCGCTCTATCCAGGTTTCATTAATAAACTTCCTGATGTGCTGAAAAATAAAATGAGATTTGACTGGACAGTGAGTATAAGGTCCCTTTCTATTATTTGGCTGTTGTACTTCAGATCTGGCCTGTGGTTCTAATATTACACTGCTTTTGAGATTAACTTTCTTTGTAAACCAAATCAGCTAGGACCATATTGCAAAATCTTGAAGTTTGTATCAGCCAGTAGTCTTCCTGATGAAGCATGCTAAAAACACATTTTCTGCCTTCCCTTGGAAGCTTGTATACTATGTGGTAACTATTTAAAACAGAAAGTGCCATCCTGTTCTTTAAAGGAGCAAAAGTTCTCTACGCATGTGATGTTACTGTGTGCCAAAGAAAAGACATAGACGTATCAGCTGAATGCTCAGTAAATTTGAGATTTGTGGGAGCATGGAGAGGTCAGGCACCTCTCCATTTTCTGTTCTCAACCTCAGAGAGATGGCTGCTTACCACAGAAGGATAGTTGATGACGGAAATGTGGAATCCGTATGGGAAACTACCACCAATTCCCAGCACTAAGATCATTTGAAATAATCCCTGGAACTGAACCTGCAAAGCAAGAATAAAATGCTCCATCAGCTTCTCATTAGTCTAGATTTGTACAGGGTCAGAGTCTTTGTAGACACACTTGCCCTTCCCCTCTGGAAAACTTCATTGTCCACTTCAAATCCTCTTGGATTTAAGTGGTTTTCCAAAATCCCTCTTACTGTTAAAGTGCAACCATCAACCACAGTGCCATAGTGAGACTAAGTGCTAGTCTATGAGTGATAATCCACCACCTTTGCTTTCAATAAGGAGAATTTTAAAATATGTTCCTGCTAGTACAGCTATCACTGTATGCCTGCAATATCTGACAGGCTGGCAGTCCTGGATGTGGGGAAGAGGGAATCAGTTTCCTTGTCTACAATCTGTAGTAACCTATGTATATCAAACCATAACATTATGCCACAAAAGTACAGCACAAAAATCAACAAGTTTTTATTGTACTCTTTGCTTTCATTTCTGACTGTGTTGTATCTTTAAGCATAGTAAAGAAATGATCCTTTTAACATTCAACTTTTTCAGAAAGGCGTGATCTACAAAGAAAATAATTTGGAATAGCCTCTGTAGTTGCATTAAAACAAAAATCTTCCTGACTGACTTGGGATTTCATTTCTCCTCTCTCAATATTTTATGTTTTCTACTTATTTAGCTATGAAAGTATGTGCTTGCATATTGAAGGGCTTGGCTTCTTCCAGGCTAGGGAAATACTGTCCATCTAAAATTTCCTTGGTCAAGGATAGGGACTGAGATACACTGGCTGTTTTGATGAATGAAATAATTTTAACTGTAAATAAGAAAAAAACCCTAACATGTAACTACTTAGACCTTGAGGTATGTGATACCACTGGTCATCCGTTCTGTTTCTAAGTGCCTGCAAGGCTACACAGAGTTATCCTCCAACAGCCTAGACTGTACCTAGCAGACCAACCCTAGGACAATCGTGATTTTAGCTCCATCAGGATCTGTGCAGTGTCCTTTGGGGTTTAACTGCCTCTCCTTTTTTACTCAGCACGTCACAGACCAGGACAGTAACACCATTTTTGTATAGAGGACACTGTGCTCTGTGTTTTACTCATGTCAGATATGAAGTTCATGAGCTCACAGCTTTTTGGAGATCAGTGTCTGGATGAAGAGAGGCTGGTAGGAAATGCAATCAGGCAGGAAATAAGTGATGCAAGTGTGAATAATGCTGGACTGGGAATTACTTGGAAGAACACTCCTTTTTATGGTTCTGTCTTTAAAAAGTTTGTTAATTAGCTCACAGCTGGATTTCCCAAGTTATCACATGACCAGGACCAAGAAGCTGTGTGAAGACTATCTTTCCTTAAAAATCTTGTCTCAGATTCAATGGATTTGCTAATTGGCAAAAGCATTAAAACAGATTAAGAACTCACCTTCTCACTTCTCTTTTTTTTTTTTTTAATAGACTTAAAAATTAACAAATGTAATACTTAAAAAGGAGAGCAAAATAGCTTCTTGCTGGCAGTTGAGAAATAGAGCAAGAAATACTTTGCACTTCTTCCCTGTTTAAGACTATGGAAACTCTCGATGGATGAAATTAATTATCTTTGGGTGAAATGAGGAAAGTAATTTATTTTAAAGCTTATGCAATTAATTTCTTAGCTTTGTGCAGCACAGTTAATCTATTCATTACTTTGGGAAGTAATCAGCGTGCTTAATAATTAGTATTATCTTCAGTAATTCAGAAAACAAAAGTATAGTACCATTGTCAGTGGTTGGACTGCCAGGACTTTTGTTAGTTTTTATTTTATTTTACCTTATTTTATCTTGTTGCATGGAAAAGACCACGCAACATGATTTTGATGGCCTCAAGCCCCATTATTCTTGGTGATGTTTAAACACAGAAGAGAAAGATGATCTCTGTCCCAGAAGAACATACAGTCTTTAAAGAATCTGGATCTTTAGTGTTATGTTAGCTTTGTCCTTTATAAGTCAGAGCCCTGAGAAAAAGTGACCAGACACTCACCAGGTCAGAGAAGAAGGTGGCCATCTCCTATGAAAGAGCCGATTGCTGTTGCTTCTTGGTTAGTACCTGCCAAAAGAACCAAATGCTCACATTATGCAATAGCAGTGTCAGTGAACCAGTCCCATGTTATTGAAGTTAAATTTTACTTCAAAGGGTTTTGAGTTAATTACACATATTTCAGCTGTTGTACAAAGTTTAAAATTGTTGGATTAAATATTTCAACCAATCCTTGTGTCTAGCCTACGTAAACAAGATGGTCTCCCTTGTGGGGAACCTGTATACTTCATGATCTCTGTCACGTGCTAGGCGAATAGGGAACTAACACATCAATTTTAAACAGGATTCCAATGATGATAACTTGCTTAGATTTCAGTATAAGCTGAGAAGCATAAAGACAAAGTTAACTGTTGGGAATCTTAAATGGGGCTTGGACAGTGACCTATAGGACTTTGACATATAAAAGGAAAGAGCTATTCTCTCTTCATGTGATGGCAACTGGAGCACATCGTTACTTAATCATTACTTAAAGGAACTGAAATGCTCTGTCATTTTGGAATGGGGTGCAAACAATCCTACATTAGCACACCAGGCCTGACCAGCTAAATATTTAATAGTAGTTGATTTTCGTTCGCTGGGAAAGGAAGAGTCAATGTCATGTACAGTTTTGCCTGGCATTTCCATTAGTCAGTATATTTCTTTCTGTGTCTGTGATGAAAAAAGATTACTTTGAAACTATACTGTAACCACCATAGCTGGATTGATGTGTCTTCCTTCCGACAGAAAATTCTCAGGCTGTAACTTAATTTATTTCATAATTAAGAGCTTTTTGTATCTATTAAGTTGGTAAATAGCTTAGTTATCATTTGCTATTTACACTTCAGGTAAAGAAGATGAGATGAAGAAATCATAAAGTGATGTATTTTCTAGTAAATATGATAACTTGCATCCAATTGTTACATATTGTAAGTTTACTCTTTGCTCTTGTTCTTTAATTCAGGATTCCTACTTTGGTAGGTTAAAAGTCTTTCTCCCATAATGCCCTTAATGTGTAATGTCTTTTGCATTTATGTTGATTAGTTTCTGTACTGCTTCTGTGCTCTTATTACACTGTGCTGAGGCCCTCTTTATTAGATGTGGAGTTTCATAAGTAGTGCTAACAACTAGTTAGCAGGTATCTTACAGATATCCTTTAGTCATAATTGTGATAAGGACAGTAAATCTTGCTGTTAGTCACCAGGCTGGTTAGTCATTGTTGTGGTCTAACCTCCACCAGCAACTAAGGACCACGCAGCCGCTTGCTCACCTCCCCTCCCACTGGTGGAACAGGGAGGAGAATTGGGAAACAGGGGAAAAAAACCAAAACAGTAAAATTTGTGGGTTGAGATAAAAACAGTTTAATGGGACAGCAAAGGAAGAGAAAATAATAATAAAATATATGAAAAAAGTGATGTACAGTGCAGTTGCTCACCCCCCCACCAGCCAATGCCCAGTCCATCCCTGAGCAATGATCGCACCCCAGTCAACTGCCCCCCAAATTTATATGCTGAGCATGATGTCATACAGTATGGAATATTTCTTTGGCCAGTTTGGGTCAGCTGTCCTTGCTGTGTCCCCTCCCAGCTCCTTGTGCACCTTCTGTGGAAGGTTTACACCTCCTCACTGTCAGGCATTGGGAAGCTGAAAAGTCCTTGACTTAATTGTAAGCACTACCTAGCAACAACTAAAAACCATCAGTGTGTTATCAACATTATTCTCACACTAAATCCAAAACACAGCACTATACCAGCTACTAGGAGGAAAATTAATTCTATCTCAGCCAAAACCAGAAGAGTCATTTATCTTGCAATTTTGCAATCATGTGTGACACGTATGTGCAAAACTGTGCTAAGCCTTCCTTAATACAGGCCAGCTAGACCAGATCTGTGGGTTTTGTGTCTAGCTGACAGCAGTTCACTGATCCAGTTTTTAAGCGTTTATACCCGCTTCAAAGTCAGTATTTGAGATACATCTTAACTATCAGCTCATGCCTCTGGGAGAAAATGTATATGTAGCGTTCCAGAAACTTCTGAATGCCCTTTTTGTCTCTGTCACCTCCCATGTATATTTGAACCATACTTTTTTGCTGTTTCATCCCTTGACCAGAACATTACCAGAATACAGCTCTTGCTCCATTGAGCACAGGCTACGTTTGACCTGTGCTCCAAATAGCTGTTACGCTTCGTTGTCACATTAATGTTCCATAGGGCATCTGCTTGCTTCCTGGTGACCATCTTATGGGGAAGGCTTCCCTAATAACATCTAATGAATAACTGAGATCAGAGAAGTGGCTCACTAGAGTCACTCCAGCAATGCTACACGATGTCACTCTGCTTACGTTTCCAAGTACTTCAGGTATTGTTGTAATGGAATGGAGGATGTTTTCAGAATGACCGGTTAGGAAAAGAGAATTCCATTTGCAAAAAGTTGAAATTTCCTTTCCGTATTGGTAAAACCTGGCAGTTATTTATCATGTTATGTGTATATGGAACACTACAAAATTATTGAGCTTTTCTGACTTTAAGAACACTTCATGTTTTGTAGATTATCTTTTAGTGTGAAGTCTTAAGTGTTCCTCAGTACTAAAGGCAGGAATAATGAAAAGCCCCAATAATGGAAGGGTATGCACACCAATAACTTTTTTTCTAGTCAGCTGTTACTAAGGGAGATCCTGATGTTGGGAAATAAACATTTCTGGAGTCTAGAATTTTTATTACAAGCCAGTTTGCCATTTTTATTATGCTTAAGATTTCCAGTCAAAAATAAGCAGCAGTTAAGGTGAACAATTGAATTCGTATTTTGAATACCCTTATTTAAATTGAAGTAAATATGCCAGTCAAAGCAATATCAGAGATAAAATCACTTATATTACTGTGCAAGTCTAGAGTTTTGGATTTTCCATTGTGAGCCTTAGCTTTGTTCATGTTGTTCTGAATAGTATTGCTTTGCTACTAGGACTGTGTGAGCCTCTCAGTAATAGGAGGAGATGAGCAGAAGGAAAGGAAAGGAAAGGAGAGGAAAGGAAAGGAAAGGAGAGGAAAGGAAAGGAAAGGAGAGGAAAGGAAAGGAAAGGAGAGGAAAGGAAAGGAAAGGAGAGGAAAGGAAAGGAAAGGAGAGGAAAGGAAAGGAAAGGAGAGGAAAGGAAAGGAAAGGAGAGGAAAGGAAAGGAAAGGAGAGGAAAGGAAAGGAAAGGAGAGGAAAGGAAAGGAAAGGAGAGGAAAGGAAAGGAAAGGAGAGGAAAGGAAAGGAAAGGAAACTTACATGACTTTGCATGTCATGACTGTGTATGTTTCAAAAACATTTCTGGTTAAATTAATTCCTTTACAAGGACACACTATCGTATATGGTTCACAAACTCTTTTTACCTTTAACTGTGTGTAGCAGAAAGAAGAGTTAGGAACTTGGTATCACATTGCCTTGAAGATCATTCACAGTTTGAAAGCCTGCAGTATGTGAACTCAAGCACAGATGTTGATTATAGATCAGTGTACAAGATTATGTTGCATACATTACTGCAAGAAAAATCATTGGGAATGGTGTATCACACTAAATCTGGAAGTTAGAAAACTTGCATATGATATGTTTTAATATATTCTCTCACTTTGTTTCCCTATCTTTGTGCACACTACATGCTTGTAAAAATTGGCAAAACTCCTACCAGAAACTTTAAATTAAACCATAAATTGTTGGAAATGCTTAAATGAATGCCTTAGAATTTCATTATGTTAGAATTAAATTTCTCACTTTTACTGTAAATCTTATCTAGCTGTAAGAGTCTGACAAAATATTCAGTAGTGTATTTCTGACTAAATATTTTATACCTTGCATATGATACGTTTTAATATATTCTCTCACTTTGTTTCCCTATCTTTGTGCACACTACATGCTTGTAAAAATTGGCAAAACTCCTACCAGAAACTTTAAATTAAACCATAAATTGTTGTTGGAAATGCTACAGCTGTGAATCAGCATCCACACTTACAGTGAACTATAACTGAAGAGTATGTACTGATTGCACATCCCTGAAATATATGTGATCAATTCTTAGTCATGATAGAAAAATGCACCCTAGGCAGGAGGCCTACATGTATCCAAGAGCGGGAGGACATGACTGAGCATTTGCTGACAGTTTGCTGTACACAGGGAAGTACTGTACGGAGAAACTGTAAAGCAACAAGTACCTCTGTTATGGTCAGGAGTTCCAGTTTGCGGTGGTTCTTCTCGAGTAAATTTGGTCCAGGTAGGCAAAAGTCACACTAGGGAAAGTAGCAGCTACAGTGCTATGGGATTCACAGCCCATGAGATATCTGTGGGAACTCTGGTCCTGGAAGAGACGCTACAGAGTTGAGATGAGGACTGTGATGGGCAAGATAGCACAGAGTATCTAAAAAGACTCTAGGTGTTTGTGTTTTATGGTGGCTGGATTCCACCCATGAGTCCTTTAGCTGTGCTGCCACTGAAAGACACTACTCCTAGAGAAGAGTTGCATAGGAATTTTGCCCCCATACTCTTTCATGAACAAGTCTGAGCTTAGAATCAAATGACTGAATTTCTTAGCACAAAATTAAATTTAAGTCAAAGCAAGGATGGCTGCTGACATGGAAAACTTCCAAAGGGTTGAAGTCTGTCAAACTAGATACAACACAAGGGCAACATGATGCTATGCATGGGAACCTGGCAAAGTTTGATTACTCAGCTGAGTCTAGAGAAACAAAGAATTTCTCTCCTATTCCACTAAATTTTTTCTTTAATCTGTTATGAGTTGAACCCTAGCCAGAGATAGCAAGCCAAGAACTTCACTATTGCCGTTTCAGGGTTGTAAAAACACATTCAGAAATCATAGAGAGAGAGGGAATCACAGGTCTGCCCTTTATCTGTGGTCAGCAGAGTGTTTGTAAATTCTACTTGCAGTTTCAGTGTGTATTAGTTGCTCTTTTAGGAAGAGATTTACACATCAGCAAGTTAAGCCAAAATACTCACGATTCACATGAGTCTATTCTGTTAATATCAGCCCTCATCCCTTTTCTAAGCTGCCCAGAATGGAGTGCTTAAGAAAGGTGCTGGTTTGGCAAAATGGGGACCTTGCAAGTGACAGACATGAAAGCTGACAGTCCGTTTGGACCAACTTGCTAGACAGAAAATGACAAATGTCTTTTTTTTTTTCTTCCTTTCAAGAAAGCCTGACTCCACCTAGTGGCGGGTCAAAGCCTGGTGCAGAAGGTGTAATCCTCCATGACATGATTTGGAGTTGTTGGAATACGCTTCTTTTTAAAGTTTAGCTTATCGAATTCTTCTGTGATTTCCACGATTGATTTCCCTTTTGTTTCTGGAAGGAACAGGTGGATCATTATCCCTGAAGTGAAAAGAACCCCCATAAAGATGAGGAAGCAGAAGTGCTTGAGCCTTTCCTGCAGGGAAGAGCAAAGTGAGAAAGAGGGCAAGATCAGCAAATCTTTTCTTTGGTCACTTTCTGGGCACAGTTTTTGTATTTGGGTCTCAAAGTACTTTGAATTTGATAAGGAGTTCTTTGCATTTTGATCTGCGACAAATATTTCAGTCTGAATAAATATCTTGGGCAAACCAGGGCCCTTCAGTTACAAAAGTGGACTTGGGAGAGCAGGTGCCAAGACCACTCTAGACTAATAAGGCATTGTCATCTCCTGCTGCTCCTCTTCCTGCTCACATGTCTGACTCGAGTTTGGTGGCCCTGGGAAGTGTCCCAGGTAAAGTCACTCACCACAATGAACGGGAAGGTTGTTCCGATCACAAAGACACCCAGCCAGTTGAGAATTGCACTGATCACAAAGGCAGGTGGTCTGCATGAGAGCTTGAAAATTTCAACCCTAATGGAAACTGTGGCACCAGCTGAAAGGAAAGAGGAATAATAATTAGTAGTTACTTAGTTACTATTACACAGTCACCAAATAGATGCTACTATCATGGACTGGCATTCAAAGGCCTTGAGTATGCCGCTCTGTTTTAGAAAAGAAAATGTTTCTGGCATCTTATAAACTGCTAGACCTCAGTTTAATAAAGTGGTAAAATATTCATATAAATATGTGGGAGAGAGTCAATAATTAAGTAGTTAACACTTGAGAAAGTCTGCCATCTTCTCACAAAAGAAGCTGTGTAAGGATGGAATAACAATTATTACTACTAACAAGAATTCCCAGCATGATGCTGCTAGATCACCAATGAGTGATCTTCCTGGATTCACTTCCTGTGCATTTCAGTTATGTTTTGAAATCACAGGACTTTGACAGGTTTGAGTTAGGAAAATAATTCAACCCTGCCATATGGAAAGGCAAATATTTTAAAAATTAATAGGCTTGTCTCTTTTTCTTTCTTTTTTTTTAAAGAGGACCAAGCAGTATAGGCTAGGAAAATAATTACTCCAAAGTAGGTCTTCTGCACTGCTGTCTATGTGGGATAAGATGTAACATTACGCAACACTGAATTTAAAAGAACTCTTGCTTTTCTTTTTCTTTTTTCTTAGTACTTTTTAAAAAATCTTTTACCCATCTGCTTTTGCTCTACTTTTGCTGTATTTTTCCAGTGAGTACTTTTTGCTGTGTTCCTTTCCCTAGCAAAACTCAAACCTGATGGCACTGAAGTTTATGGCCAATTATTGGACCAACAATGTTCACATGACTACAAGATTAGGATAAATGAATTTACTTATGCTAAATGTTATGCAATATTGTTCATTTTTTTTCCTAGCCATATTAATAAGTTCACATGACTTGATTCCTTTATTTCTTTTGAATGAGTGCTTACCTGGCCCAACTCCAAAGACAACTGCAAACAAGACAATCAGACAAAGGCTGCAGTATGGCATCCAGAAATACCAGTCCTGGGGAAAAAAAACCCCAACAAAAAAAACCCCAAACCCAAACATGACAAACTTTGTTAATAACTGTAGGTGAGAAATGCTGCTTGTTTTCCAACACTGTCACCTCAAGAAAAAATATACTGTGTGGGAACTGGCAGAGAAATGCGAGTGCTTTTTCCTGTGCAGTAAGGTTTTTGTTAGGTGAGCAGCAAAGCAGGTTTGCTAGTCTAGAGCAGCTGTCAGGCTTGGAAGCCTTCAATTAAAGGGAGCCTGAATAGTGCTTTTCTACCCTGTTTTCCTTTCTTCTTGACCCCATGGTGCTTCCCCCAACACTCAGAGGTAGGAGGCCATAATAATATCTTTCTTCACTTTTGTTAACTGATAAGTTCAATAACTGGTACTCAAAAAGAATTTTCCTAGATCTTAGTCAAGAATATCTGAGACTCAATACTTTAGGAAAAACAATTTCTCTCTCCTATGTTTGAGATCCTTTGTGAATGAAGCAAAACTGGAAGTCTGCTGCCACCTTGCTTCAAGGCTCATTTTACTGTAGTATCTATCTAGTAGTTTTTGGATGAGTACTGACTTGCTTCAACAGCAACGACACCAGTTCATAGAGGTGAACTGGTGTCCAGTCTGCGAACAGATACGTGCATTCTCAATATCTTCTGCAGCAAAGCTGAATTTCAAACTAACTGATGCAAAGAATCTGGGGTTTTGTTATTGATTGTTAAAAACTGCATTAATAGAAAGGGCCATTTTCCGAGAACTGTCTTTTGATCTATGCTGGCCAGTGTTTCATCCTTTCAGGCTGATGAAATCAGGAACCAGTGTTAGTCTCCCAGTGTTTTATGTGCTTCTTGCTGACCTCATGGGATCATGTTGAAAGGAAGGCAAGAATATGAGTACTTGCTGAGACAGGGGTTAATCCTACGTATAGACAAGCATGATCTTTAGGATATTCCTCTCTACTTGTCCCAGAGGGTAAGTTGTTAACACAGAAGTTATTTTAGCACTTCTAAGCCTCATTTTCCTTTCTCAGTAGCATTGTCCTACCTGTGAGCCCAGGTTAGAAATAGAAAAGATAATGGAAAGAGATCTGTCACAAGAAGAATTTCCTTACCTGTAGGGAGAGCGTCACGGTGATACCAGCTAGCAGTGAACCCATGATCCAATAACCTCCTCTTAGGAGCACTTTTCTGCCCAGTCGCTCAATGATGGAGGTCTGAAGGACAGAAATCACACTGGTATCAGTGCCAGAAGAAATTGTGACCTGTTCCCATAGTAAAGTTACTTACACAGACTAGAGCAGCTACGAGTTCAGAAAGTCCAACAGACAAGGTCATATAGGAGATCATTCTTTCATCAAAGCCAGCTGCCTGGAGGACCTCAAAAGTATAAAAATAGATCTGGAAAAAACCCATAAAACAGTAAGAGAAGAAAATAACCAATTTCTTACCCATGCCTATGTGACACTGCCCTAGATAGGGGCTGCTAACCAAGGAGCATGCAGCTCAGCTTTGGAGTGATCTAGAATTCTGCACCCTTTTGGGTAGTATTCACTTTACTGGCAGACAAAAAACATTGTAAAATGTAATTAGTTAATTCATTAGATAAAAGATAAAATGCTGGGGTAAAAGGACTTCCAGCTGCTCCAATGTAATTAGGTTTGCAGAGTCCTGATTTAGGTGCTTTCAAAATCAGCCATGTATTTCATCAGTTCTGGAGCCCATCCAAAAGCATCATTGTAGGATATATTTTTCTTTCTTGAGAAAGAAGAGCATGTGTTATGCAGTCGTGAGGGGGTAAAGCAAACACTTTTTCAGGTATCTCTGCTGCTCTTTGGAGATATGCTGAGATGATAAAGGTTCCAGTTTAAGCTATGTTAGACTCAGCTGTGTATTTCCTTTGCAGATGTTGCTGCACCGTTATGTTAGAGGTAGAAGAATCATGCAAGCAGTTGCAAAGCCGTGGCTTTGAAACAATCCCAGGAAAGTGGTGCTGTGAGAAAGAGGAGGAGAACTGCAGAAGCTGCCAGAACAGTGAGCATGCTTGTTGATTAGCTTTAAAGGTAGAGTGAGCATACTGCCATCCCATCATCTTAAGATGCTAAGAGCCGGGAGGCAAATAGCAGTAGTCGCGTAAAACTACATTGCAGATTTTGGCAATATAGGGAGGGCTCATTTGTAAAAGCAGGTTCTGGGGCCTTGTAACGACTTCCAAATATGACTGTTCAAAAAGCCTAACTACCAAGAAAGGTAACTCCAGCAAGGATCAAGAACTGGGCAAAGGAAAGTCACGTGAAGAGCCCAGCCAAGCTTTGCAGATCGCTGCTTCTGTCCTGTAGCAGGGCTGGCAGACAGTAAGTTGTGGCATGAGAAGCCTGAGAAAAATGGAGGGAACTCCTGGGAGCCATGATGTCACCTTAAACATTGTCAGTCTTTTGAGACTTTAAGGGGGAAATACACTCAACTGCATTGATGCCACATAGCTGAACTGTGGCGGTCAGAATAACTATCATGTACAGCTGCCAACGGAAAGCTGGTTCTTTCATTAGCTCCAGGACACTCAAGATCTTGGTGTTTTTCATTGTTGCCTTCTCTTTCATGATGTCATCAATCTCTGCTTGGTGATGGCCTTCACCCCAAAGCTGCCTTATGGCTGTGGAGGAGAAGGAGAGCGAGACCTGCCATGTTAATTCATCTCTTGTTGGTTGCCTAAGGAGTTTGTTGATTAGGTGATGTATGTGCCTAGCAGCACAGCATGCGTGGGCTGTGGCTGTGGTGTGAGGCAGAGATATTCTATAGTGTGTTTGACAGTCCTGGTCCCCTCCTGCACTGATGGACCCGTTCTGACAGAGGGGCTTAGAGGGGTTCACAGTGACTCCCTCCCTGCCCATGGGTCCACTTTTCTCCCTTCCTCCTTCTCTCAAGGTATGAGCAGGGTACACAGCCAACAACCAGAGCTGAGGGGTGCCCTGTGGAGCCCTGCAGTGCATACAGCCATTTATCACTTATCAGTTATCTCTTAGCACTTATCATTTATCATTTATTATCAGACTGACCACACAAGTGGTGTCAGCTGAATGCAAGAAGTTTTGTAATGCATAACTGTAGAGAGTAGTAGTTTCATGTTCTACGTGGAGACTACAAGATTACAAGAATATACTTTGTAGATACTCAGAGAGTCACCTTAGAAATGAGCAAAGAGAAACTTTGTCCTGTTTATTTTTTCCATATGGGGAGAGCAAACATCACAAAACAACTGAAAATCGAGTGAGGAACAGGAACCTGGAGGCCTTGGTTACCTTTTTTGCAGCCTTCCTGGTCTTCTTTATGCATGAGGAGATATGGTGGGGACTCAGGGAAGAAGGGCAGAGTGACCAGCTGGACCAGTGCTGGAAGTCCACAGGCAGCCATCAGCATGGGCCAGAGGGACTGGCTACCCAGCAGCTCCCTGGTGGGGATAAAATGTGTGTGTACAATAAAAGTTTATTGCATTGGTTTTCAAGGGAGAAAGGAATGAATGGAAAAGCAGAGGATGAAGCAAAAAGCAGAAGGGATACAGAAGTGAGTTGGATGAGAAATCAATTGTATTATACCTTTGTCCTGAAATTTGCCCTATGGCTTTTCCCAGTGCCCAAAAGAAAGAGGAGGTAGAGTTTGCAAATCCACGTAGCTTCTTAGGGGAAATTTCCCCAACGTATTGATGATGTAGAGGAACACAAAGACCTTGAGGTGAGGAGAGAATTATGGGAGAGAAGAAATAAGACATTAATAACCATTGGAAATAAAATTGCATGTAAATAATGATTACAGAATATAGCTATATTTATATAGATATATATCAAATTGTTACTGATACCTCAGCCCACATATGAGATTTTTCAGTACTAGATTTTCTAACCCTTTCTACAAGTGTTTGGTTCCTATCCTCTTTGCACAGTGCAGTTTCCTGATTTTAAGAAATGTACAGTCTTCTCTTTGGGGTGTAGATGTGGCCTCATCATAGTATCTCTGGTGAGACTTAGCATGTTTTAAAGGACACAGAGTATGCAAGTGCTACACACTCTAGAAATACTTAGTTTGCTTGTAGTTAACCCATATAATCTCAACATTTTCTGACATGATGCTATAGAAAAGCTGTATAGTAGATCCATAGCATATTAAAATATACAGTGCTGTATTCAATGTTGATTTGTACTTGATTTGAGGGGAGACACAGGTATTTCTTTTCCACTGTCTAGCCATAACTTTGATGACTTCAGGCAGAGTTGATGATTCCACCTACTAGTGAAGTACTTAATAACTCAGACATGCTGAAACCTAGTCTGGCAACAGCAGATTTTTCCACATCAGAGTGGGAAAGTTGTCACAGACCCTTTTGTCTGTTTTGAAAGCAACATGTTCTTCTGGCTTTATGTGATGGCAAAGCAAAGGAGATATGCAATCTCTTTAACAAAAATTAGGTCTTTGCATGAGGCATGATACACTTTCTAGATCATAGCAGGGTGAGTGAGTGGGTAGTTCTCAAAATACAACTCTTGTTCTTCAATACAACTCTATGTGAAAGAAGCAATGTACAAAATATGGTTATTTGAAAAACAAGCATTTATATCTACTGAAGTAAGTTAAAATAGGCATCCCTGTGAATATCCAAACTGATTGGAAAAGCAGCTTTTTGTGTAGGAGACAAGTACAAGGCATACTAGTACCAACACAGGATGTTTTCACTGCAAGTGGTCACTCTGCCAGGAGAGATTTTGCTTAATTATGCCTAGCTCTTTGTACTAACCTCAAGGACTTACTGCTTTGAAACAGGTTGAATACCCTTGTAGAACATATGGAAATATGTTCAGAATTAAAGTTAAATAGCCATGACCTTGAACAGCCTTATGAGAATACTACCTCTAAACCATATGGCATAGAATTTCCACTACTGTTAACCAAAATTAAGATAATATTATACATATTTTTCCATTAGAAAAAAACCTTGTTTCATATTGTATCAAAACATTCCTGACAGCTCTCAATATTTATGCACTTGAGAAAGCTGAATTTAATTTGGCATCAGTGAAATTAGTAGGAATTATGCTCTTTATTGCTGGATGTTATAAAAGATCTTCTGACAAGGGATCACTGACTTTAATATTTTATTTTCTTAGTGGAAGGTTATTACTTGCTTTGAATAAAGATGTAAAGTTTGGGGAGAGCTGCTGACCTGTGGGAGAAATCTCTTACCTGCACTTATTCCACACATGAAACGTCCAACTAGAATCATCTCAAAGGACCGGGCTATTTTACTGCAGCCCATGATGGATGCTGCTGCTATCATGAGCAGATTGTTGCACAGGAGACATTTCTTTCTATAAGTGCAAGAAAGTAAAAAAGAATTTTTGTAACTTGGAAGGGAAATGGCAGTTAAGCTCCTAGCATGTAGGATGCCTTGGGTGAAATTGTCTGGCTAGTTTTGTGAAATTATACATATGTGATCTGGGACAAAATAAGCCCTTCCACACTGTTGGCACTGGATACTCTGGACTCAATGTGCCTTGGCACATGGCTAGACCTGGGAGTTTGGGAACACTTCTGGGTTTTATAACAGAGAAAAGTCTTAAAGCTTTTCTGCACTCAAAAAATCATCATGAAAAACATTGGTGTAGCACTTAAGAGCATCTCAATGCAGCTATATGTTGAGCAGCATCTCCAAGAAGCCCATTCAGTCTTCATGCGAAGGACTGCCTTTCCTCCATGTCGAGACTAACCCAATCTGAGTAACTGTGTCTGGTGTGACAGGCTGGCAGCACACTTGATTAGCCTGTGCCACAGGAGGAGGGCAGGAAGCAGCAAATTCTGTTGATGTCACCGCTAAACTGGCTGCATTACATCTCTGACTCAGATTAAAAGTCTGTCTCACATTTAAAACCTCAGCTGTTATTTCCTTAAGCTAAGATTCAATTGACAAACTGCCTTTAAACATACATACTTGCCATACTTGACTGTCATGTATCTACTTCCTGAAGAACCCAAGAGACCTCCTATACCAAAGATGGACACAGTGATAGACCACAGGAACAAGAGGTTATCCTGATGGATGGGGTAGCCATATCGCTCCAGCCAAGTTTCATTAATGAAAGCCTTAACATGCTGAGACAGAAAAAAGAAATTTCATTAACAATAACTGTGACTCCAGTGCATGTATTTTATTATATTTAGAACACGAATTTATTACTTCAGCTAAAGTCACTATTTCACATGGACTCTAAAAGCGTGCATTAGCTAATAGACAGTATAATAGAGTATGCTGTGTTCATTTTGCCATTAAAATGAGTTCATTCTTTGTTTTTTTGTCCTTGAAATCTGAGGAACTGAGGCATTTAACTTGTAGCATTAAATGAGGCCACTGAAGTAGGCACATGTGCTGTATATTTATAGGGGAGACAGATGCCACCCCAATCAGTGTGCATCTTCTGAGGAACAGTTCTATAAACAACAACTTGCAGGTCTCTCTTCTTCTATTTTCAACACATTGACATGTTCTACTTTACATGACAGCATATTAATGGGAAAGAATCATGAGAGGAGAATACTGGAGTTAAACCCTTGCTGACTGCCAGAACGGCAGGAATGTAGACTCAGCACTGCTGTTAACCAGTGTGCCATGTACATCTTTGCCTACCTGAGACATATAGGTGATGGTAGAAATTTGAAAGCCAATTTGGAATGTTCCACCTATCCCCAGGACAGCGATCATTTGAAAGAGCCCCCGGTACTGTACCTGCAGACGTAGAACAAAATCTTCTTAAATTTGTAGCCACATCAGGCTGTTCTTGGAAAGTGTCTTTCATTCTCCATAAACATTTCATTTGTTCAAGGGATTTGCAGATAGGCATGTTCCCTCTGCTTGCCCTGGTGCGAAGTGTACATCCTCCTGTGATTTCCCTACATCCAGCTCAAAGACACGCAGCCTTTACCTATGGAAACCAATACATTTCCCTCCCCTCCTTGATAATTAGTCAACAGAGCAGCAAGCTGAAGATCATTCCATACTTCAGGGCTAATACATGCGAGAGTGGTTTGGAAGAGGGAGGTCTTACTTTCCTCTCTGCTATCTGGACAGTGGACAGGCTATCTGCAGCTCAGGCCTGTGCCCACAGTAGTGACCAGGCCCTCTGTACCCAAACCTTTCCTATCTTATGCAAGAGCGCAGCTGCTGTGCTAGCTACCCTTCAGGCCCTTGAGTAGTAGGCAGTGATCCCTCAACCCAAAGTTTGTGGCAAAGCCTCCTGAAATTGCCCACAGCAGCTAAAAATTAAAAAAAGAAATCTGAAGTGGGCAAAAAAAAAGGAGATATGTTGCTTGTAGCATTTTTTTCCACTCAGGTTTTGTCAGTGTGGCAGCCCTTGGAAATCCATGGGTTTTTACCTAGATGGAGAGGAGGGAACAGCAAGAAAAAACCTTGGAATGGAATTTCCTTTCTGCACTGGTTCTGCTGAAGCTGTGCTGTAGGAGGAAAGTGTCTTTTCTAGCTCTTATTACCATCACCAGTTCTGAACTCTTGCCCCTCCCACCTATCTTAAGCCGCATGGTCATCTTAATCTCTTGGGAGATCAGGTATCCCATGTAGAATTTTTTCTAGTTGGTTACAGATCTGAAAATACACAACCAGCACAGCACTTAGGTTTACACTACAGCAGCCTTTGCAGCAGGGCACAGTGGATATACCATGAATGAATGAAAAATTGCTGGCCTTTCAGAGGTGCCCTGCCATATTCCTCTTTCCTGGATGAGAGGTTAAGTGTGCCCAAAAGGAGCTGGGAACTCTTTCTCAAAGAGACATTGTCTTAACTGGAGGTGCCTCACTGATGTGTGAGGGTTCAAGTCTCAGCCATAGCCAGGGTATAAATGCTGCAGGCTTCTCACAAACATACCTGTCAAGATGCTGCAGCTGCCAACATCCAGTCCTGTTACCTGCCTTTCAAAACCTCTGCCTGCCATCTCTTGCACTAAATACTTAATAAAACTTTGTTTTCAGCAGGTAAGCAAAGCAAATTATGGTTGAGGGTAAGCAAATATTTTCCAGTAAATGAAAACATTGAAGAACCATTAATGTATTAATAAAATATGACAAAGATGGATGGCAGAGCATAGAAAGAGCAAACATCTTTAATATCTCAAAATGGTGGGCAGAATAATTTCTGAGATGCTTTCAGTGAATAGAAGCATTGTTGTTTTTACTGAGATACTGATTGTGTTTTGTTTGAAACACTAGTAATGTACATAAATGTCACAGATGTAAATACCCCACCAAGTACTTACGAGGTCTGATAGGAAGCCGGTCATCTCTGGCTAGGGGCTGGTTGTCCCAGTCATCACAGGCTTCTGTGTCTGTCTCCTGCTTGCTGGTATGGCCGTGGGCATTTGGCTTCAGGGACCAGAGTTAAATTTTTACTATTTCGTCTTCACTTACTTATATTTACTTCAACTGGCCAAAGTTAACACTGCCAGATTAAATATTTCAGGAAATAATGGCATGTAGTCCAGTCCACGGGGGGAAAGTTTCCAAGCAGAGGAAGTTTGCGCCTGGGGGCTAGTGAAAGCTTTGGAAAGGGAAAGGAGTGGAGTTCAGGCAAAAACTCTAGGCAGTTTTCCCGGAACTTTACTTCTGTGATACAGACTGAGGAGTACTTCTGCTGTAATCTGCACAAAGCATAAAGCAGATGGTGTGATGTTTAGCTACTGTTATTTATTAATAAGCAAAATATGTGGTCTTCTGTTTCAGATTCATTGGTATAGTAAATACTGTTTATTACATAAAAAATAGGCAAATTCTGAAGCACACAGCCCTTCATTGGGCTTGAAGTAGAAGTAGCATATTTCAAAGCTTAATTCTGCTATTCTGGCTTTATGTATCAGTTAGACAGTACTGAGGAAGGGTATTTCTTGTCTGGTGTTTATGGGGATGTTTGTTGGCCAGGAGTGGTGAAAAGGCAGCAAGAGAGCTTAGGCCATGGCAGAGGCTTTTGGAATAGAACATCTGGTCCTGAAGTCTTTGCTCGAAACAGACAGTAACTGTAAGAGCCACTTACTCAAGAGAGTAGCCAAACTATGTAAATATTCCCGAATGGAATAGGATGGGAGAACGGGGATCCTAATCCCTCAGGTTTCTTTAGCATAGATCTTTTCTTCCTATAATTTTCTTAGAGACATTATGTAGCTTATAGCTTGAGCTGATTAACGCCCTAGTGTGTCTCCTACTGTGAACACCAAGGAGGATCAGCTTTCATTTAATTAGATGAGGTTTAATTAGATGCTTTGAGCATCACAGACATGTAACAACTCCAAAATCTGTTACAATGATTGAAAAGTCACCTTTGGTTTCCAGAGGCTC
Source organism: Psophia crepitans (assembly GCA_013399095.1). Taxonomy (NCBI): domain Eukaryota; kingdom Metazoa; phylum Chordata; class Aves; order Gruiformes; family Psophiidae; genus Psophia; species Psophia crepitans. Next base: position 260,947 of record VWZZ01006838.1, read on the forward strand.
CTCTCGTGAGGTGAAGCCCAAACTGTACCTCTACGTGGCTTCTGCTAGAGGCAGCACATGGAAGAAAGAGGTTTGCCCAGGGCTTTCATGTCATTCTGCTTTCAGAGTCTTTGGCTTGCACTTACTCATGCCAGGGGACTTTTCCACACTCCCAAGACTTGGGATGGGGGCAGATGGGACAATGGAGTTGTACTGGAGCTCTCAGTAAATGCCCAAGTTCACCCTCGGGACTGGAACTTTCAGTTCATAAAGCAGAGAGTGCAATTATTTACAGAGGGGTTTACTGCAAATACTGTGAGTCTGAAGAAATGAGAAAAAAAATACATGTTAATAATAAAACCTGGGTTACTTGTGTAATTCCAACTATTGCCTATATAACTGCATAGCAAATGATGTTTATTCTGGCACGATTAGCCTTTAGGATGATTTGGCATTTTTGTTAGTGTTTTCTTTAGAACACCAATAATTGTAACATATTGATTGTACAAAAATGCAAGTTGCATAGCTATTGACTATTGTTTTAAAATTTTAATATTTTCTTTTAGCTATGTATTGTTTCTGAAATTCTATCAAAGTGTAGGGGAGTTATGTCATAAGGATTCCTATACTTCTTGAAAATAGTTACTGAGGATCTCAAAGAGCAGTAAATTCCATCAGCTCACAGTAAAATATCCCTCATATTTTGGGGGATTTCTGATGATTCTGAGCTACACATGACTATATAGCATGGTACTGTTTCACCTTATCAGCAATTTTAGGAGGGTTTTATCATAGGAGTTTACATCTTGTGTTTTGTCCAGTCAATGACATTGATCCATTCTGTTATTCCATTCACCTATATTCTAGAAAAAAACCCCTCTGTTACAGTATGAAAGTTGCACATGGTTTTGTGTTTCAGGAATTATTACAGAGTTAAGGAGATCTTTTAATTTGTTCTACACAGAGCTGTAAGAAACGCTTGCTGTGAAATGGACAAATGCATGAAACTCAGTCTCGTGAGGTGTGTCATAAATTTGTCTGAAGAACTCAAAGCTAGGCTTGGTTCTAAGCCAGCTTGACCCACTCTACATTGCACATTGTGGATGATTGAAGTCATCTGCAGTATAATTTCACACTGAGAGGAACTCAGTGGTTTCTTTCAGGTTTGATTTGAGGCTTTGGGTTTGTTATAATGCAAAACTCAAATTTAAATTTTGAATAGCAAAATCACAGAGACTGGAACTAAAGAAGACGTTTAGACACAGAACATTTCCTAAGCGAAATTTATAAGTTTAGCATAGCACATTTTTTGTGTTATGATGACTTTTATTATTGCCTGCTCTCAGGTTTTTAAGGTGATATGAGAATGACTTTCATTCATGAAGATTCCAGTTGTGTCTGTGAAGGAATATTCACATCTTTTCCAATAATGGAAAACAAATAATCTGACTTTGCTTTGTTTTGCAGTCTGCAAACCTCAGAGTTCTTTATGACTAGCTAGAAGCTAGTGCAGGTGATATGTTTCTCAAGAAAAGTATTTCCTATAAAGGAGTGAGGTCTCTTCCTAAAATGTAAAGCGTCAAATGCTTCATTTATTTCCATAATCATGTTCCCCTTTGTCACTGAAAATAAGAGGTAGATGAAGATACCCGAGCTGATAAGGATCCCAGTAAATATAAGGAAGCAGAAAGAGGTGAAGTTTTCCTGGAAATAAACCAGAGAAAGATTTTTATTACTTTTTTTCTCCTTTGACAACACTTTGAACATACTGACAAAATGATGACAATGACAGCAAAGTTTCACTTTGTCGCTGTCTACATCCAGTTTGTTTTGTCACTGTGACATGAAGCGCAGCAGCCTAGGTATGAAACTGTGATGGGAATAAAATAGTTAAAACCTTCTTCTTACCTGAAGGGACAGAGTAACTATGAGGACAGACAGTGCCAAGGCCATGAAAGCATAGCCCTTGCACAGCAGTGTCTTCCTGCCAAACTGCTCAATGGCAAAGGTCTGGAAGGGCAGGAAAACCACTCCCTTCACTGCAAGCACAGTTAAAGTCTGAGTAACGCACTGATACAGTGCACCTTACGCACAGCGGAGTGGGAAGGAACACACAGAGACCAACCCCTAGTGATACATACAGAATAAGGCCTTCTTCAAACCCAGCTGTGCGCTGCACCTCAGAAGTGCAAAAAAAGACCTAGAAAACACAACGGAGGAAAAACCTGCATTGGGAACAATGGATTGTGTGTGTGATATCGTCTCAAATGTCATAGTAAGGAAGCAAATTCCACCAGTGACTTGTCCTTTTAGCTGACGGTTGAGAAAATACTTCTTTTCAAGAATGTCCAGGCAGGCCCAAGAAAAGAGCCGAAAAGATGGGATGAGAAGGCTTTAGTACGCAGTAGCATGAAGAGGCTGTTTTATTAGGTCTCCTGACAACAACAGCAGCTACCAAAGCCATAATATTTGCAGAACATAACCTCTTTGAACAGATGCAAGCATAACCGTGACATACTAATGGTGGTGCCACCGCCTGCGTTCAGTTCTGTTGGATGCCAGGTGCAGCCTCATAACAGTGACTTTGGCCCTGATGCATGGGCCTGTGCTGAAGTAACTGAGGCTGGATGGCACCTAAATTTCCAGCTTCTTCTTTAAGGTGTAAGTCACAGCAATGACACTGAAGCAGTAGTACAAAGATGAGAAAGCTAAAAGAAAACAGCCACGCTTACTTGTTTTATCTTTCCCTTTGAATAGAAGACAGGCAGGATGATAATTTGAGAAGTTCCTTGCAGAAGTACGAGAAAGAGAGGCCTTGGCACGGGGTTAAAACAACACGCAAACATTAATATTGGCAGATTAATCATATACTGTCTGGTTTATCAGTAACTGCAAGAGATGCAGCAATAGCAAGCAGCTGGGAGAGAGGCCCCCTGAAGTCTGCACATTGGATTTGTGCAGGCTGGGAGGATGAACGCTTGAGATGGAAGAAAAGCCATGAAGTAGTGAAGGTGCCCAGCCACGATCCTTAAGCCACGAAGCAGTGAAGGTGCCCAGCAAGACTACCCGTGAAGGACTGACTTGCAGGAGACACTGGAGCTATATCAGAGCCAGCATGGCTGGACTTCCTAAGAGAGGGACAGAGGGACCCACAGCTCATGCTTTTAAACCTGAGATATTGCTGTGTGACAGGGGTGAACAGTCCCTTTGCAATGTTCCAGCTGTGCTTCTGCTCAGATCCGATCCTGCAAAAGGATCAGCAAAGACAAACTGATGCTGGCTGAGATTACAACAGAAAATTCTCTCTTCTGTGTGTGCAGAAAGGTTGTGACTCCTGAGAAGATACAAGAAAGAGAGAGAGAATAAAATCAGAGAGAACGCACTGACAAATCAAAGTGGAAGTTACCACAGCAGAATACACTGTTGATCTGGTACAGTGCCAATAGTGGACACTGGTGCTGACGGGTACTTTTCCATGTGTCTATTCAGTTAGCTACTCCAAGGCTCTAATGCCTGTGCAGCGCAGTTCAGAAGTCCCACCACTTGCAATGGCACCACATTGTGAAATCTGTGCAAACTGGGAAAAGAACTTTGTGGAGGCAGATAAATGTTTTATCTGTGTTCCATCTGGTCTCATGCTGTTCTCATTTTCAAACAGGTGACTCAGACATTAGAAGTTCCCCTTTACAACGTTTTTAGGGAAGCTGCAAGCTGCATAGCAACACTGCCACAGAGGGGGTGGGGGAAGGGGGCACCGTGGCAAAAAGAAGCATAAGGTTTCATTCTGGATGCAGGCAGCACCTTTTTAGTCTTTTTGGAATCAATGTGGCGTGGGGGCACAGGAGCTGTTGTGGGCAGGTTAACATACACAAGCCAGTCTGCCCCCAGCTTTATTGCAGAATAAATGTCCATAATTCAAAATGTATCTTCTTAAATAACATGGTGCATTTGTACAGCACTGCCAGGTCAGTGAAGCGCTCTCGTTCCCTGTTCGGTAGGTAGATAGTGAATGCCAGTTTTCCAAATAAAGAGTGGTAGATAGATGGGCAAAAGCATCCAAAGCCAAATCAGCAGCCAGCTGATGGCTGGGGGTAAATCTCATGACTGCTTGATTCCCATGCAGACACAACTTCTTTTATAGTGTCTGCAAGCTTAAACTGCAGAATTTTCTTAGGGACATAAGTTGTTTTAGTGTGTGGAGAGGAGAAGATACCCAACTATGTCAATGCCAGAAAATTGCAGAGTTATGTTCACAGTAATCAAAATGCACGGCTGCCAGCGCAGCTTGGTCTTCCATCACTTCCAGCACTCTCAGGATTTTGATGTTTTCCATTGCTATCTTGTGTTTTTGCAGATTGTTCACTTTTGTCTGGTACTCGCTCTCGCTCCACAATTTCTTCATAGCTGTGCAGAACACAGAGGAAAGCTTGATACAGCTGTACTGTTCATGCATCACAATGTTTGTACATGCAGATTTATTTAGTTATTCCCCTAAAGTTGCAGATATCATGATATTAACAAGCATGATGTGAGAACACCACTGACACATCCCTATGTCCTGTGTTCACAAATAAGATCCTGTCTCACAGTTGTTAGTATATAAACATTAATTAACACTATAGAGTTGTCAAAACATCAGTGTAGTCTCTGATCTCTCTCTTTCCCTGTCTGATTGCGTGGCTTTTGCTACAGCACCCTGGACCTGCCTGCCCTGAACCTGAACAGAGAGACTATGGTCACTATCACTGGCAGCTCTTTGCACTGATAGCGTAGTGATTCATTAGAGGGCTTTGCATTCGTGTACATGTGTGTTTTCATGTGGACTTAGAAAGACCTGCATCTGGACAGATTTGTGGGAAAGAATTTGTAGTACATCGATGAGGAAATTTATGTGGTTTGCTGACAAGCTTGCTGTAGGCTGCTATCTGCTATTTCAGTTAGGTGGTTGTGGTACCCAAGTCACCTCAATTAAAATTACCTCACATGATATCTTTTGAAAATTTTGACTGCTCATGTTAATGTCTATTAAGTAGAAAGACTGATGTGTTTGTTACCTGGGCATGCCGACTCCAAGGCTGCTGTAGTCTAGCTCTTATTCTTTTCTTTTGCAGAGAAGTCAATGGAAACAATTTGCAACTTTTTTTTTGAAACATCCTTTACATTTTGACCCCACTACCAATAAATCCTGAAGATGATGTATCTGTTCAAACTTTCTTACCATGGCTGAGCAGTTGTTCATAGAGATTTGAAAGCCAATTCTGAGGGATCCACCAGCTCACAACACAAAGAGAATTACAACCAACAACTGGTACGGAACCTATAGGGAATAATGAACACAAGCTCATCACAAAACAAACTGGTGATATCATAGTCCCTGCATTTTAGGATATCATCTTGTTTGATGATGCTTAAATAATCTTAGCAGAACATGCAAAGCATCAATGCAAAAAAAAAAATCAGCCAGATAAAAGTTCTGGATTATCAGTTTTGTTAGTCTTCTTCATATTAATTAATTAACCAATCCACAAAAACTTTTTTTTCAAATGCACAAGTTGATATCACTATGAGGCTACTAGCTAGGAAAACTTTGGAGTATCACAATTGTACATGGGAAGTGTGGGAGCGGGTGAAAACAGTATGGAAATTCCTCACCATTTAACTACTAGAGGACTTTTAAACTCTTGTTTTTAAAAAAAACCCACCAATTTCTCTACTCAGCTGGAACTTTTAAAAAGAATTTAAATGATATCTTAAAAGTTAGCTCTAATTTTTACAGTAAGAAAATTAGAAGAATGATCCACTGACCACCCTATTATTTTGAAAATAGTTTGGTACAGGTGAATTGAAATTTTTAGGAATGGTAATTGCAACAGACAACCTCTCAATTCTTCCGAAAGCTTAATATTACCAACTGATACTGCCAGCTGTATTACTCACCACTTCTGAAAGGGATTTTCCATCTTGTATCGAGAGAGTGGCTGATCCCAGGCAGACACAACTCTCCTAGACTGAGGAAGTGTTTTCTCTCATGCCTTTTCTGCACCTTCTTCAGCTTAAGTACTCATCTGACGCTGAGACTGAGGTTAATGTTTCCTTTGTATGATTTCTGTTGACAGATGTTTTTTGCAGCAATTGGACAGCACTTAGAACGGATGGATTAAATATTTCAATGACTCAACAGGAGAGGTCCCTCTGAATGGGAATATTTTGTAGCAAGAGTGCTCCCTATTTTGTTACAGGAAGTGAAACCAGGTTGAATATAAAATCTAACCCAGGTTTCAGTTGCTGGAACACACACTGGTGCTTTAATATCCTAGCTTCTTCTGTGGCTAGTTCTTTAAAAGCAGCAAGCATATTGTCTGAAATTTCTAAACAGAAAACTCCCTAAAACTCAACAATGATTTAGTGCTCCAGCGCAATGATAATCAATGTGAATGGTTGAACTGAGAAAGATAGGACTTATGGTCCTCCTAAATGGGAGGCATGGTGTATCATTCGTAACTGTGACAGGAAATGGAAAAATAATTGATCATTCTACATGAAGGCAGAAGAGTTGGGGGAGGGAAGTGATGAAATGGGGCAATGGTCAGCAGGATTCACAGCTCTCGAACAGCAGCAGTACATGGGTGCTGTGGAGCACAGCAGTGGTACGGTGTAGTATTGTATGCTGAAGTGCACTAGCAGAGTGCAATGTGTCCTAGGCCAGTGCACAGCTATCAGACATCTGCTATCACAGCTTCTGCTTTTTTTTTTTTATAGCAGTTAATTATTTATAAAATGGTCTGAATTTTCAAAGTGTCTGCTCTGTCAATACTCTCTCAAAGTGTCATACTTCCTGTCTCACAGCAAGGCTGTAGTTCTCTAGCTCTCAGCACTGCCTGCATGTTTGTTAACCCTTGTGCCAACCATGAGGTACCCAGAATAAGGCTGAGAGAGTTGCTTACACTACAAGAACTCGCTCCAGATTTTGCTACAATTCACATGCATGGAGGGTGCAGTCACTTTGCTCCAGAGGATGCAGGTGACAGTTCTGTACCAGTTTCCCAGGGATCAGGGCTGATCCCTGACAATCATTATAGAGACAGTCAGGACGTACAGTTACTTGATGTCAACTTAAGAAAACAGAACAAAATTGAGTTCTCTTTGTTATTTTACCTGGTATTTGTTCATGTGCAGTATTCATGATCAATACTAGGTCCTTTACAGTGTGATATCATAAAGACATGACACGAAAATTGTTTGCAAGAACTACATTTATGTTTCATCTTCTCTTCACCTTGCCAATAATCCCAAGCAGAGCTTTCTTACAACTTAACAAACATAGAGAAAGATCGTGCTTCTTTAAAATGAGAGCAAAGGAGAAAGACATGAAATAAAATCAATGTGTTATGCTTGAAAATGTTTTCCATGTGCTAGTTCTGAGAAGTGTCTGTAGTTACTAATGTCTTCCTGCTACAGAGCTGTTCTAGGAAGGAACCACTGTCTCTCACCATGGAAAGCAAGCATAGAAATAAAATAGGACTGCTTGGATTAATGACAAACTATCTGTGGATTACTTTTTGGATTGCATTTTATTGAGAAAAGTCCATGTGAAGGTTTAGCTTTCAGTTTGATTTTGAGACAAGGCTTTTTTTCAGTGAAAGTTGCTTATGGTGGCCTATCAGAGCTTGGTGCAGAATGTCTTTTCTTCGGTAGCATTCTTCTCCACAGTCTGATGACGTTTCTTCTTAAATTTGCGTGTTTTGAATTCTTCTGTGATTTCAGAGATTGACTTGCCTTTTGTTTCTGGGAGGAACAGGTAGATGAGAATTGCTGAAATGACCAGGACAGCAATAAAGATGAGGAAGCAAAAAGGACCAAGAAGCATCTGGAGAGAAAAATAGAATAAGATGAGTGATTTCCCTGACAACACTTGCCACTGTAGATTCTTGAAAATAATTGATTTTTCCCTGTGAAATGGGAAATAAGTTGATTTTGCAGAAGGAATATTTATTTACGTTTTCAATCTATTCTTGAGGCAGCAGACAATGTCTGAAGTCTCGGAAAGCGTTTTACATAAAAGGCCTCCATATGCCAGTAGCAATAAGGGATTCACAGCTTTGATAATCTACAAGACATTTCAATCTACTCCTTGTCCAGAGCAGCCTAGAAAATCAGTTTAAATTGATAGAGTTGAAGAGAAGATTTGAATAAAATTACATACAACAGCGAAGGGGAAAATCATTCCAGTGAAAGTGAGGCCTAGCCAAATGACGATTCCACCAATTACAAAACCGGAGGACCTTGTTGAGAGCGTGAAGATTTCATTCATGACAGAAGCGACAGCTCCAGCTGAGGAAAAAAGCATTAAAAAGGCAATAAAAACATTGTTGTAACTAACCATAGTCCTCAAAGTGAGTGAACTGATGTCACTGGTTAAACACAGCCCCAGTTAAGTCAGGCTACTGTGAGATCATCTAAATTTGGGCAACACAGCCATCTCTACCTAAATTCCCCTACAGACTTCTCTTACGGTCCGTGGAGAGGGATGGACACCCCTAAAGTGTGGTTTCTATTCACCTAAGATGTATAAAATACAGACATATATGGCCCTAATGGCCTTTTTCTCTCCATTGCCCATAGGAGACATACGGGTTCTGCTGTCATGGGAATTCTGTTAGGTTTTCAAGACATTTATGGTCCTCACATACAGCCCTTACAATAACAGAGGCTGCCATTTGAATTTGGAGACTGTAATAACTAAAAGTAGTGCTTAGTCAGGGAACTTTCAGAGTAAATATTGGTCTTGGATGAGTGAGGTCCTAACAGAGAACTGTAAGTTTGGTTCTGGCGTTACTGGTGTAGGTGATACAGAGTGATATTAAGAGAGGATGAGAAAGGGCAGAGCAAGGCTAAGAGACAGACTATACGTGCTAGCTATCATGTATCATTCTTTAATAGAGTAGGATTTTACAGGTCAGTTGAGAAAACTGATATTTTAGAAGAGGCTACCTCTGCCTTTAGGCAAAGACGGAGATGGACCAGATGAGCCTATATGTATTGGACAGCATTCATACCCTCCAAAACAAGTCTTAATAAATTGATTAATTAATCAAAAATTGGGGCTTCCCCAATTTCAGTCCAAACTAAGCTGTTGATTTTCAAAGATATATACACACAGTCTAGTTCTCTTTCTATACTGCCGTGGCCTGTGATTATCCTTGTGGTCCAAGGTGTCCTGTTATTACTTTTATTGCTGTACTCACCTGGTCCTATTCCATAGGCAATGATGAATAAAAAGATGAGAATAACACTGCAGTAACGCATCCAGTGGAACTGATCCTAGACAAAGGCAAAAGGAAAGAAGAGAATAATATTTAATATTATAGCCATAGCGTGGCTGAACAAAACATATAGAAGAAGTGATATTTATGAAAAAGCCTATGATGCTGGGCTCTGTAGTAGATACTCACTAGAACTACTTATCTCTCTGTACTGAATATAGGGGAAAGCCAAAAGTAGCCTGCAGTGTCACATCTACAGAGGTGAGCTGAACTGTACCCTGGTCTGAAAAACAAGTAATAAATTCCGAGGTAATTATAGCATGGGGAAAATTGTTACTGATTTAACCTAATTGTCTTGTTGAATTAGACAACTTTAAATCTCTTGTGAATCAGAAGCTATCTGTGAAACAGAAAGAAAGTCTATGGCCTGAGACCAAGATTGCAATGCAGCGCAAAACACTGGTACTACCGAAATCATGACACCAGGTTCTTCACTGCTTTCCACCATCCTGACTGGAAGTAGCTGGATCACTTGTATCAAGGACGGAAATTGATTGTTGTTGGAAGGGTCAGTACGCACAGCTTGTGCTGCAGGAGGTGTGGGATAGCAAATGGGAAAGGTGACAATAAGGATGTTCATCTAGGGGTTTAAAGGACAGCAGAAGAAGACACAGGTGAAGTTTGGAGAGGTCAGGCAGGCAAAGCTGAGTGAAAGCTATGCCAGGCCCACAGTTCTACAAAAGGTTTTTCGCTGTTTGAAAGCCTGTTTAAAAGAGATGAACTACAAGGCAGGACTGAAACAGCCTTGCAGAGTTTGTATTCAGAAGATATTCTGACCTGCTATTTTCAGCATGAAACTAAGGCTGACTATCTGCCATCCTGAACAAAGAATTCTAATGCAGTTCCACTCCCAGAGAGACATTTGCTTACACTCAGTAGAAGGCTTGTTTCAAGCAACACCAGTATCAGTGCCATCAGCAAATAACCACCCCACAGGAGTATCCGGCGTCCAAAACGATCAATAATGGAGCTCTGAAGAGAAGAAAAAAATTGCATATCACTGGAAGCATGGCAAAATCCAGCTGTCAGCTGTCCTACAGATCAAGCATTCTTCTTGAGCTCTTTTTACTTTAGAGAACACAAATCTTATTGGTACCAAGTTGGTTATTTCACTGAAGTCCTGCTAACCTTTCTAATACTATGAATTGCCATCAGTGCCCAGCATTGCAGCTACTTTTTCATAAACACTATAATCAGTGGAAGCATGTTACAACTCATTTGAATATATATACATATACTCAAATATATGGAAATAAGTATATGTATTTATGTTTGAATGACATTTCATTTATATCTGTATGAATAAGAGACAAATTTTTATAAGAAATTATGGAGAATGAAGATGGGAAGAAAGATGCAAAAAGTGGGACAAAATGTGGAGCAGATAGTAACAACCACTTTACAGATTTATGCAGTAATACAGAAAAATTCTTTCATTCATAAAGAGAAGATTCATTTTCTTTGAGAAAGAATAAACTCAATTTACATATACTTTAATTCTTAAATCCCCAGAAAGGTCTGACTTACACAGAAGATGATAGAGATCAGCTCGGAGATTGCAACTCCTAGAGATACGTATGGGATTACACTTTCTTGCAGGTTGGCTGTCTGAAAAATTTCTGTGGTGTAAAAGGTGATCTGGGAAATAAGAAACATTTTCAAAATTAAGCTTTGTCAATAGGTGTGATGTGTGCTTATCCGGCATCTCTTAGGACTAGGTTTGTCATAACTGCAAAAGCAGCAGTACGTTATTGGGGCTTAGTGGATGTAACAGACCTGCTTGAGGTGTGAAAAATCAAGAGGTTAATGGAGATCAAGAAAAGGGATTTTAAAGTCCCAGAAAAAAAAAAGGAGTTGAAAGGCATGGGAAAAAGTTGTTATTGGAAAGAGACAAGACAGGGAGTGAAGAAAAAGAAAAGCAAATCTCAGTCTTAACGGACCATACATTGTCATACAAACAGTTGATTCTGTCACCCTTTTCCAGGTGCTAAGCAGAAGCTGCTCATCTGCAAAGCCCCTGAGGGACTGTGCACCACTTCCCTGTCAGCAGAGGAGAGATACCTCCTCTGCCCATGTAATGAGCAACCTCCAACTGAGTGCACAGGCTTAAACAAGACTTATGGAGAGAGACCGATAGGCAGGTGATAAAAATGACATCCAGGGGAATGAGTATTAGCTGGGGCTGTACTGGGCTCAGGCACCTTTATGTGGAAACAACTGAAAGGAAATTACTTAATGGATAAATCTCCTTTATCAAATAGCATGAAAATTGGATGGCAATAGCTGGCCATCTGCTACGGCAGAAATAAAAAAAAGTGGAGCTGGAAGTCTAGATCAATAGATCTCTGGGTTGTAGCAAGCCTTAGGGTATTTATAACCCTTTCTCCTACAGAGCCTTTGGTAATATCACCAGGGGAATGAACGCAGCAGTGCCCTTGCAGGAACTTATGCTGAGTTGGATCTCTTATGTTCCCACATGGAAGCTCCCTTAAAGGTATGAAGAATACTAGTGATGATACCACAGATCCTCACAGGCAGCGGGCTCTGTGCGAGGAGGAATAATGTAGATCTGGAGGAAAGTGACAAGCTGGAATGGTGGCACTTCGCTTACTTAACAGTAGATCTAAGCATGGGAATAGGATATACTCAACTGCACTCAGGCCACAGAGCTGTAGGCTCAGTAAAAGGAGGAGCATGGTACTCAGCTGCGGATACACAGATGGTTCTTTCAGCACCTCTAGGACATTCATGATTTTGGTGCCTTTTGTTACAGCCTTTTCCTTCATCATGTCATCAAACTCTGCGTGATAATTCCCTTCTCCCCAGAGTTGTTTCATGGCTACAGAAGAGAGAGAATGAAGCATACTCCATCATCTGATCCACTCAGTTCTGTTTTTCAACTTTTAATGACATTAAACATTTGCAGTTCAGTCCATGCTTTGATTCATCAGTCACTAAGCAAAGAACTAAAACATCACTTACAGGAACATGCTGAAACTGCCCTGGAAAATCACTTTCAACTTGCTGTAGTATTTAGGGGTAGATCTTAAATATTTTTGATGACTCTGCAGAGTCCGGAGGACTTTAATCATGTAGTTATCAAGAAATCTGTAGGTGGCTAATAGAAAAGCCGATTCCCTCTATTAGGTTCAATTTCCCAAGGGTTATGGTTTAACAAATTATGATCTAAAGTTTTATTTTACCTTTCAAGCAACCAGCTTTGTCTCCTTTTTGCAGCAAGAGATAGGGAGGGGACTCAGGAAAGAATGGCAAAAAGAGCAGTTGAATCAATGCCACCAACCCAGAGAAGGACAATAGCAAATTCCACATGTCTTCAGTTCCTAAAAGATCTCTATGAAAGCACATTAGAGTACATTTATAGTCCAGTACAATTACTGTGTATAACTAGTTTGGTATTTTCTAGATCCTAGACTAGCTAAATAGACACAGCATACATACAGAGCTTGAAAGATAAATTGAAATAGAAGATGTTTAGTCCAGGGAAAGGAAAACAGACCAATACTTTAGTTCTACTGCAAGACTGAGATTTTTCTCATAATTTGAGTATTTTCTAAAGGTCAGATTAGTTTGAATATTCCTGCAATAGCTCTTTGAACAAATACTGCAATTCTGCATGAGGGTATCAATTAGCAGAGATTTCAGATCTCAGAAGTTTACTAAGAATGTCTACATAAAATCTTTTCTTATTAACTTCAGCAGAGAGACTGCACCTCCAGAGTTGGATTTATCTTTTCTCGATAGAAGGGCCTTTCTCTCTCCAGTCAATGGCAAGGGAACCTTCAGTGATTGGTATGAGATAGATGCTTCCTTTTTGACTGCTCTGGTTAAGCAAAGTAGAACCCCACCCTCACTGTATGTCCGTTTCTAGGACTGGGAGGACAACACTTTCCTGCCATACAGAAGACAAATAAATAGAAAATAGGATGAGAAGGAGTAGCACAAGTACCGTAATCCAAGAATTCTTGCTACAGTTTTCCCTAGTGCAAGAAACACAGAGCAGGTCACATTTACAAATCCACGCAACTTCTTAGGTGAGATCTCTCCAGCATACTGACAATGGGCATTGATATGTATTCCTAAAGTGAAGAAGACACAGGAGAGCTAAAGCTATAGAAAGCAAAAGAGAAGTCCCCTTTTCATTTCACCTTCAGCCAAAGGTAGCTCTCTCCTCTCTCTTCTGAACTGTTTGCTATATTTCATCCACAGTAAATAGGCTGAAAATGTACTTTTTACTTTAAGCAAGGTGTTTACCTAATCCATCAGATCTCTCTCTCAACAAGACCTCTTGAAGGCAAAGGACAGCTCATCTTACCTTTTCCCAATCTGTTCCTTGTTCCACTGGGGTTACAGTGCATGCCCGGGTACTCCCAGCAGGAAGATTTCTGTATCCACCCCAAAGAAGTCACATTAACATGGAGTAGTGGGGACTCCTACCAGCACCAATGCCCTCGAGGAAGCGCCCAATCAGGATCATCTCAAAGGATTTGGCTCTTCTGCTGAAGCCAGTATTCAATGTGGCTATTATTAGGACCACATCGTTGAACAGCAGACATTTCTTCCTGCAACAGCAAACAACACTTGGGTATAATCTATGCTTTACTTTTTCCTCTTTGACTAATGCCTGCCTGTTCTCCTCTGGATTTACAGATCAAGCCATGGCTATGTTTAAATCCATTGCTTTTAGGGCAACCACGATTATGAAAAGGCATTGATGTCTTTGCAGGGGAGTGGAATGGGAGAAGCTAGATTCCTTTTTTCCATGCTGACATTATGCGAGCACACCATGAGGCTGAAGGAAATTCCTCCAGTTTAAATACTGATAAGGAATGGTGTTTTCCACCTCTTTCCTGTGGGCGAGGCTCCCATCTCAAACACTGCAAGTGTCCCCAGAACAAGGCAAATCCAGCTTCACAGAGAACTTGTTTCACCACCCATGTGAAGCAAGAGAGTCCTTGCTTTGCCCTTTCTGGCCACCCTCAAAGAGAGGGTTCTGAATGTGGCCTGAAGGACTTCTGTTTATCTTTGCTGAAACTCTGAGTAGGGAATGAACCTGCACAATGTTTTAAAGACTGCGATCAATTTAAAAAAAAAAAGAAAAAGAAAAAAAAGCGCTTTTGCCTACAAAGTGTCTATCCTCTTCCACACAACTGCAACGTTGATGGGCCCCCTAAGACAATATTGCCCAATAAAGAAATTTCAGAGATTTTTCACTGAAATTTCATAAAAAATACACGAATTGTATGGCACCAAAAACTGTGACAAGGGAATCAAAAATAGCCCCATATTCTTGTCTCTCTGATGCACCTAGGTGTGGTTATACATGGTGAGTACAGTAAATTCTGCACCAGAAGGGGGCAGTGAGAATTCTAACATCCATTATATTAGGTGAGTAATATTTAATTGCTTCCCTTGTGCAGTCCTGATTAGCGAGCTGTTGGGAAATATACTTACTTTCCATATTTTGCAGTCAGGTACCCACTACACAGACACCCTATCATTCCACCCACACAGTACATAGACACGATAAAGGACCAGAATAACGTGAGCGTCTCCTGATGCAGCACAGAACCGTATCGCTCCAGCCAAGTTTCGTTGACAAACTTCTGAATGTACTGGGACAGAAAAAGAGATTTTCATTCCACTAAGGCACTAATCACAACAGTTCTTCATAATATTTACAACTTAAAAGGAATTAGAGTAATAGTCGTTACTAAAAGCATGACTATGGGACACTTGTTTGCAAATTAGAATTGATATTTCCTCTTATACAGCCTAACTGTCTTTCAAAGATCAATTACACTGTTTAGTCTGTTGGATCCTGGCTCTCCAACACCAAAATATTGGGACCGTTCATTGATTCTAGAGAAGTACAAGTGTTCTTGTTGCAGGTAGTGGGTACAAAGAGAAAAGGGCTGAACTGAAGGTTGAGACTCGATCAACCACTTTTTAATCTTTTTTCTCCATGGCATAATCTTTAAGGAGGATGTTTCTATATGTTGTTTCCACACAATTCTGTGGGACGATGTCTTTGGAGCACAGCTCCTAACAATCATGCAAACTCATTTTGTCCTTTGACAGTGGGCAATATAGCATTGGAAAGAGCTGGGAATACACTCATATAGCAACACCTGACAGTTTTTTTAGAGCATCTTCAAAGTGTAAGGCCTAGTCCCATGACGAGCAGTTATAGATGTAATTTTAGGAAGTCTTTGCTTACCGGAGAAGTGTAATTGATCACAGACATTTGAAAACCAGACAGGTGAGTTCCACCAATTCCTAGCACCACAATCATTAGCAATAGCTTCCGGTATTGAACCTGTCAAAGATGATGAAACACATCCTAAGCGGCGGGTACCAGCATGGCTTTCAGACCATGAGATCTTATATCTGCACATTTCTATGGTTAAGAAGCCTTTAAAATGCAAAAAAACCCCCCATGTTTTGAATTTTTTCAATAATCAAGCAAAATTGCTGGGAAATTGTTAAGATGCAAATCTGCACATTCCTTTATGTTCTTCTCTTGGATATTAGCAGCCTGAAAAGGTGCAGTCTCTAATTCTGTTAGTTCTGCTAGCCGCAGAAATAAAAAATTAATCATAAAAGCCTTGTTCAGATAGTTTGTGTTTGCTTTTGTACTGGTAAGAAGTTACAGCTTTCTCGAATCCCTTTTTCCTTCAACTTTGCCTCCTCAGAGACATTGGTCACCAGTTTCCAGAGATTAATCAAGTCTCTCCTTTTAAATCTCTTTTTTTTACATTTCACTTTTATTATCCCCATAGGAAACTGCATCATAGGAAACTGCATTTTTAGAGTCCCTGCTCGAATGAATCCTATTTGAAATGCTGTGTTTCCATGATGTACACTGGATTTTAGAGCGCTCTTCACAAGCACATATGTTTTCAGGCATTTAGTCAGGTCACACTCTGAACAGTGGAGTATCCTCAAATATCCTGGAGACTACAAGGCAGTAGAGTGGGTGTGTTTTTTCTGTTTTGTCTTTTCAGGGTTACTTGTTTCTCTGCCTTTCTCAAAATGCCTATTCTTTCCCGGTTTCTCAGGTCCTCTTTTAAACCTCTCACTCTTTTGTATCTCTAATATATTTTCTGGAGCTGCTATGTAGTCACTCTTACTGCTGAATCAGTGTTGTCCCAAGCACATGCTCTGTTGCTCATTTTTGTTACAAGAATGACTGACTGATTCCCTTTGCTGTAACCTTTAAAGATCAAGCAGCTATTGGTGTCTAGGGCTAGAAGACAAGAAGTTGGATACTCACCAGGTCTGAGAGGAAACCAGCCATTTCCACTTGAAAAACCTGCCTGCTCTGAGAGCCCTTGTCAAGTCTGTCAGATGAGAGATATGTTTTCTACGCTTAGATTATAAGAAGTTGGGATCATAGCACAGAAGTTAAATTCTAACTATGAGGTTTTTAGTGAATTGTGTCCTCCTCCAACACTGGCGGGGGACTCTTCTTGCTGGTTTAATTATTCTAAGACCCAGATATGCCAAGCTGATTACAACATTGGTAAATGTTTATCCTTCTTGTATTGGGAGCGGTCCCCGTTACTCGCACTGCTAAAACAACTGTCTGTTCCTGTTGTGTGAGGAGTCAGATGGTGCTACCATCTTCCCTTCAGGGAGCAGAGTCTCTCTTCATCTCTCTGACAACCAGTTTAGGCAGAGTGTGTTTTGCTCCTCTCCAGTCTAATACAGAGATAAGCCACTTTGTGTTGTAACTGAGCTGTAATCCCTCTTTTTGCATGATCTAAGACTGTCAATTGGGGGAATGGCTGCAAGTTGCACCAGGAAGGTTTAGGTTGGAGATGAGGAGAAATTTCTTCCCAGAAAGGGTGGTCAGGCATTGGAACAGGTTGCCCAGGGAGGTGGTGGAGTCACCGTCCCTGGGGGTGTTTAAAGAAAGGTTGGATGTGGTACTTAAGGACACCGTTTAGTGGGTAATAGGGGGTGGTGGGACGGTTGGACTAGATGATCCTTGAGGTCTCTTCCAACCTTAATGATTCTATAATTCTACGATTCTATAATTGCTTGAAGTGATTTGCACAATTTCTCAGTTGCAGAATATGAACTATCTGAATATTGGCATATTGGGTCCTTGCTAACACCAGTTCTTGATAGAGGGTCACGTTGTTTCCAGAACCACTCAGGAGCCTCACTCTTACCTCTCTGTAACAGTGGAGATGGCGTGCCATGTGCCAGAGCTGGATGCCCATTCTGTTCTGGCTTGAGAATTGATTTTAAGAAATACTTCTCATCTTGGAAAAATGTATTTTGAATCAGCTAAAGACTTGAGTATTTACAAAGAGTGTAAGTTAATTCTTGCTTCCTTCAGAAGCAAGTTATATGTATTCCACGTAACATGTAAAATGTTATATGTATTACATGTAACGTTTTGTACTATACTGAATACAACATAGCTCACTCTATAGTACAAAGATTTGACTGCCTATGGTTAGTGCCAAAAGGAGGGCTGGGAAGGTGGGGTTGCAGTCCCGAGGACAACAGAAGCTTTGCTCTGGAGCGGGGTGAAAGCACTGGCATACGTCCTAGAGTTAACTTTTCACGTTACAGTGACTGACAACAGCCCCAGGCTGACCCCTGCAGCACAGGGCGAGCTTGCTGAGTCACGCCTTGACCTTTCTCCTGCTGGGTGTCCCAATGACAAACGCTCTGCTTGGGTGTCTTGTTGACATCAGTACACAGTGAAATAATTCAAGCTGAATTCTTTTTTCCACCCATTCCATTTTCTTTCTCCCTGAAATCTTCATCACCTCCACATCAGCTGTGGTGGTGTACTTTATTCCTTCCCTTCTAAGCACGGACTCGTCAAATGTTCTCACTTCCTCCTGTATCTGCCATTCTCCCAGAATCTGCCATTCTCTTCAACAGCTACTACAAAAATTCCTGTCTTTCTTTAGGTTTTCTCTTGCTTCTTACAAATTTCCCCTCTCAATCTTCAGGCACTTCAGTACTGGCCGCTGCTCTCCCCTCAGCCAAAGATTTTGGTGTTACAGAGAAGAGTGGAGCCAAATTGTCCAGCTGTCCTCTGTCCTCTCTTACCACCACCACCACCGCCACCACCCACTTCGTCTTCTAGGATCAGATCAGAACTGTGTCCAGCAGAGTATCCCAGAGCTGTCAGTCGCAAATAGCAGTTGTAAGGCAAAAGCATAAGAACTGATCAAGTGTGCAGTGATGCTTTCCCTGGGCATCTTCCAGCCCCCAGTGATGTGCAACCCTGGGACTTTGTCGGTCAGAATTGTGTCTTTATGTTTGCTCCTTCCATGCATTTACTGAGATCCTCTTTGAACTCTTGTAAACTTTTGTTGTTCCATCAATCCTGTGGCAGAAATGTTCAACAAGATACTTGAACAATCCAGTCTTACTTCTTGCTTTCTGTCAGGATACACTAGAAGATACTTTTGAAATAATTACCCCTCTCTTTTGCTGTTTCTCTCATTTTACCTTTACTTTCCTTTTAAATTCTGCTTCCTGTATCAAATTTGAAGGCCATACCTCTGTTTCCAAACCTTTTCATGCTGTACTGTCTCTTGCAAGTCCATTTTTATTTTTCTTTTCCCTCTCAAAGCATTCTACCAGACTAAGAGCAAACCCTTTTGCCAGACTGCAGGGTTCAGGCACCTTAGAGTAGGGCCATGGGCAGGGAGCAGATCAGCCTGAATGAACTAGAGGGGCAAGGAGGATTTGCTCTTCGAGCTGAGGGTGGGAAGCTTGCCTGCTGGAAGGAAGGACACACATGGCAGCCCTGCGTCTTTCTGGAGGGGTTTTTAAACACTCCGCCTGTGGCCAGATTTTAACATCTGGTTGATCAAACAGCCCTGTTCCTCTTCCTCCTGTTGTCTGTGTTTCTCCCAGAATACTCATGCTGCTGTCTCACTTCTATCTGGCCACACACTTTTGTTCAGTGCTGTGATATGAAAAAAGCAAGACTTAAATACCTAGTATAATTCTTAATTATTTTCCTAAAGAAGAAGACAGGATGAGTCTTTCCACCTAGGATTTGAACTACAAGAAATGTGCTTATTCCAGACCCAGTGCTTCGCTCACCCAATACCCTTGGCTTGGGGGGATTTTGTTTTCAAAGATGCAATGTGTTGCACTTGTGTGATCCTGGAAATCAAATAGAAACACAGAATTCACAAGTACTTCTTTAACCTTTATTGCTAATCCATGCTAGTTTATGGCAGTGTTAATGATTTACCACACTTTTCCTCTTGTATTTACTAGTAGGAGGGAAGAAGTCAGGCATGCTGGAAAAGATCACGCATGTAGAGACATGTATAAGGAAATGAGGTTTTAGTCTCCTGTACAACACTAAAAACTTCCTCACTAAAACTGTTAAGGCTGAGAAAGACCAGATCAAATAAAGACTTCTACAATATCAAGGTCTTAGCTAATACTTTCTTTTCAAAATAGTTTAAATGTTTATTCTTTCTTTTCCCTGCATTTTTAACCTGAAGAAGGAATGTATATTGGTTCTTACTGTGGTACTGTGCAATCCATGACCTTCGGCCCTGAAACTATAAACTTTGTCTAGCTTTTTTTGTAATACGATGATTGCCATAGGAAGGATGGCTGTGTTGGAGAAGTCTACTGCTCTTGGTATTAGCTCTTGACATTGCTACAAATATTGTTAGAGAACAGCGTGAAGATCAAATAGCAGGAACCTTAGGGCTGTGAAAGAAACTGCCACTCAATATTCAGGTCCTTCTGCAAATTTTATTGTGCAGCATCTGCAACAGTCAGCAGTGAAGATCTCATTTCCAGAACAAGACAGACACAATATTCCTTGACCCCAACAACGCACTCCCAGAAGATGGGCTCTCCTGTCCCTGACTCTTCAATCAATGAAAAACAAATCCAGACATGATCAGTAGGACGGGTTTTCCTAGTCACTACTTTTTTATTTCCTTATCGGTAAACTGCAAAGCATGAAGAGGAGCAAGAGTGTTTCATGTCGTATAGCAATGAATACAAAAAGTGAAGCTTGTTTCACCATGTTCGGTAATGAAAATGCAGAGCATTCAGAGACCTGGAGAGAGAATCAAACACTCAGACATACAGATTGGGTTCTCCAGGACAGGCACCACTCTTTTTTGTCTCATCAGTACCAGTTACCCCTTTGAGGCTTCTGGGCACTACAGTAATAAAAGAGCAAAGTATGGAGTGGAGAGTTTGTTATTAAAGCCTAGTAACAGTCATCACTGAGCAGTTACTCTGCTGTACAGCTGGCTGTCTCTTCTCTCCACGGTAGTTCAGGCGATTGAACTCCTCCATGACCTGCAGCATGGTCTTTCCTTTGGTCTCTGGCATCACCAGGAAGACAAAGATAGCCACGGATAGACAGTATGTCAGGAAAATGATGAAACAGAAACTACTGAGACCTTCCTATAGGAAAAGAAAGAGACAAAATGTGTTCATATAAATTTATCTTGATTTCTTTCTCTTATGATATGGAGTTTCTGGGTTTGTATTTGCTGAAAAACTTGGTCAGGGACTCAGCTGATGTAAATCAACTTGCTGTTTTAAGGAGGAAAGTTGTATGCTCAGGAGACATGGAACATCATTGCTTGACGACTCAGAGAAGTGCTGAGCTCCAGTTACTCCTCCTTCCTGCTCTGTCCTTCTCAGTCAGTGGTAGACTGGGGAAGGTACATAGCGTGTTAGCTCAGTCCCTCCTTGCACAGTCCAAAACGGCTAAAGCTTTAGTTAATTTCCTGCTGCTTACTAGTGCTGGGTGAGATCTCTGGGACTGCCCATTTTCCATGTTAACCCTGAAGGAGGTGCATATACAGGACAAGGAGAGAAAGAAGGGAGCCGTACATGACATTCAAATGATGTCTGACAGTGTTGGTGCCTCTGTCACTGCTTCTGTGTTTGCCAGAGTCACACTCTAACTGTGTGTAGAGTTAGCAGCATTGTGTGGTTTTGCTGTGCTTTCACTAGATAGCTGGATAAAAAAAGAAAGAGGCCATCAGAACTGCGATTAGTTTGGGCTCCATCCTTTTCATGAAGTGTTGAAAAAGAGAAGCATGCTCTGGGTTCCAGAAGGGTCTAACCTCCTCTGACCTGAAACAAAACACCCTGCTTTGCTTACCACAATGAAAGGGAACAAAAGTCCAAGGATGAAGAGTTGGATCCAGTTTGTAACACCATTAAAAACATAAGCAGCTGGTCTGTATGACTGAATAAATATTTCTGTGGGCAAGGCGCATAATACTCCAGCTGAAAAAAATGTTGGAGAAAAAAGGAACTTTAGAAATTTTGCAAGATGCTTCACACTTCAGATTGCCATATAAGTTAATGTGTTCCACTGACCTGGGAGTGTTTGAGGTGCTGCTTGGCTCTTCAGGAGGAAGGCATGTAGGAATACAATATGAAATGAAGTTTTACCTCCTACCACAGTATGGAGGGGAACATCTACCCCTGCGCCGAATCAGGAGTAGGGACTCATGCTAACTGTGGAACAGCTATGCCTGGGACCTCTCCTAAAGGCTGCAGTGATGAAAGAATGAGTATATGAAACCATACCAACCTGGCCCAATGCCAAAGGTCATGATGAAAATAAAGATGAGTGCAACAGAGCAGTATGGTACCCAGAAATAGGAGTCCTATGGTAGGAAATGAACAGCAAATAGAATCAGAAATTAAAATTCTATTTTTCCAGCTCTATTAGAAACATTCATTGCTGCTAAGTATGACAACTTAAACAGACACCTGTTTCCTCTACTTCCAGAAACTTCACAAGAAGATAGTCTGGGCAGTAATCACGGTTGTATAAAGTTACTTGATTTAATCTGCATGTACATGGCTGGGAATAGACCTCGGTTAGCATGACGGTTAGCCCCCAAAATACTTCTACTCCTGCTAAAAAGTGATTTGGCGAGAGGGAAATAATAATGATATCTGCCATACAATAAAACATGAAGATGGAATGCAGCTCTAATGCATAAGTGGGGTCTTACCTGTAGTGAAAGCGTGACTGTGAGGAGCCCTAAAGCCAAGGCCATAACAGTGTAGCTCTTCCACAGCAGTGTCTTCCTCCCTGCACGCTCAATTAGGAAACCCTGCAGCCAGGAGGACATGCTATTAGCTCCAAGGACAGGCAGTAAAGGCAGGCACTGCTGAGCTGCTTTGATAGCTGCCTTCACCAGCCAGGCAGGGGATCTCTGAAGAGTCAGGGACTGGGATGTGGTACCTCCGCTGGGAGGGTGAGTAAAGCATCCGGGGGGACTGAGCAGGACCAGGAGCTGCGGGGATGGAGAAGGAAGCTGAGGAGGTGCAGTGCTGTAGGGAGTATTGCCCAGGCAGAGGAAGCCAGCGGTGACACTCCGCTGGCAAAGGGTAGCCAGGGAGGACAGCAAAGTGGAAATGCTTGCAGTGTTAATTGCCGTGAATCCTACAGCCATGAGTCCTGCGGACAAGTGGACACAGGGACTGTCATCTGCCCTTCCTACGGACGGGAACTGGGACTCCCAAGGCTGGGTCAGGCTGGATTGTGATTTTGAGGGAAAGACTCTCCTGTCCTCCCATAAATTGAATAAAAATGCTCATGTTTCCAGGGTGTATGGAGGTGATTTTATGTGATCAGTGCGAAGTACTACTGTTGATTTGCAGGAGTTCGATTCCTGAAGCTCCGTTTACAGTAGTTTCTAAATATTGAAAAGAAATATGATTACAGCAGAATGAAACCCAGCTGAAGAGCCACTTACACAGAGAATTGTGGTAAGGATCTCAGTGATCCCTACTCCCAAGGAGACATAGTGCGTTTGAGCAGGGGGGATTCCAGCCTTTATAAAGACACTGTATGCATAAAAGTAAACCTGGAAAGAATAGAAATGTATGAAGGTTGTATCCATGTGGTCATGTTTACATTAGCTTCTGTCTTTTTTGACAGAAATTAACTAATTAGCTTTAACAAAAGAGAAAATATTCTTGATTTCAGTAACTAATCATCAATGCTTTAATGAGGTTTATTTGTGCAGAACAGCTTTTACTAGTGGCTTTGTCTTGAACTCAGTAACAAATACAGACTTTTTCTTGGTTTTTTTTTGGTTTCTAGCACTAGCCTTTGTCTTCTGTTACGGGTTATAGTTCTATGTGACATCTTTCATGTGTTTTAGTGTCTCATGTACTTTGGATGAGGAGCATACAGAAATGTGGACAGTACATACTAAACAAATGGTTTAAATTTTCTTTCTGCATCATCTTTAAGCCTTTGCAGTGATTAGGATAGTCACTATTTTTCCAGATGTAAGCACACCTAAAGCAGAAGAAATTGGTCCTTCTTGATATAGTAGGGGTAGAAAGGGGCCTTATGAGTCTTGAAGTCTTTCTGAATTTGCAAAATCAATCTGGATTTTGAACGTTTATGCTTTTACTATTAGCTCATTTTATACAGCAACTACTCCAATACTCAATACTTTCTACTGAATCACAGAATCATAGAGGTTGGAAGGGACCTCAAAAGATCATCTAGTCCAACCCCCCCCGCCAAGGCAGGGCCACCTAGAGCACATCACTCAGGAACGTGTCCAGTCGAGTTTTGAATGTCTCCAGAGAAGGAGACTCCATAACCTCTCTGGGCAGCCTGTGCCAGTGCTCTGTCACCCTCACGGTGAAAAAGTTTTTTCCTTATGTTAACCTGGAACCTCCTATGCTCCAGCTTGAACCCATTGCCCCTTGTCCTATCACTTAATGACATCGAGAAGAGCCTGGCTCTGAAGCATAGATACATTTCTGGAGAAAAGGGTATATTAGACAGTATATATCAGTAACTGTCACATATATTACTGGGATGTTGTAACTGTCTATAATCTGAGAAAGCGCAAAGCTAAAGGATTTAAAAGAAACCCAAAGAAGTAAGAGCATGGAAACGCACTGTCCGTGTACATGACAAACATGACTCAACTTGTACTGAAACAGCTGAACAATTTTGGTCAGTGCATTCTGGAGTTCAGAGATCCAGAGGAGGGAACACTGTTCTTTATGTGTTCTGTATGTGAGATTTTATTTTATCCTCTTCCATTCTCCTGTCGTAATAGGGTAATTCATACAGATGCCTTCACATGACACTTGCTAAATAAAACACAGCTCTTGACTTATCCCAGGTCCCAAACTTCCATGGAAAAGATTACAATAAACAGTAGCAACAGATCCCCTTCTTACAGCCCCTGTTGCAATAAGCATTTTACTACTCATTGTAAAGCTTACTTTTTGCCAAGAAGCTGTAAGCAATCTAGAAATCAGAGAAAAGTAGCACACGTACCACATTGATGCCAATTAACTGCATGCATGAGGAGACAAGGAAGAGAGTAATGAGCTGCCAACGGACAGCTTTGTCACGAAAAAGATCACAAACACTCTTAGCCTTCTCCCCACGGATGGCTTCTTGCTCTGCCACCATGTCATCTATTTCAGCCGTATGGTCACCATCTCCCCAGAGCTGCTTCACAGCTGGAAGGAGAGGGAGAGAGAAGATGACTCCTGGTCCAAGCTCACCAGCACAGATGTGAATTCAGCAGATTACTTCCTGCCTTGTTGAGTGTCTTATTTGAGCTTCAGGCTCTCTGCTTGTGTGAACTTCCTAGAGATCTGGGTGTGAATTAGACACAGATGCAGTTCATTGCTATCTATTTTTACCCATAAATCTTAATCATGACCTCACCTTTGGCCAATAGGTGCTTACAGTGTTTCCATGTAAATCACACTTAAATTCTTACCTATCCTTCCCCAAATACTCTCCTGCTAAAGGTGAGGTTCTAGTGCACACACCAAAACACAGACACGGAAAAATGACTCCTACATTAAAAAATAAGTCTACATCCAAAGAGTTCTCTCTTTCGATATTAAAAACCCACAACGGCTGTTTCTCTGTTTATGTCAGTAGTTGCTGTTAGGGTTACTGAAGTACTACAATGCTTATGGATATGCCACGACAGTAGAGAGGATCCCTTTCTTACATGGAGCCAGAAGGTACCGTATCCACGCCCTGACTGAGCCGGGCAGAACCTCTACTGAGGGAAACAGAAGCTCTGTGTGATGACATCCCTTGGAGGATCCTGGCAGAGGGTGTGCCAAGAGAGCACTAATACCAAATTAGAAGAGGCTGTCTTTCATTAAAGCTGAAGGTGGTTTCAGAGCCAAAAGACCAAGAGTCTTTTTCCCAACTCTACCTCTCTTCCAGGTTTATGTGGGGCTTTACTGTATTTTCCACTTTTTGCTAAAATGAATTTCCTTACCTTTGATGCACCCCTCCTTGTCCTTTTTGTCAATGAGCAGGTAGCGGGGAGAGTCTGGGAAGAAGGGGAGGGTGAGAAGCTGAATGAGGGCAGGAAGTGCGTTGGCTGCCATGAGAATAGGCCAGAGAGCATCTACTCCAAGAACTTCCCTGAAACAAAACCAGCAGAGCGAGAGGAGCTGAGCAAACAAGTGCACTGGCCATGTGAGCACATGCAGACACGGGGTGGTCCCTCGGCCCTGCTGCATGTGTCCTGGCAGCTCTCTCCCAGGAGTCTCCAGCATTTCTCAGCCCAGAAAAATGAAAATCTCAATGGGAGGCAGAAGGGGAGAGCAGAGCGCCATTGCCTGCAGCACACGAATTACACAGTGTTGCCACCTCTTGCTCAGTGGTGAGTGCAGCAAGGCTAACTGCATCCTCCTGCAACACCTGAGCGCCTGCAGGGACATACAGTGTCTTGCACATGCGCTGAAGAGCCTGTGGTGGCTGATCCCTCAGCTTCTGATCCAAAGAGTCTCAAGGTACAATTAAGACAAGATCCATGGGTTATTAGCCCAGTACTGACTGTACCAAATAGCAGCTTTGAGACTACTATGGCCAGAATGATGCGTGCCCTGGGAACAAGATGGACCATCTTTGGCAGAGGACAGGCAGAAGGAGCCTGTGCTGCGGGGAATGAATCCACCACAGGTTTCTGGTTTTGTGTGTGTGTTTGATGGGTGACCATGCTGGTTTCTATGTATTTTCAAGAAAGTTTGAATAGATCTGACATTTCCTACTCCTTCTAAGAAAATAAAAAGTACAGGTCAGTTCTTACAGAAGAGGGATTTCTTTCAAACCCATTGAAATCTGTTAAAGGTTTTTATTATCTGTATTTTAATCTGTCTTTGCTAGGAAGCAACATAATTCTTTGGGATTAAATATTTTGTATGATTTCTGTTTCCCATTCATTTAAGTCAGGAATTTGGGCTGAGCTAATTCAGTCCGGCTGCCTAGGGTACCCTGAAAACATGTCTAAAAATAGTTGCTGATTTGCCTGTCCTTAGGCTTGCATTGACATATGCATGTATTTTAATAACAGAATAAATTAAATAGGTCTCAGACCTCCCTTACCTGAGACCCAGAGCAAATCCTACAAACTTTCCAGTGGCAATGGCAGTAGAAGCCGTTATGGTAATCAGCCCGCGGAGCTTCCGTGGGGCACATTCCCCAGCATACATGAGGTGGATGTTCAGAGCTAAACCTGCAGTGACAAGTGACTGTTAGGGCAATTCAAATGCCCATAGGTCTGGTGTTTTGGAAGGGACCATTAAGGGCAAAGCATATAGGGTTAGACTCTGAGATACATTTTTAACTGTGCTGAGTATGTCTGCCTGTCCTGAAGCATTAATTATGTTTGTGTTTTCTTATTTAGTAAAAAATGCATTTGGCAGTCAGGCCCTCAGCAGAGTTTAGTAAAAATTTGTGATCTGCATACTCAGTCTTGTAAATCCTTGTGACTCTCAGTTACTGCACTCCCAAGTATCTCATACCATAGGTAGGAATGCTAATTTACCTCCACACACTCCAGAAAACAATCTTCCAGCAATGATCATCTCAAAAGATCCACACAGCCGGCTGAATCCCATCAGAGTTGCACTCAGCAGAGCAGGGATATTGGCAAACAGCATGGCCTTCTTCCTGGAATTCATTTAAATTAATGTGAGCATAAATATCATCCCTGTGTCACAGAAGTGACAGCAGTGGCATGAATTGTACCACGGTTAAAGACTTTGTGCTGGCTTCTGAGCTCAGCTGCAGTGAAGTAAATGGGAAACAGGAACGGAAAAATTTTGTCATGGACTGATAAGCTAGTTGTAGCTTTTGATGCCTCTACTGGAGCCAATATCTGCACTGAAGAGCAACCTTTGTGAGCAGTTGTCTGTGAAATTCACTTTAAAATGCATGCACTCCTCATGTGATTACCCTGGACTGGATTTGCTTTGAAATTTATAAGGGAGAGGGTATGATTTTCTTTGTGATCACTGGCAGATTTTGCTATTCCCTTTCTTCACTGGACTGATCCTTCATCTGAAGCAGCTCTGGGCTGCTCAAAGGGCCACTTTACAAGCAGTGTTTCTCCCAAGACAGAGTCATTTATTTTTGCAGTTGTGGGTATAAACAGACAGACTAATGTAATCATTATTCCTACCTGCCAAATCTTACAGATAAATATCCGGCAGACAAGGACCCCAGAAGCCCACCGATGCTGTAAATGGACACGACAAAGGACCACATCAAAGTAATCATCTCTTCACTGGGAGAAGAGCCGTATCTCTTCATCCAGGTCTCACGGATGAAACTTTTGATGTACTTTAAAAGAAAACCAGAAACCAATGGACTCAGCCAACATGTTTTTGCATAACTGCACCTCTTTTTTACTTCTCTTACCTACTTACTGGTCTTTTTGATATCTTTCTATCAACACCTTGGTTGAAATCTTAGCTCCAGTGAAATCAAAGGTAATTTTGCCACTAACATCCCTGGAGTTAATGTTTTAGCAACACGGTGCAATGAATAATTCAATGAATAAATATACCAATATTAAATACCAACTGTGAATGCCACTAAGAGAGTAGCAGGTTCGTCTTCTGTTTATGTGCTAAACCCTGACTGTTTTGCTACCCGATCTTCCCCGCCATTCCCACCTGTCTGTCTCTCATGTCTACCTGCTGCATCCTGTCTGACGTCTTGGGTGAAATCCAGGTTTGACTTCAATCGAATTGAGTGAGATCAGGATTTGTCCCTCGATGTGGCCCATTGTGGGGTCTCTCTGACCTACTGTTCATAACCTCCATGGCACCCACATTCTTCATGAGGGTTCCCAATGTGGTAATTGTATGAGCTTAATGTCCGTGGCACCATTCAGGATCACAAACACCTCCCCTCATTTTCCTCTTCCAGCTGCAGGTATCAGTGCCACCCTCAGCTCTGCTGTCTTTATAGATATCACTCATTCTCCCCTTTCCCAGTTCTGTTACACCAGACAGAAGTTAAAACCCCCTGAAACACAAGAGCATAGC
Source organism: Psophia crepitans (assembly GCA_013399095.1). Lineage (NCBI taxonomy): Eukaryota > Metazoa > Chordata > Aves > Gruiformes > Psophiidae > Psophia > Psophia crepitans. The sequence goes on from VWZZ01006838.1 coordinate 289,608, forward strand.
AGCTAATCTTAGAACCAAGAAACCACAATAAGTCTAGTTTTGAGAGAAGTGAAAAAGCTAATGATTGCATATAGAGGCAAGAATGCATGAGAACATTGAAATCCATGCTGGTAGCTCAATTTTTGGAGCTATCCATGCTTACCTCAGCAGGAGAATTGATAATGGAGATCTGCAACCCATACTGGAAGGCTCCACCAATGCCCAGGACAAAAGCCAGGAGGAAGAGATTGTAGCTCATTTTCTGACAGGAAATAAAAACAGCAAACAAAGCTGGCACAGCTACTCAGACATGCCTCCAGCTGCCCTGTTTTACCTCCAGGAACACTAACAGCTTGATCAACACCACACACCTGCCTCCTCCGAGACCAAGGAGCCAGCACAGCGTGCAATAAAATATCACAGTTCCTAAAGCACAGGACAGCGAGAAATTTGAGGAGACAAAACTCGTAGCTCTCTCCCAGAACGCAGTTAAACACTTCAGCGCTTCTGTCTTCAGCGCTGGGCATCTTAATCTGCACTACAACAGGGTAACTAGTTGTGGGAGCATGGTGCAATGTGCAAGCATTACGTACACGATTTCCATCTATTTGTCCCTCCTCCTCCTCCTTTCCCACTTGTAATCTCACCTAAATGAATATTTTGCCCAGTGACTTGGCTAAGACTAGATAAACATTTGGCGATTGAAGGGCACTCCAGGTTTTAGAGCTTCTTCACCCTTTCTTAGAACTGTATCTGATAGGAGACTTAAAAATACCCCCCAAAGACAGTACTGCGATACACACACCCTGTCCTCCCACTCCCACTGCTCTGTTACTGAGTTTCCTAGCGATATTCTGCCTGTCCAGCAATGACAGCACGATGCTGCCCTCCTATCTCTAGAACAGATCATATTCAAAGGCAATGCTGAACAATGCCAAACATTTACAAGCTGATTTCTAATCAGATGAGTGCTGTTTGCTTGAATGGGCATCAGGTTAACCCATGTTGCAAGACTGTTGGCTTCAAAGGAGTCAGCTGTGAATAGATTTGGTATTTGGCACATTCATATATTAAGTTACAACAGTCTTCTGTTTGTCAAAGTGCTGGGAACAACGGGGTTTCATGGTCTCTACTACTCGGCATCCCTGCTATCCTTCATGCTACAGAAAATGCCACACATCAGCATGAAACTCCCCACCAGCAAGAAAATCAGTAAGCCCTATTCTAAGTGCAAATTTGATACTGCACCTGCAGCAGATTTCTTAGCCTCATCCCATTCCGTACTGTAACACTATTGCTTGATTTCCCTGTTGCATTTCTTGGGTGACTTTTCCAGCCTAATAGATTCTAAATTCAGGAAGATTTTTTAACTTAATATTCATCCTAAAATTGCTTTTTAAAAACATCTTTATCTTTTCTAGGTATCTTCCTTGACTGGAAAGGATTGTTTTCCATCCTTTGGTGTTTACATATTTCAGATACTTTGTTATTCATAACTCTTTTATTGTGGAGGACTTTTTCAGTCTTCCAGCACTCCTCCGTCTACTAAATCATGTAGCTTTTCGTTGTTGCTGTGCTCTGAACTCCCTTGGTTTGTCTTCCTCTCTTACGCATCAGACATTAAATATAAATTTGCACTTAAATCCAGTTTTCTTTGTGTTTTGTGTTTTTTTGTTGTTTTGTTTTTTAATTCCTTGCAAGACATTCAATCTCTCTCAGCTATGACCTCACACTATTATTTTAATCACATCTGATTCAGATTTGGTTTCTTTCTGTACTTCATTTATACAACTGGTCTTTTAGAATAGCAGAAAGGAAAAATATGTACTGCAAAAATTCTATTTGGGGGAAAAAAAAGAGAAACGTATACCAACTTGTATGCAAAGGCCGTCATCTCCACTTGCAGGCTAGGTCTTTCCTGACGCTTTCTTTGGTTACTTTGGGAAAAGTCACTCTATATATAGAGAAAGAGGAGTCTGAGATAATATTTCAACATGTCATTTCATTCTTTCTCAGTGTTTACACTCCCTTTGGTTTGCCATCAAGTTCTTGCTATTCGGTTTGTCTTGGTTACTGATGAAACTGCGGATACTTTTGGCAAGCTGTGCATTCATGCCAGGTCACTAGGGAAGAGAAGCTCCAGCAGCAGCTGACAGGCAGTAAGTGCTGTCTCATAAGGACAATAAAAAAGGCACTGACGGATGCCAAAGTCCAGGGACTGGCACAAACTAGAGTGGACTGGCTCGGACTCCCCAAGTCATAGGGTGGATAATTAGTTATCGCATTTAAAGGAAAAGTCCCTGACTGCTACTTTGAGCCCAAATACAGCAAAGCTTTCTGAAGCCTGACTTGGCCAAGCCTCACTAAGCCTGTGCATTCAACTCTTGAATTATGGGATCAGCTGACACTCTAAGAGTAATGGTCATTGCCTGAGAGTTCAAGTCTGTGTCCCTGTAATATATGGTAGATACTGGGAAAGTTGAATGTCAGCTTTACACCCTGACTGTAAAATAAATAAATTACATCTTTACTTTTATCCATAATTCTCAAAGGGCCTCTTTATCTAGCAGTCTCCAGGGTGGTTCTGTTAAAACGCTTTTACAAGTTATTCAAACAGCACAGGGGGAAATTCCTTCTCTTGGTGAGTGGCTGCACTTGGTGGTTCCCCAGGCTAGGGTGCTGCGTGTCTTCAGTGTCTGGAAAGTCCCTGGCCCAGCTGGGTTGGAAGTGAGAGATGACTTGTGCAGAGGAGCATTGTTCAAGGACAGCAGCAGTGACTATTTTTCTCTGGTGTTGATGGTTATTAATCAATCCAACAATGCATGGTGATGCGATTTGTAAACAAAATTATAAACTATGAGTCTCTGAGAGTCACTTTTCAAGATTTATTTTTGCCTAACACGTCACATGATAAGAAAATTGACCCGAACAAGTGTAATTTTTTTTTTCAGTTGAAGGTGCTTTAATTCAGTAACAATTAACCAGCTTGTTAAATGCTTCAATTAAAATGTGACCAATTAGACCAATTAAATTGTAACCACTGTTTGTCTTTCCTTAATCAGTCTAAAGATACCTGATTTCAGGTCACAGTCAGAAAAAATGCGGGAAGCTGGAATTAGTGTTTTCTGACACATGTACTTGCAGGACTGCCTCTGAAACTCAGGAAGTCCAGTAAATGTGTACCCTTGCTGAACAGGTGTGTTTCATGCTGTTAGGTGCAGATGGCCTCCATCCTTCCAGCACTCTGGGGAAAGGCACAACAATGCTGACTCATGGGAGTAGCCAAAAAGGCGGCCAAGCAAAGGACCTCTGGACATTGGAGGACATCTCCCAGTTTTAACCAACTCCTCTCTGACTTGTATGTCCCAGAAGTGTGTGCCAGGCCTCTCCCTCCACCCACCCTCAATCTTCAGTCCATCCTCTGCTTCCTAGCCTGCGTCTTCTCTACTGCCTTGTCTTTGCTTCACTTCTGTCTCCTGTCCTTTCTCTGACTCTCACCAAAGGAATGACCAAATATTTTGTACCATCTTGATGGCACCAGCACTGTTTGCTTTGACTGCATGTTTTACTCTTTCCATCTGCCCCTCACTGCTCTCTCTAAACTATAGAAAATAAAAGTATCTCTGCAGTTCCCAGCTCCATGCTCTTGATTGTCTTGTCTCAAAATACTGTGTATTTCAAATTCTCAGTGTTGTCCAAGATCAGATACTTGCTTTTGCCTATGTGTCTGTATGAATAACTTCTAAAATAGCAGCAACCACAAATGAGTAAAAGTTTGTTTTTATTTTTCCTATGTTGTAAACCTTAGGTCATGAAAGATAATTCTTGCACAGACTCTTCTGAGAAATAGATCTGCTCCACTCATGCGCAGCATGACAGTAATACACTCCGGAAATGTTTACAGTCTTGTCATTCAAAAATGCTTCATTTTAAAAAAAATGTAGTTAAAAAATATACTGAAAGAAACTTCAACTACTTATTTTGGAAATTTGTATGTTCTTCTTTGCTGCAATCATCAGCAGTGCTGTGATGTTCATACAAAGTGAAAAGAAAAGGCTTGATTATGATTTTCAGAAGAAACTGGAAGAAAATTCTCCAGTCAACCCAATGCCTGTGAAAGGCAATATTAACCTGTTCTGTACCAGGTTACCTAAAAACAATCAGTATCACATCTGGGTCTTTTCCAGAACGCTCCATGGAGACAAGAAGAACAGAGAATGTTTCGCTGTGATTTAAGTCTCTACATCCAAAATAAGCTGCTGCCATAAGAGCTCCTCACCACACTCTAACCTGAGCAGAACGCAGGTGTAAAACAAGATGCACCAGCAGTGCCCATGAGAGCACTACAAACTGAACTAGAGAATTACTTGTGCTTTAGAACATAGGACTGGAAGACAACAGGACTGGTTTTGTCCAGAATAAATAGTCTGCAAAACAATGCCCAAAAGTCAGTTGTATAATAAGCCACTTAGCAAGTACTAGAAGCTTTCTTACTAATCCATCTGTCACATGTTTTTATAGCTGAAAATAATTAACTGCTCACTATTGCTCAACAAGTAGGGGTCTATTTGAAATCATTTAATAACAGAAACAACAGGAGCACCAAGACAAGGTACTGAGAATTTCATCTGGTGTCTGAAAACAGAACTTAATCATATTAATTTCTGTGTTAGAGTCCAGATTAAGGGGCAAGGAAAGAAAGGCTTCTGAGATGGAAGTTACTGTTTGGGTGGAGGAGAAATACAGAACAAATTCAGAGGAAATTTGCTAAAGCATTTCATGGTGGTGTCTGATGAGAAGAGAATAAGGCATCATTCTTTCACTCTTTAACATGGATTCTAAATACATATGTGTTACTTAGCACTAAATACTGAAAACAGAATATTAAGCTTTTGTTGGGATTTATCAGTTCAAGTATATTTTTTCAAGGTGAATGTAAGAACCTAAGAGTAATATATTGTCCCTAACCCTACTTCTCTCTTGGTGCTCCTGCAAGAGAACATAGCCACTGCTGAATTTCCCCCGGATACCATGCTCTTTTCTTCTGCTACAACACGGTGGATTCGATCTCTTCAGGGCCTTTATAAAAACCAGCATGGGTTTGAGCTTTGATGTTCCGTCTCTTGAACTCCTCTGAGATTTCCAGGAAGGACTTTCCCTTTGTCTCAGGCAGGAAAAACCCAACATAGAGTGCAGTGCAGATGCAGACCACAAGGAATGGGATGTAGCAGAAATGTGCTAGACTTTTCTAAGGAGGAGGAAAAAAACAAGACAGTGTTGGTGATGTTCTGTATGATGACAAATAAACCACTACTCTCTGTTCCTGCACAGGGAACTTTAGCCAGGGAGTATTTCTGTGCACCCTGGTGAGGTCCTCACATGCCTGGATGCAACAGCTCCCCAGCATGGTTTGGGAGATTTGAGATAGCAAGAAGAGTATCTCAAAATGTCTTTTTCTGTCTTTCTTTCTATATATAATTGTGTAGAATGGGGACCCACAGTAGAAAAACAAGACAGGATTGGATATTGTGGAGTTCTGCTCCCTTTTGCTTCAGGACACACCTTAGGGAATGGTGCCAGGGTCTGGCCAAGGGGAATTACATCACGTCTCTAGTCCCAGGTTTTCTCAGCTGGGGACAGAGAAGGAATATTGGTCACCCATGCCCCAAATTAATCTGCTTCCAGCCTCACATCAGAAATCACTGGAGGGAACATGAAGGAAGATTGGTTTAAAGGAGCTCTGACCACTTTCCTCATATACTTTTCATGGCAGTGCTATCTTGCTGTGTGTCTGCAGCTTGCAGTATTCCAGGCCCTGTCTCTTTTCCTCGTCACTATCAGAGCCTCCTTTTGCACAAAATGCTAAAGAGCTGCAGGTGATTGCTTCACCTGAGAACCCACCACAATGAATGGAAAGGCTGTTCCGACCAGAAATAGGTTGAACCAGAGCAGAGCGCCACAGATCATGTAAGCAGCTGGCCGGGACATTTGATCAAAAACCTCTGTGGGCAGAACTCCTGTTACACCAGCTGGAAAAAAAAATGGCAAGAAAGTTAATAATATTGTTGACATTATATTAAAAATGAGAGGACACATACTAAGAAGCAAATCCAACATGAAGTACATGAGAACAGTAAATTATTATTCAGTAAATTATTCTCACTAGTCAAGAATGCCAGAACAAGTGGTAATAGTGATTAACTGCAGCAGGGAAGTTTTAGGTTAAACATTAAGGACTGGCTAATTATTCAAACTCTCTCATGTTAGAATAAACTTCTGGGAAAGGTTTTGTAATCCACATTATTCTCATCAGGACACAACTGAGAATGGCTTATAATTAATTCAACCCTAGGACACTGGGACAAGAAATTACTGCCAATTCATGTGGCATGTGACACTGGCAGCTTAGTTCTTTTCTCACTTGCCTTCCTTCAAACTCATGTAAGCAAATAGAGTCTCACATCTACTAACACACCATGCAAACATCTGCACACATGCAGCCCACATACTGCCACCGCCACCACAGAAACTGACGGATTCTGCCAAGAACATGCAGGTCAGCAGGCTAACAAATGGATGTGGAAATTGTGCTTTCAGGTATCTGCAAGTAAGTAATGAGATGACATAGCCGTCAGTCTCTGGGGTTAAAGTGAGGCATTAGGAATGCTGGTCTACAGCCCTAATGGATTGGGCAGCAAATCAAAACCTTGTTGTCCATTTAAGACAAAAATCACCTCCAAGTGCCACCACAAGTTGGCTGTAAGGAGAAACAACACAGAGAATGGCACAGACTGTCACTGCACAGCACTGACTTACCAGGGGCATACAAGCCCCCCTGAAACAGCTGAAAACTGCTGGCAGAATTTGCCTCATTCCTTTGAGTGTGCTGTGGCTAAAGAAGGTCTGAGAGATTCCATAAGCTGATTGCACACATCTCCAAGCCCCTGCAGTACCCAAAAGTTTCAGTGAAAACACTGAAAACACTGACCTGGTCCGATTCCAAAGCTCAGGATATAGGCGAAAATGCAGACCATGCTGAGATAAGGCATCCAGCTAATCTGAGTCTACAGCCACAGAGACCAACGGAAAACCAGTGAGGGCACTTACACTTATTTGCCACCACTAAACACCCCAGTCATATAAAAGGCAAAGCCCAACTCCATTCCACTAAAATAATTAAGTAAAGTTTGTTACCTGTTGGCTCAGAGCAACCATGAAGACAATGGCCCATCCTGCCATGAAGACGTAACCCCCCAGCAGCAGTGGCCTCCGACCAGCGTAGTCTATAATCATATTCTGCACAAAGTAACAGAGTGAAATGAAGCAAGATATTTAACTCGTGTTTGTATTTCCTGCCTGCTTTCTCTTCCCATTTCAATACTCCATGACTAGTTCGCTCTACAACTACTTTAAGGATGTTGTCCACTTCATAGCAAGAAAAAGAAAAGTCAAAGGAAAGAGTCTGCTGGCAGGACTCAGGCAAGAAGGGTGTTCAGGGGAGATGTGAGTGTCCCAGCTGCGGCCTAAGCTCTGTCACTATCCATACTGACGCGAAGCAAGAGTTACACTTTTTAGAGATTTCAGACAGCGATGACGATGCAGTGTCTGACAAAATACTTTTGTATTAACCTGTCCGGACATGAGTGACGAGACTGCCTGGCTGCTGTGCATAAAGGGCTTCCTTGGCATGAAACGCAACATAAAGCCAGAATTTGTAATGAACTGTCAAAGAGCCTGCATGTCAGCAGAGTGCATTAAGAGTCTCACACAGGTGACAGACGCGATCAGTTCAGAGCTCCCCGTGCCGATTACAACATACGGGATCTTGTCCTGAGGAATTCCAGCCTCTTGGAACACATAAGCTGCATAAAAATACAGCTGGGGAGAGAAGAGAGGAGAGAATGGTAAGGGACAATGTCTGAAAATACATCCCATTATTTTCCGCTGAAGGACCATGCAAAAAATGACTAATGGACTGTCATACGGCAGCATCCCTCTGAATCTTGCCCTAATGCACCAGTGTAGTTTGGGAACCAAGCATCTGAGGTTTGAAGATCTCCACAGGCAGAGCAGAATATCCGTTCTTCTCCTGCAGCGGGAATGGTAAACCCAAGAGTTTGCACCCATGTCTCACAATACAGCACTGCTGTTGATGGCTGTGGCTGCCAGGCCACTTACCGAATCATTCCCACAGAGCTGCATGGCGCTGCTCAGCACAATGATACTAATCAGCTGCCACCTCAAAGACGGATTTTGGAAGAGCTCCCATGGGTTCTTCGCTCTCTGACCTTTAACGGCAGCCTGTTCAGCCAGCATCTCTTCCAGCTCTGCACTCAGGTCACTCTTGCCTCTGAGCTTCTGCAGTGCTGCAAGGACAAGGGAACCTCTTATCCCTGAACTTTACCTTCAGTTTACCTGCTCAGCAGGGTGAAGGATCAAGCAGCAAGTGATGGCTACAGAAAGCTGTAGGACAGAGTCAGTGAACATGGTGTTACCTCCACAGAGATGGTCAGTTGTGGTGCAGCCGCTTGAAGGATTAGGGAGGAAAGGGAGTGCAAATCTCTCACCATTGTTTGACAAGAGTATACCTCCAACAAGTGCCATTTCAGCAGTGTCCAGTTTTGGCTGGAGTAAAGTTAATTTTCTTTCTAGTAGCTGGCATAGTGCTGTGTTTTGGGTTTAGGATGAGAGGAATGTTGATAACACACTGATGTTTTGATTGCTGCTGGGTAGTTGTGGTGTCTACGCTAAGTCAAGGACTTTCCAGCTTCCCAGGCCCTGCCAGGCACACAAGAACCTGGGAAAGCACAGCCAGGGCAGCTGGCCCAGACTGGCCAGAGGGATATTCCCCACCACAGAACGTCATGCTCCAGATAGAACTGGGGGAGCGAGCTGGGAGGTGGGATCACTGCTTGGAAATAGGATGGGCATAGGGGTGTTTTTTCTTCTGCATGTGGTGGGCAATTGCATTTATGCATCACTTGGTTGGTTGTTGTGTTACTGTTGTTTTCCTTTGTTATCCTATTAAACTGTCTTTATCTCAATCCATGAGTTTTTTTCCATTCTGCTCCCTACCCCACTGAGGATGAGGGGAGAGCGAGTGGCTGCATGGTGCTCAGTTACTGGCTGGGGTTAAACCACGACAGGCAACCATACTCCTGACTCAGATCTCAAGTGACCTCCCTGGGAAAGGCAGGCAATTAAGATGTTCTCGGTACACAGAACATGTTTCCCAGAAACTAATTCCAGCTGCACTGTATATGGGGATTTGCATGCTACAAATCTAAGCAAATCTCTTAATATGAATTGGCTTCAGATTTGGTCACGAGTTCTTCGACCAGCATTTATTTCACTTCATAGTTACAAAACACATTTGTGATTGTGAACACAAGTCCCACCTTTTGACCCTACCGCTGTAGCAAAAAAGTCTTTTGTAGGAAGATGCCTTTCGATTACCTCAATAGAGCAAAAATATTTAAGATCATAGAATATTCTTTAGTTTGGGAGGAGGAAGAGATCATATTTGGAACTTGATATGACTCCTCCTACACGTAAAATTTGTGGCACCATCCTCAAAAGTTTGGGGCCCAAGTCTGTGCACAAAAGTGGGATGCAAAAAAAGCAAACATTCACCTGTGCTCAGAATTACTGCTGTTGTTCATACAAACACATACCCAACCACCACTTGCGCGCTGCTTCAGGGTGCAGCAGCTCATGGAATTACAAACATTGATGGCATCACATATTTTGTACAGACCAAATATGGTCCTCTGGTTTAGAAAAAGATTATCCATGGGACTATGGATACTATGTCACCAATGATACTGGGCTTAAAGCTTGTATGTTCATCTAAGGAGGCTGCCATAGTCACCAAACAGAATACTTGTGTTGGAAAGAAGTCTACATTTCAATTTGTTTCCGATCGAGCACGCTGGACCGTATGTTTCATTATGTTTTAATCAACCTTCTCACTGTTTATCTACCCAGGCAGTAGATCTCACATGCTCAGAGAGAGGCTGACAGTTACTCTAAACTCACCGGAGATGCAGGATTCTGTATCTCCACGGTCAATCAGGAGGTATCTGGGACTTTCAGGGAACCAAGGCAGAGCTGTGAGCTGGATCAGGGCAGGCACCACATTGCTAGCTAACAGGAATGGCCAGCTCTCCTCCTCTCCTAGTAGCTCCCTAGAGAAAAAAGAAAACCCAAACATAATTTGTGCAGTGCATTTTACAACCTGGCAAGAGCCCATCATCCTCTGCTGCATGTGGGCACTGGAAAAAAAACAACAGAGAGGTAGTAAAGAAAAAAAAAAAAAAAGAAAGATTTAATAAGTATAAACTGGGCTTCTTGGTCTACATTACCTGAGTCCAACAATCTGCCCCAGCACTAACCCCAGGGCTGTAAACGATGCAGAGGTCAAGGCCACAGCTCCTCTGAGCTTCTTTGGGGCACTTTCCGCCAGGTACATGGGCTGAATGTTCATGCTTACACCTGGGCAAGGCAGACAAATGCTGACCTCAGCTTGTAGACAGAGCAGACAAGGACAAATGCAGTCAGCCACCTCTTAAGGTTGCCAGCTGGACTCTTCTGTTGTAGACCATGCGATGACTGATCTACCAGTGCTTATTATTTACCTAAACCCTCAATTTCACTCTTATTCATTGTATAAGCCACTAAACGTAAATGCCCATATGTCCATACTCGTGCATAGTAGAGGATAATGAAACTGAAAGCTGCCAGTCCTATGGTCCTTTCCACACCAAATCCAGGGTTATAAGTGATACTTCCCTCTAGTCCCCCATTTTGAGGGAGAAGATCATATTCTAAGTCACTTATATCAACCATTATTTCTTTGGATGAACTTCTATAAAAGCTTGAATGGTGGTGCCCATGCTGATGAGTGCCTGATAACATTCTTACAAGCAGATAGGGACTGATTTTCAGCTCAGTTTTTCCTGGGGCTCCCCTCCCTCCGTGCAGAGTGCGCACAGATACTCACATGTGTATTACACAAAAAAACCCACCCCAAAACCCTGCCTGTATATGCTTTTAAAAAGTCCTTAGAAGTGAAATATAAAATCTATATATATAACTTCCTCATTCATGTTCACGTGTGTGGTCAGACTAGGAGTAATTGCTTTAACGTCTTGGATCATTCCTATTTAAATATCTTCTGTTTCTCATTGATACTTCTTACCATGTTTGTCCTGTTGTTTCTCATGTTGCCGTACCTGCATTCATGCCAGTAAAAAATCTGCTGAGTATAATCATTTCAAAGGATTTTGCCATTCGGCTGAATCCTGACAAGATTGCGGCTATGATCACAAAGACGTTGTTCAGCAGCAGAGACGTCTTCCTTCAGAGAGAAAAAACACAGTTATGAGCACATGTGTGTCAGGTTTAGTTATCAGATAAAACATTTCACTTGGCAGATCCTACCTGCCATGCCTGGAAGCTCAAGGTGGGCTGCTCAGCTCCACCACTGAACATCCTGGTTACCCAAAGCCCTACACGAGGTGTCTGTGCGCAGACGGCAGATCAGCAGTTTTGGTGTGTTGTTACGAAAACAGGAATCAGCATTGACAGGTCATCTGCAGGGCTGAAACAACTAGGGTCATCTCCAACTACCAGCATGACCACAGGGTGTCCCTGCAGTGCTGGCTTTACACACTGAAGGCATCAGGAGTTCCTCACACAGATTCATGGCTCTCGCACCCACACACAGCTTCCCATTTAAATGGAGAGGAGTATTCCTTCAGTAAATCATGTAGGTTTGGGGCTGAAGGTGCTAATGTTGAAACAGGCATTTTTCATGGAATAGTATGATCCTCATGAAACTTTTGTGAGAAAGTTTTCACATGTTCTGGGAGGAATTTCTGTCCAAAACCAGGGAAAAAAAGGGAGTTCTATTGATCCATAATAGCCAGTAATGATCTCTAGTCCCAACTCACTGCCATACCTACTCTTCAGAAGTCAGTCTTTTTATCTCTTATTCAGGATGGGATATGATTTTAGTCCAAAGCAGTACAAGGTGAAACCTCTAAACTTTTCATTGGATAAGGATGCCATATCCTTTCCAGATCTTCACAACCATGAAACAAGTGAGCCATGGGAGACAGTCCTCCAGCCCTACCCCAAACCATAATGGTGCCTGCTTCTTCATATAAGAGGAACAAACCAAAGTGATAGCACATAGAGGAATATTTTGGGGTCAAGAGAGAGGGAATCAAAATCTAGCTTCCTATTAACTTATATTAGTAACACTAACAGGTTTTTCTTCTGAAGAGAAATGGGGATAAAGCTGTGTATGAAAGATAGGTGAGGAGAGACGCAGATTTGCTTATGGTTGGACTCTTCCAACCTTAATGATTCTATGATTCTATGACTCTATGAAATAAAGCAACTGTTAAGATTTAGCAAATATTTCCTGAAATATTTCAGTCAAAAAGGTGGGTACACAGCCTGTGAGACATGAGGACCTGGGATGCAACGACTGCTCTTTGCAAACACCCTCTGTTTTTCCAGTGTCATTCCTACCAATGCCCACAGTTTCTTTTGAAGGAAAATCCTTGGTCTGTTCCTTCATGATTTCCTATTTAAAAAGATGACAGAAAACTGGGTGCAAAAGCAATGGTGATTATGTAGGTGGTTACTGTGGTATGGAGTTGAGCTGAAATCCTTGTAGCATTTCAGCTGGGTCAGGATATGATGAGAAGGTAATACAGGGAAAAGAACTGTTCCCTGTTGGTTTTTGAGATATGAAATACTGCCATATCAGGTAGTTTCTCGCTGCCAGCTCAGAATGTTAATGGCAGACTGATCTGTGATAGAAAACATGTTTTCATGATTTTAACTACAGTAGGTATTGTGCTGTAGGGCTCTTAATTCCTCTAAGACTAATGGAAGCTACAAAGCTTAAATTAAAACCCAGCACCCTCTTACCTTCCCAATGTGATGGCCATGGGACCGGCAACAAGAGCCCCAGCAAGTCCTCCCAGAGGGTATGCAGAGACAGTGAAAGACCACAGCAGCAGTATCACATTGCTCTCAAGGGGAATGCCGGTGCGCTCCAGCCAGGTTTCGTTCATGAATGTCTGGATATACTGAGAGGGAGGGACAGTGCTGCGTAACCATGACATAGAGATGAAGGACATTGAGAAATGTAAAGGCTTCCTTATTAATATACCTGTTTATTCTGTGTTCATGCCTCCAAAGCTTTGGTTGAAAACGGCCTCCAGTACTTATATGTGTTTTTAACAGAGGGTTCAGAGTGTAAAACCGTAGCTGTTGAAAAGTTGTACTGGGTTTGTATCTGTATGTAGCTATCTTGGATAATTTAAAAATGTATTTCATGTGCCCAACTTCGCATTTAAGGGCAAAAGTCAATTTCAAAGGACACAGGTTGGAAAATTTTAGAATTAGATTTGCTAAAGAAGTTGAAACAAGGCTTTTGAATAAATTCTTGTGACACTAGGTCCTGCTCAAGGGTGGCTCTTGACAACAAAGTCCTGTACCTCAGATGTGAATTACAGAGAGGGAACACCAGATCCTTCCCTTCTCACCCTCACTATGAGCAGACTGCATATTTTCAGCAGCAAGCCACTGTTCATAGCCAGACTGCGGGCACTAAGGAAGTGTCTGTCTCAGGAGAAGGCGCTCAGTCTAGCAGTACTTACTGAGGTTGGAGCATTGATGATGGAGATGTTGTAACCATACTGGAAAGTGCCTCCAATCCCAGCGGCACATATTGTCAGGATCAGGGTCTTGTTCTGAAGCTGAAGAAGATGGATAGAAAATAGACGGCTTCCTTGCACAGAATAAAATAGTTCAACAGATATTGGTCCGTCCACACTTTGAGTGGTGTGAAGATTAGAATAGGCTAAAAATGTTGTCATAAACCTCCATATCTTTAAACTGTTTCCCTCTACTGCAGAATAGTATGAATAATTCATTGCTGTTCACAAAGAATTTCAGACTGCTTTGAGGCAAAGGCCTGCAAGTGTCTTTCGTTTAATATTTAACATGTAGGCTTACAAAAAGTCCGTGCAAAAACAGTAAATACCAGTAGAGGCTGGTGTTATTGCTCCAATTAATTAAATTAATTACAAAAACCTGTACTCATATGATGAATTATTCAAGAGGCATTGTCATAGTTTAATGACTTCTGCCTCATTTCCAGCTAAGCTCTACTGGACGGAGCTTCTCTGTGGTATGGAGGATTTTCTCATGGCTGTTTATATCTAGTGCATTTGTGATTGATTGGCATGCTACTTCTTCTACCTTTTCACGGTAATGACACATATTTAGTTTAAAATAGAGTGCCTTTCCTATGCTGCTTCACATGTTGTACAGTGCAGACAATGTCTCTCTGCTGAACTTTCTCATCCCACAGTTGTTCCTACATGTTCTTGTGTTCAGCAGTCTACAATTGCATATTCAGCCAGAACATTTTCTGTATTTTCAGTATTACAACATAGGTGAAATGTGTGGCAGACAACAGGCCCTGTGCCGTGTTCTGGTCTCCTTGTGCTCATTTCTTCATCAGTACGGCCCGTGGCTTATGTTGCCGCCTTCAGAGGCACAGGCAGGTGAGCGAGGCTGCTTCATGCAGCATCATGAGATCAGGGTGTTGGTAAAGAAGTGATGTCTCTTGACTTTCTGAAGGGTGTAGAACAAGCTGACACAGTATGGCAATGGAGAGCTCACTGGCCAGCTTGTGAGCAAAAACCATGCATCTTTTTCCCCTTGTGGTAGGATGCCCTGAATGTTATAGCATAAATGGGTAACCCTCATTAGAACAACACTGGGGCTAACAGTGGAGAGCCAGGGACACTGTGTAGAAACTTTCTGAACAGTTTTCTTGATCTTTCCTCCTCTGTCATGTTTATAAGCCTCAGGTCATTTGTGCCACTACTGCCTGTACACTTTCCTGTGTGACTCTGCCTTCAAATTGACCTGTAGCTGCTGTAGAGGAGCACAGCTGAGTGTGCACAGCATCATGTCTCCACGTTCACCTCACCATCAGTGAACATCCCTTCCTCGCTGTGGCCACACCACCCTGTTGGTTGGTCTCTGTGTCACCCCCCGTCCTTGTCAGTTCACACCTATTCTGTGCCTGTGCCTTCGGTTTCCCCATCTGTATGTGAGACGCTGTGACTGGAAAGCTGTGCCCTGATGGTGTCCTTGGACTAGGAGCACTGTCCCATGTCTCAAGACCACTGAGCTTGCTGGGGGCCCCTGGCCTTTAGCCTGACACCTCCTGCACAACGTTTTGGGTGGCCCAGGGCCAGGATGGCCTTTGCCAGCCCCTCCCAGTGGGTCAGCTCTGCGGGCAACATGACGAGCTCATGGCCAGGCCTGGCTGTTAGCCAGTTAGTGCAGGGCACCTCAGGCTAGACTGTGTTTTGCTATGTGAATATGACCCCAGTGACCCTGTGAAGAACTTAAGAGAACTCAAAGCTGGGGAGCTCTTTTTGCTCTACATGCTCATTTTCTTCTTACAGAGACATCTACCAAAGAAAAGGAAAGTTTTGCCTAGTCTTGCAACAGCTTGAAAATCACAAATTCAAATAATCTTAGCTTTTTCCTTTCCTTAAAGCCCTTTTCTTGCAAATAACTTCCACACCAGCCTGAGACAGGACGTTCTCCCAGGACAGAAATGAAGCCAGACCATTCCAACCCTACAGCAAGAAGAGGCTGAGCTCTTTCCTGTCCCAGTTAGAAGTGGATACATTTTGCTTGCACTTTCCTTGACTTCACCACTTCCCTGTCTTGTTATCGATACCTGAGCAAAGGATTGTGCAACTGACATCTCTGCTCTTCCTGGTTACTCGAGTTTTCCAAAGCAAGAGAGATTTTTTTCTCCCTACAATAGCACATTTCTTTTTAAACCACAGTTCCTAGGAATGCAACACTCCTCCTGCTCATTGCAGAGCACATCAGGTCCTGTATCACAGAGCTCTTTTGTGGCCATGAGCTGAAGGATAATGGTTTCCTTCTCCCTTCAGGAGCCACCAACAGTTCTGTGCTCAGAGGTTAGCTGTATTTACAGAGCAACCTTTCCAAACCTTCCTCATCAGCTGGCTTCTGCACTATGGTCCCAGCCACAGTGGTGGCGTGCAGCTGCCAGGAGAGCCATTAGTCCGTCACCTTTATCCCAAGGACTGTGATGAGTAGGACAAATAACTCTACAAGAACCTGATAGTACTTACAGTCTTACAAAAATTCAAATTAAAAAAAGGATCTGTCAACAATAATAGTAAAATAGATGTTTTTTACCAGTCTCTGCAGCTTGTTCATCCTCTTTGGTAGGTTTTCTTCTGTCTGCCAAAGCCTCCGGTATGCTCAGCAGTGCTGTAAAGGATTATTTCAATCTCCAGCATAGGAATGTGTATTTAGTCACCCATTACATTAGGGTAAGACACTTGACTTGGCAGGTGTTTTGCCAGCTGATTTACATTCTCAAAACAGGACTGCACGTTCATTAGCAAGACAGTTCCATTAATTTTGTTGAAAGTACCTGGCAGTTTGGGGAAATGATTCGGCAGTTCGGGGAAGTGATTCTGCAACATCCAGAGCTGTCTAAATCCTCCTGAAGGTCAGTATGATTTATGGCATGAATTCCCCCTCAAAGCTTCTGGCACAGTTGCACAGCAGCGCTTGTCTGATTAAGTGTGATCAAAGTAGAAGTGAACTACAGCTTTTTTTTCTAACTGTGTTTGTCCTGGAACCCAATCTATAACCTGAAAGACAAAGCAGAGTATTTCCTTTGGTCCTGTCAGCGACAGGAAGGAACGAGCCCCAGACCTTTCAAACCCCTCCTTACGCCAAGCCCGTTCGCTGTCCCGGTGACATACAGGCGAACCGGCTGCTGCTGACAGGGGACTGTGCTGGTGCACAGGCGGCTGCAGCCTCCCCATAGCCTGGCACGGAGCAGACGGCAGCACTTGCAGCGCTCGATTTTGTCACCGAACAATCGTCTCTGGGTTTCGCTTCACAGGAGGCAGAGGGCTTTGCTTTTACATATACTGTGTGGCTTTTTTTGCTTCTAAAGTGCATAATACATAATATGTAGTTAGATATTCTATTACATTATATTATTACATATTATATTTTAACATATACTATTGCATATTACATAAAATGTAATGTATCTACGTAATGATTCTATGATTCCATGATAACATGTAGCACTGCAGATAAACCCAGTGCTGAGGTGGGCATGGGAGAGTAGGCTGCTGAGGGAAGAATGAGTGTCTGATCAAAATGTTCTCAGCTCGTTTCGAGTTGTCCTACCTTCTCGCACAGCATTATCCTGCCATTCCAGCGAAGCCACCGAGGCGAAGGGCTCTGGAGGGAAGGATTGTGCCAGGGGACCCTTGCTAAAGCGGCTGAACTGCAGCTAAAACCGCGCCGGCGAGACCACAGGGCGAGAGAGGTTTTCCAAGCCCCCCCCGCCCCCCCCAGGGCTGGAAAGGTGGAGGTGGTGACGTGNACTCAGCGTGGGCGGAGACAAGGGTGACAGCGGCCCAACCCCCCTCCCACATATAAAAGTAGCCCCCAGGGCGCTCGAGTGACCGGGAGCGCGGCGAACAGGGCGTGGCGTGTCCGAAGGATGTGGCGCGGCAGTTCGTGCAGGCAGGGCGTGCAGGTAGGGCCTAGGCACCCTACGGGCTCAAGAGGAGAGTGCCATCGTCGGTCATCACTGCCTCACTGCCTGGGAAGGAGCTCAGAGGGCTTGGCAGGAGAGGACCAACCATGGTTATGACTCACCAGAAAGCCAATTCCAGAAGGAACATGGCGACCCAGACAGAGCCCCTGTTGAAACACAT
>VWZZ01006838.1:318430-336689 GCA_013399095.1 Psophia crepitans
GTGCGGCAGTGGGGGGGCCCCGCGCGGAGGTGCTGCTGTCGCGGGGCAGTTCGGAGGGGGGGGGGTGCATGGCCGGGCGTCCCCGGGGATCGGTGATGGGTGCGTCTGATGGGAGAGACCTGTCTGGCCACCTCCCCTCTCCTCTCTCTCTTTCAGATATGGAGGCTGATCACCAACTTCCTCTTTTTTGGGCCCCTGGGATTCAGTTTCTTTTTCAACATGATATTTCTGTATCCTTTGGTTTCAGTAAAGCACTCTGCTCCCTTTTTGGCTTAGATGCGATTCCCTCTGTCCACCTTCCTCCCCAGCCTGACCTTTCTCGGCAGCGGTCTAGGGCTGTGGATTCTTCTCTTGGCTCTTTGGTCTGAACTGAAGCCATTCCACAGACAACTGTGGCCTCCTCCTGCACCTCCTTCTCTGCACTGTTTGCACTGCTGTGGGGCTCGGGCACCTGGCTGACAGCTTCCTGTGATGAAATAGCTTGCAAATGGCTTTTTCCTGTAAAGTCATGCTGTGGGGACACTGGGTGGCCAGCTGTTAATTTCCTATACTGCAACCCCTCCTTCTCTCCTGCTCTCAGGTACAGGTACTGCCGCATGCTGGAAGAAGGCTCCTTCCGTGGAAGAACGGCTGACTTTGTCTTCATGTTCCTCTTTGGAGGGTTTCTCATGACAGTATCCTTTTGAGCAGGTTCAGGGTCTCTGGTGTCCCTTGAGATAATGTGGGGCTTGTTTGCTGGCACCCTGTATCCCGGCTGTATGGGGTGGTCTGTAGCAGGCACCTGCTTGTGAGCAGGACAGCTGGCTTGTGAGCCTTCTTGGTGCCACAGGACAGAGCCCTGCTGTGTCCCAGGCTCATGCCCGGAGGCCTGGGGGGGCTCTGCTGAGCATGTGGGGCTCTTGGGTGGAGGAGGGGCAACTTCTGGCTTTATGGTACAGCTTGAGCCCCTCGTCTTGCCCACCCTTGTCTCCAGAGGCCTGGCCTGTGCCTCGCCCAGGGTGCTTAAGAGGGGGAGCAAAACACAGGAGAAGCTGCCTGTACTTGTGTTGGTGTCTGGAAGTGCTGATGCACCTGGCAAAGGGACAGACCGCTGTATCCCAGAAGAGGAGGCGTGGCAATGAGCTCAGGAAGCTCACCTGGAAGGAAGCTCCTTGTTATGCTCTGTGAGAAACCGTCCAGCCGCAGCACACTGCAGTGCAGCTACGGTTGGCATGAGGCTGGCTCAGGAAATCGTGCTGCGGCTGAAGGGCAGAACATGGAGCACAAGGAGGGGGTGCCCACATGCTCTCTGCCGTCAGCACGCCAGGCAGCGTCAGCTCAGCCGTCTGTCCTTGCAGCCTATCAGTGACTTGAGATGCCGTCACAGATCTTAGGAAGTTCTTTTATTGTAGAACAAAATAGTCTGGATGGGGAATACTATATCCCCATCCCAGCATAAAACCTTCTCTGAACGTCTTGCTGCTGTCTCACGCAGATGGCTGAGAGTTCTGCATGACACTGTGTGAACTCTTGTGACTATTGGCCACCCCTGGGCTAGTTGGTGTCCAGGTGCCTGCAGCAGCCATGTGCTCAGCCATAGGTAGATCTGGAGTCCCACTGCAACAAGGGCAGGAATTTTTTGCCTCCAGCGGCCTCCTTGCATCCTGGAGAAGAGGTCTGTGATTGGCAACAGCCATCTTGCTGTTGAAATCCTGTTGTAGAAGGGCGATACTGGATGGGATGTGTGGCACGCATTAAAAACTAGCTGAGAAGTGCTGTAACAGTGTGAAGGCCCTTCTCTGGAGGTCACTTTTGATGGTGACTATGAACTCCCTGATCTTTGGCTGTAGAAAGTAGTTTAAGGAGTGAGCAATTGGTATGTGCCACTCCCGAGCGTCTTGTTCTGGGGTGGCAGGGAGGGAAATGTGGTGTGCGGTGGGGATTGGTACATCCCAGCCAGCCCAGGAAAGGTTTGGTGGTATGGGCAGTGTCTTTCACTGTGATCAGCTGCCAGTTCTGAGCTCCCTAGTCAGAAGGCACGCTGCGCTGCCTGCAGGTGGTGCACAGGGTGGGCAGGTTTTTCCTTGACTCGGTAGTTCCTAGCTGTTTGGACTCTTTGCCAGCCTGTTTTTCCTGGGCCAGGCTTTCACCATCATGCTGGTGTATGTGTGGAGTCGCAGAAACCCTTATATCCGCATGAACTTCTTCGGGCTTCTTAACTTCCAGGCCCCCTTCTTGCCCTGGGTGCTGATGGGATTCTCTCTGCTCCTGGGAAACTCCATCATCATTGACTTACTGGGTAAGCCAAAGCTGGGGGTGCTGAGGACGAGGGCACTTTGCAGCCACAGCATTCAATTCTCATGGATGCTGCTGAGGCACTGGCACCATCTCTTGGTTTCACCTTATTTAAGGTGGTGGGTTTCCTCAAGCGAGCTGGCTGAGGTTGCTGGGTGGCCAGCCTTGTGCCTGAGCTCTTGCTCGTGACCTGCTTTTTGCTGTGTCTTCCCCCAGGGCAGAAGTTGGGTATGGTGAGCTCTGCCTGGCACTTGGGCTGTGTCTGGTCTCCTGGGTGCCTGGGGCTGCTTCAGGCTGGCAGGCTCCCTGCCCACCGCTGCGCCCATCACAGCAAACAGCCTGGCCCTGCACGGGTGGCTCTGGTGGGAGCTGGGCCATGGGGACACAGCCGAGGGGCTCTCCGAGCTTCCCCCTGCTGGAGCTCCCAGCAGCTCCGGTTCTGCTGGCAGAGGAGGTGCAGCTGGGCCTGACCTCGGTGACATCTCTCCCCAGGGATTGCAGTGGGTCACATCTATTATTTCTTGGAAGATGTTTTCCCCAACCAGCCTGGAGGAAAGAAGCTGCTGTTAACACCCGGCTTCCTGTAAGTAAAGCTGGTTCTTTCTGCGCTTTGCTGTGTTGCTTCCCAGCCTGAGTCACTGTCATAGCAAACTGGTCTGTGACAGTGCGGGGTGACTGCGGGGTGCTGTTGCACACTGATGGTGCCTGAGCTCCACCAGTTTATGCCCCTGCTGCAGAAAGCACTGGTGTTTTGCACATGATACGCAGGTGTATATAGCGCTCATAAAGCAACTGCTTTTACCATAAGCTTTGCTGGTTGAACTGGAGCGTTGTTACCCCTTGTGGAAATGCTTAGATGCTGGTAGGATTTTTTTCTGATGTATTTCTGTAGTTTAATAAAGCAGAACTTCCTCTGCTTCAGACTGAGGATCAAAGCTGCCCTAGAGATCGGGGGAGCAGGTACTGTCGTCGTTCCCCGTTGGGCTGAGCAAAGGGACAGTTAGTGCTGGCGCAGTAGGCGGGAGGCTGTGGCACACAGCCAAGCCCTGTGAAGGGCTGGGGGGGTTTTACTTGTCCTCAGCTCACTTTCCTAACCTGGCTGGTGGGACGGGCATGTCCCTTGCCAGGAAGATGGTATTTGACACACCTGAAGAGGATCCCAACTATAACACTCTCCCTGAGGATCGTCCAGAAAACCAACCTAGAGACCAAGACCAGAACCAGCAGCAGCGTCCACAGTAACCCAGAGGACTTCTCCAGGTGGCCAGATTCCTCTCTTCCGGCTGGACTTAACGCTGTGGCCCAGAGATCCGACTGGAATAACACCAGTTGCCATTCCGATGTGTAATGTTTCAGTGTCTGTGTGGGTAACCCATCTTCCCCTTGCACCAAGTGGTTCCACAGAGCTTCACACGTAAGCACTGCTGAACACGTACGGAGGTTCTGGGGACGGGCTGGAAGTTGTGATGGCTCCTCAGTTACCCAGTGGGGAGTAAGTGTCAAACGGGGTGTTAAACCGGTTACTCCTCTTCCTGCTCTTAATGACTTGCTGTGTGCCAGGTCACTCTCACCCTCTGAACAAAGACTCACGCTCCTGGCTCTCGCTGTTGCGAGTCCTCTTTGTGGGCTTTCGGCAAAGTAGTACTCCCTCCTCTACCTGGTAGAATGCAGCTCAGCCTCTTCCTTTTCTCTGAGTCCCCCACCCCATTTTTTTTTTGGTGGATGTTTCCAAAGAGTCTGTACATTAAAGTCTTTATTTTTCAGTTGTGTGTCCATTTCTGCCTGGGGCAGAGGCTGCAGTTCACTAGTGCTCATCATCAGGACTTGGCTTAAAACTGCCAGGCTGCTTGCCTGGACTTTTTTTTTTTTTTCTGGTGGGCAAAGTTCAGGCTCGCTGGAAGATCTCCTTCCCCTCTTCTGTCAGCAAGGCTGCAGAGCATGACAAGGGGCAGAGGGGTGCCCACTGGAGAGAGGACTGCCTGGGAAGGGACCGGGGACAGAGCGGGACACTTGATCCAGGCAGTGACTGGAAGTAGCACTTGACACTAGCATTAGAGGCTGTCTGCACAGGCAGTGATTCCACTCTGGTTGAATTTTTTAGTTCTGAAACATCTGGATTCTAGAGGAAAACTAAACAAGCTAGTTGCTACCCTGAACAGCTGCGCTAAGCGGATTCGGCCATTCCTGCTACGCAGTACGCAGCTGTGCTTACGCCAGACCTTGGAGTCAGTCTGCAAACGCTGTATCTTAGGATAGCTCACTTGGCAGGGTGGCTGCCTGCTTGGCTGGACAAGCTGGTGAACCACCACTCAAACTGGAGAGAAGTGTGAGTAACCAGCATCCAATTAAGACACAGGTGCTCAGAGCTAAGCAACCTCAGACTGGAGGGTGCGTGCTGTGTGCTTTGCTCATGACCTAGTAACGGAGAGCCGGTGTTCCAGTCCCTGGAAAGAGTTTGCCTTTAGTCTGCTGACCTTTTAAATTGCTTCAGAGAGGGGCCTTGCAAATGCAAAAGCTGGCCTATGCTTTCAGCTAGGGTATCAGATTAAGCTGAGGAGCTGTGGCTACAGAGCAGGAAAGCTGCTCCCAGCAGTTCCCTCATAGTCCTCACATAGGAGAAAGCTGGCCAACGTTCTCATTTCCCTGGGACTTGGTGCCCTGCAGTGTCCTGTCTTGCCCCGGGCTGCTCAGAGGTGCAGTTCCACAGCCTCTCTGGGGCTTGAGAAGCAGAGGCAGGAATGTGTAGGCTTCTGCAGTCCTCCTGTGTCCACCTTGTTGTGAACTTTAGGGTTAGGTAACCACAAGCTTCACAGAAACTCCAAGTTGCACCACAGATGCTAGTTTACAGCTAGAGCCATTTCACACTTGTTCTGGTCACGTTCCCTGACAAGGCTGCTTGCAGAAGGACCTGATCGTAACAAAGAGCCTGAACCATTCTCAGGAAGAGCGGGAGTTCTTACGTCCATGAGGCACAACGGGTTCCCCGTGGGAGGCTAATGTGCAGCAGGAGCCCCGGGTTCTGTCCGTCTTGCTGAAATAACCTTTCAACCTCTCCAGCACAGAGTAGGGTACCGCCCTGGCACGGGAGCTGAGGATCAGACTGCAATAGTATTGTTGCTAACTGGCAAGTTTTTGGTTTCTGCAGACTAACACCTGGAAAAAAATTCTCTCCCACCCAGGAAGCAGAACTGGTTCTGCTATTACTCAAGTCTAAACATGACAAATTATGGCCGGAAAGTGTTTTTTTGACTGTGCTGGCAGTGTGGGTGGATCAGCAAGGATCATAAAACCTACTGGTTTTATCATAAAGGCCTGAACATAACGGCCGGGCTGCCAGCAAAGTCTGCCCTGCTTGCAGCACTCATCAGTTCTGGCAGCGAATGGGAGGAACTCTATCACAGAGCTAGTGTACCTCAGCAGCAAGGTAGAGTCTGAAGAGTTTTAAGCACGCTTGGTTTTGTGTGGGTGTTTTTTGTTTTTTTTTTTTTAATTGTACTTGAATGAATTTTCACTTTAACTCCCCAGGGAAAGACAGGTTGTTTCTAGGATTGCAAAATCCTGACACCACAGTGCTAAAGGTATTTAAAGATGCCCACTGTGCTTTGGGTGCTCTGGGCACCATCACTGGCAGCTACATGGGCTGACAATGACCACGGCAAAGCCACCTGCTGAAGAGAAGCTGCAGTCTCAGTCAGCGCTTGCAGGCTCGAACCTTCATACCTGTTCAGAGATCTGTTTGTTTGTTTCCCAGCTGCAGTTTTCACCGAAAGAAGGTTCACCACGTACCAGGGTGACATCTGCTGGAAATGAATTAAGTTTGTGACTTCAGTTAAGGGTTCTACCCTTGTCAAGTAAGGCAGCTGAATGCCTCACAGAGCTCATTGCTGGCTGCACCCAGCGTGGTTAACAGGCCAGTCCTTACAGAGTTGTTTGTGGCTTCTAGTTTGAAGCCTCATTCTCACTTTCCCACAGAGCAAAAGGTTTTGGGTTGTTTTATCCATTGAAGGAAAGCACTCAATTTCCACTGTGCTTCATGAAAACCAAATGCACGTGAGCGTTCAGCATTATACCCAAAAATGTTAGTATTAGGCCCCAGGACTGCTCCGTTACCAGAACGGCCCAGAACAGTAGCGAGACTGACCGTGCATTCAAACGTACTGACCTCATCCTAAGCAGTATGCATTCCTTTTATTTAAAAAGTTGTCCTAATAGTGCATGTTGCACCTATACAAAAGAATCTTTACACTGTCCACACACAGGTATATAAGGGCTCCAACAGCTGCCACAGGTCTCGGCTAGGTCACGTGCTAACGCAGCGTTCTCGCTACGTGGCATTTGGGTGGAGGGGATGGGGGCAGAAGTCAGCAGTACTGGGAACTCTCGGCAAGCGGAATGTGTGTCCCCTTCAGGGACAGAGACCCCTGCCAATCCTAGATCCATCTGGGGAGAGGAATAGGGATAAAGTCTGTAGGAAGAGCACCAGTGTCACAACAGGAAGATTACCAGGCTGGAGCAGTATTGGCCAAACGTCTCATGCGCCTAGGGGAGAGAGAAAGAGGTACAGTAAGTAAGTGCGGTGGTACAGTCACGTGAAGTCTTACTAAAACCAACACTTCTGGGGATGCTGCCACAGCTCTGTGAAGTCTGTAGACAGGTTTATTGTGTAGACAGACCTCCCCAGTCACCAGAGTGCCCCTGTTGATACAGCTAAGATGCTATTTTCAGCAAAAGCTTTTAGGGCACTTTTGCTCATCAACTTGGATTGAACTCATCACTACTGAAAACTGTTCAGCCAGCCATAGCTGAGAAGCAAAATAATTATGAAATGTTAATCAGTAGTAAAAAAAAATCCTGGGAAACAGTGGAGCCAGCATATTTACAGTTCCCACAATGTATCTTTTGGGGAGATCCCAGCAGTTCATTTGTATCTGCCAGGAGCAATTTCACCAAGTAGGAGCAAGTGCTCTTGCCTGCTCGTCGAGCACTGCTCAGCAGGTCTCCGGCGGGCAGAGCTCCTGCTGGAATCACCACAGTGCTCCCGGGCTCGCACACGGCTCCGCATCTGCCAGGCTGGAGCTGGGAGCTCCCCTGTTCCTACATCAAACGGCACTCTGCTCTACGTAAAAGGAAGCCTTGTGGCAGGACTCTAGGTAGCATGACAATGCATGAAACTCCAGTGTTTTTGGTGAATGCCTTCCTATAGAAACAAACCCACCTGCACATGCAGAAAGCCCAGGGAAAAGGGGGGGGGGGGGGGAAAAGGAAGCTTTGCTTCAAGCAAGAGAGGTTAAAGATTTAAATGTTTGTGGAGCAAGGTGATAACAGTTTAATATCCTGAAGCTAAAGGGATGTGAGTTTCTGTTGTGGTGTGCAGGTCTGAAATCCTGCCAGTTGGCTCTCAGTAGAGAAAGACAAACATCAAAGTTTTTAACTTCTGTCGTAGAGACAGGCCAGAAAGAGAACTGTCCGACCACGTGGCAGCACCTTGTATTTCTGTCCTGGTCTCTGATCTTCTTCTCCATCTCGGCATCCGTGAGGGTTTCCAGAAGAGGGCACCACTGGTCAGCGTCCCCCGTGTTGCGAATAGCGATTTCCACTGTCGGCAAAGGGTTCTCGCTGCATGGCAAGGCAGAAGGCAACAAAGCAACATCCATCAGTGGTCCCAGAGCACTCCGCTGGGTCACCAGCCCAGACGCAACACACAAGGACAACAGAGCATCATTTCCAGTGTTTCAGGGTTATGCATTCATCCCGAGCCCTGCTTAGTACAGTCCAGTTCCCAGAAGTAACTGGGGGCTGAAGGCGACGCTCGTACCAGTGTGTTAGCGCTGGGAGCGCCCCTCCCGGAGCAGCAGCTGGGCAGGGGCTGTTCACAGGGCTCCCCGTCTAGCTTTGCCGTTAAGGGCGAGTCTGGCCTCCCGGGAGCCCGACAGCGGAACAAGCACTGCTCCCCCAACAGCCTCTTAGGACCTGCTGCTGCAACCAGAGGCTGTGGCTACTCCCTGCACAAGCGATGAACCACCAGGCTCTGTCCCATGTCACAAGATCTGCTCCTCAAGAGATGTGTCTGCCCTGACCAGCTGTATTACCACACACACAAAAATATTTACTGCTTCACTAGCCACCTTCCAGTAAAAGTCAACAGGAACTGACCAGGAGTAGCTTCCCAAATATTGACAGTAGAGCCGGAAGCCCAGCATAAATACAGAGGAGCCTCAGAATGTAAATGTTTGCTTTCAATTCTAGAAAGCGGCTCAGGCCAAGCTGTGTGAAGTGTGTCTGGAAGAGGAGCCCTCCGGCAGGTGTGCACACACATCCGGCCCCCTCCCCGGGGACATGCCTCCCTGCGCAGGATTTCAGTCCCCTGGGCTGCCCTCCCATTCCCCCAGGAAGGAACTCAAATGCTAATCGCCATGGGAACAGACGATGTCTGCATCAAAGCTATTAATCTAGAATAACAAGTCTTCAAAGTAACTCTACAATGAAAAATTAATCCAGAGCCTTTGGTATCTGATCCTGGGAGGAAGCTTGGGTCAAATCTACTTCCAGGATTGCTGACATCCACCAAGCAACACTCAAACCCAGGAATTTCATCTCAGCCCCAGACTGCTACACATTCCAGACTGAATGCTACCTCACTTACTGTGCTTCACACTGAGCACCCACTGGAGTGAATGGGGGGTTGGAGAGCCAGCCTCATGCGCATAACTCAACTGCAAGCCAACTCAGACACCACACTTCTATAGCACAGAATCAAAGATAAATTGAAAACATCCCTCATCTCCCAACCTCCAAAGGCAGACAGCTCCCCCTCCCCTCTTATTTTTTGATCAAGAGACAGTGCTGCTGGCAGCACTGAAATGCACTGTCAGCTGTGGGACTCCCAGCAGAGCAAGACGCTCCCAGAGGCAGTATGGCCCAGGCATGCAGCAGGGCAGGGGAGCGTGGTCTGCTGGAAAGGGGCACTCCTCAGGCAGGCGGGTTAGGTGTGAGAGAACCTGTGCCATCCTTCTGGTCTCAAAGGCACAACTCTGGCTATGACGTGCTGTGTGCTGCCACCAGAAACACTCGGTACATCACAGCACACCGTCCCCCTGCAAATCCCGTAAGCATCGGTTACCTGTCTGCTTCCACTCCTGCCCTTCCCCCGGGCTTTCAGGCTCCTTGTTTTGCAGAGCAGGCCAGCTGCAGGAACTACCCTGGCTTTCATCAACTAGAAGACAGTTTCACCTCTCCCTCAGATGATTAAGAGGCACATGACTTCTCAAACCCCCAGTCCCTCGAGATATTAAGGTTCTTTTGATACATCTAAAGTAAACCCTTTCCTTACATCAGCGGAATGACTTTGGAGCAACCACCCCTGTTGTGGTTTGGGAATTCAGGAACTAACCAACCACAGAACCCAAACATCATTAATCACTTTCAAAAGTACTCCTTTACTGGAAGAAAAAAGGGAAGAGCAGGGCATGTTGGTACTATGTCACAAAACAAGGTTTAAAATTAGATGTTGTTTTCTCCCTGAACAGCTCATGTCTATGTACTTTGTTGGGCTTCCCTTCCTAGTTTTTGACTCTCTGTAATACACCAACAGTCCAAAGACGACCTGAAATCTACCTGTGTGAACTCCCCCTGAAAGGAAGCACTCTCTAGTAACTATGGCCAGATATGTGCTTTTAGAGGGAATAGTGTGAAGTTATTAATCTGATGTATCTGAGAGAGCCTGGGCAGCACTGACTAAAACCTTACTTGCTGCGAGTTACAAAGACTGATAGGAAGCAAAGACTTGCCCCCTTGCAACAGTTAACATGTACACGGATTAATTTCTTAACTCAGGTGTCTGCAATATGTGGAGAAACATTGGAAAGAGGGAGAACATTTAGTATCCACACTCAAAGCCTGTCTCTGACACACCAAGTGACCAGAATGAGGAACAAATGCCCTGTAGGTTGGGAGGCAGTATGCTAAAAAGTTGTCGAGGTAAATTAACTGGGGAGGTAAATAAATGGCAAGTAGAAAGAGAGGGCTTCCTGGCCAGCATGGTGTGAGCAGGGCCACCTCTCTACTTCAAGGAGGATATGAAGAAGCTCAAACTCCTGGGAATGCTCAGGCAACACAAAGCCCTGCCAAACCTTATGGAAATGAATTCACTCCGTGGCATACCTAGCTTAAAGTACAGACTAAAGTCTGCTCTACATTGGGCTCCAAGGACTGTGCCTACCAACGGGACACCTTCACTCTCTGCTGCTGCAGGCCACAAGGCAGGCAGTGCTAGCTCACGTCCATCATGGCTGTAATGCACTCAGCAGCAGGGAAGAGGAGGCAAAACTACAGGTACCAGATGCCCATCTCCTCAGGAACGCACCCCCACTGTTCTGTTGTTACAGTTCGATGTGGTCCCATGCTGGATCTGCAAGTATCAGTCAGCTCTTGTGGACGGAAAGGTAGGAGTCACCTCCCCACCTCTGTGAGGAGAAGGGACATCAGCTGGGCGGACACACAATATAACAGTTTCAGTAGAAGAGTTGAATTCCCACGTGGTAAAGAGTACCTTTCCATTTTCTAACATGAACCACTCTAGGGATCATTTTATAACCAAGTAGTTGTTGTGGAAGATTTTCAGGATAGAAGTAACATCCAGAGGAAGCAGAGTCATACTAGTGGAAGAGCAACTGGTCCAGAGCACATCAGTGCTCATTTTCCACAAAAGGCTGACCAGACAGGAAACCTTCAGACAGCGGCAGCAGCTGCCCCACAGCCTCCCACTCCTCCTTGCTTACCCCCACACTAACTACTCCTCGCCCTCTCCCTGAGGTAGGGCAGGGCAGGTTTCCCTTTGCTGCCCTGGCAGGGCATCCCGATTCCCTGAACTGACCTCTACAAAGCTGGTGTCAACACTACCATTCCCTCACCTCTGCAAATACATCATTTGCTGAACTCTCAAGCTCTCTCGACTGTCGCCATGACCTGAGGTCAGGAAAACCTCCCAGTGCACATTAAGGGATGCTTACAGCCTGCAGACTCAGCAACGTGCTGAGGATAACATCAGTACGGTAACTTGCCACAGAACACTGCACAACTGGAAACGATTATCATGGGGAGACAAGTTACAAAGCTGACTTATCAAACCTGACACTGCTGCATTCCAGCTGTGACAAGGGCCTATGATCAAGCCAACTTTAACGTCAGCCAGGGCAGACAGCTATAGTTTTGATCAGTCAGTTTGAAACACCAAAGCTTGAGACAGTGGATGGCAAAGCTAACAAAGCAGAAATGTATTTCTGCTCATCATTAGCAAACATTAAAAGAGGGAGACACAAGGTATTCAGTCACTGTTAATTACAGCAGCCTTTCATTCCGCAGCAAAAGCTGACATTTCATCAATATTTGGTCCTGGAATGGATTACAGCCAAAAGGAAAAAATACTGGAGCACGGGCAATTTAACAGACAGAACGGGTGCAAGCCGTAAGGACCAATTCCCACTCAAACTTTCTTCATCAGAATCTAAGATCCACTGATGCCAACTCCCAGAAGTAAGAACAAACCCCACACCCATACTAGGAAGACGACAGTTCTGTACCTGAAGGCGTATGTCTTCTGATGCCAGCTCAGCTGGCCCCGGATGCTGTAGGCAATAGTAGTGACAAACTCCCCACCCAGGCCAAGCTCTGAGCACAGCTTCAAGGCAAACTTCTCTGGGGAATTCTCCTTCTCTGACATGTCCCATTCAAACTGGTCTACAAGGGAGATGTTCCCTACGTGGATGTTTAGCTGGAGAGAAGGGAAGAAAACAGGTCATTTGCTTCCACCTCTTGCAATAGTTTGTCAAAGGTAATTTCACTGAGGAGGCAGAGGTTGGAGAGAGAAGCAGAGAGGTAACTCCCAGTTCACTGCATCTGCAGAGCTCCTTAACTCAATTCTTAATTCCAGTAGCATGAAGACAACTCAGCTATGCTCACCGAGGTTCAGTTCTTCCCAAAGGACTCAACAATGCTTTAACTGAACTATTTCATCATCTCAGAGGCTGGCACATGAATGTTTAGTAAACTCCCACCTTGGTTCTGTTCTCAATACGAAGGACAAAATGCAATCTGGACGCGGGACTGGAATTAAGAGCTCCTTTGCTCTGACAGAGCCTTTATATTCTTCCTTCCCCATAACAGAACCAGAGAAACCCACATGGTTCAGCTCCGGTTCTACTGCCCTCCTGCATTACCTTAATAATAACTCGTTGGTCTGACTGATCTTCTAGGATGCTGTCAGTCGGGTACGACTCAATCTGTTGTCGGATGGCAGAGGCAATAGCAGGGACAAACGTCAGAGGATTCAAATCCAGGTCATCGCAAAGAATCTCAGAGAACATTTCTGGAGTCATTAGCTTTTCTGATGCAGAACAAGAATGAACAGACACTGTTAACTTTCTTAGAAATCAGCATCTGCCACTTTGAGAATACACAGAATTATCCCACAGCGTGACAAAGGGAATCCCGAACACATCACCTTTTGCTTTTCAAAGAGTGTTTTGTTTCAGGTTTGTAAGGATGTACACACTGATGCAGGGACTTACAGCCTTCACCTGCTCCATACAGACAGCATAGCTGTGGTCTAATAATCCACATAAAGGAGCCACGCATTAACTGTTACGTATTTAAAGCATCTCGGATGCTTTGCATTTAAGGTATCTCAGCTAAGAGAATAGTCTCAAACGGCTGATCTGATGAACTGGGTCAGGAGAATAGGCCAGTTAAACTATGCAGATTACATGTGTCCAGGAATGACTGCAACCCATGGAAGTGGGAGAGCATTCGCAGGAGACAAGAGCTAAAGACAGTCCCAAGTGGGAGAGCTTTAAGTTTTGTGTATATGGGGCAAGGACATGCACGCTCACGCTTCTTCTCTCTTAATTTTCGGTGATGGCTACAACTCCCCAAACTGAGGAAACTCTCCTTTTTACGTACCATTCATGTTCCACGTAAACGCATCTCTGAGTTTCTGCCCATCAATTTCCATATCAAGCCTGATTGGAACCAGAACCTCTGGCTGGGACGCATTCTCATGGATCACTGCTGGGTCATGGTCATCAAAGCTAATACAAAGAGCAGGAACACAGTATATGCAACTAGCACGACACATCTGGCATCCATAGAGGGAAGGCAACATTTCTGTAGGCAATCCCCTCAGTTCACCTCCCTGATCAGTCTTTAGACACAGCTTACAGGGCTATGGCAACCAGTGCTAGTTTATCACCTTTTATTGCACCTATCATTATACATGCCTGCAAATAAAACTAGGAAGCTTTCCAGAACTACATTTTATCTTGGTTTCCTCAACTTTTGTAATGGAAAACAAAAAGTTAGTCACGAGCCACAGCAGCATTTTTCCATGGGATAAATTAGATCAAAGTTACTGGAATATGTCAGTGAGAGGCAGCCTGTTATTCAGAGAGAAGGTTTGCAGGCTCCTCAGCTGACAACTGTTCATCGTCAGGAAGAAGGAGCTTATCAGGAAAAGAAAGCAAGCCTCCTCTCTGAGCTGTGGCTGGCCACACCAAGGAAGAGCTTCAAGATACACACCTCAACTAAGAGCCTCCAAATAGTGACCTGTAGGTCTTTTGTCAGTTTGAGATGACTCCATTATAACAACACACCAGCACTAGCCTGGCAGCGTGTGATGTCAGTAACCGTTTCCACTTTTCAGAAGCAGGAAGCTGTCTTACCACAGGGGGAACGTCCTCTTCTTATCCCTGCCCATGCGATTTCTGTTAATGGTTGTCGAGCACGGCACTGCATCCAGGTGATGAGAGCTGTTGGGCAGGGTCGGCACCCACTGGTTGTTCCTCTTTGCCTTCTGCTCTCTGAAGGAGACCGTATGTTAAACTGCAGCCCCTGAGCACCACTGCTACTACTTAAGGAATTGTGTAATTTTAAAATTTAACTCCTATTTTAAGTTCCTGCTACTTTACTCTGGAACCTTCAGCAATACTGCTCCACTAAGAACTCATGTTCCACACCAGCCTCTGGGAAGCCCATTCTCCAGCTTACAATTATTCATCAGATATGAATCCAGGTGCATTTATAAATACTAAGTTCATATTTAGATTTTCTGTCTATACTTTATAAAAGGACTGCTGAGAAATGCGAGGTCTCCAGAAGGCAGTATGTGCAGAGAGCGTGTTCTGCAAAACATCTGTTACAGCTGGAATGCAGTAATTGCAAAAGGAGCTGTATCATCAAACACTTATGGTTTTCTTCCTGTTGTACGTGGGCAGTAACCCAGTCCTTACCCTCTGGAGATCTTCATTTGCCCAACACTGCAAACGACCGTTAGCACCGACTGGCAAGCACCCCCACACACAATGGCCTGGGTTTATGCAATTCCTTGTGCTTCCTGCCCAAGCTGACCCCTTCCAGGCAGCTCCGTTCTGATCTTGGCCCTCATCAACGGTGGTTACCTGAGGTAGGTAGGAGGTTCTGTGCTGATAGACACTGCCTTATACTTCTCATCGTTTCCATCCAAGATCTCCTCCACTTCAGAGGCCTTTAACAACGTCACGCTAGTGGCTAATGTCGTATAGCCATGATCTGTTACCAGGAAAAATGCCGATAATTAACACGGAAAAGTACTCCATAGCAATGCAGCATTACTAGGCTACACCGTGAAAAGTCCTCCCCGATGCTGCAGGAAGGACTAAAGTTGGTTACCAGGTGGGACGAGTGCATGCCCCAAAAGTCCTTCAGCCTTCATTTATCTTCTCGTAGACGTTTAGTTTTCGAGAAGGTTTTGACAAGGGATTTTGTACACACGGTATAAATGGAGATGGCAGGACTTTCCACTGTCATTTCTGAGTTGCCAGAAGCCTCCAGCCTCCCTCCCTCACACACTGGCATGCCCTGCTGCTGGGGCAGGTTACTCGCACTGGAGCGACCAAAAGCCCAGCCACAGTGCCTGGCACTGAAGCAGTGTGATGGGGTTTGACATCCATCTAAACAGCGGGAGTATGACTTTCTCGGGAGCAGGGGTGGAAGGTCTCGGGTAACACATGGCAATCCCCACCACAAAGCCTAGAGAGGAAATACAACCCAAAAGACAAAAGCAGTGTGACACCTTGGAATGGTTGTGTAGTGAGAGAGCCAAGATTTGCAGAAGGCATCAGTATCTCTTAACCTGGCAGAGCTATCCTGTTCACACTTATTAAAAACATCTGTCACTTGGACTAAGAGTCAAGGAACAGCCAGGGTTGGAATTACATGAGCTTCCCTCAGGTACTACTGCTGGATGAACCTCTTTCATCCAGGGCACAACTTACTTATAGACTGGTCCTTTCTGTTATGAAATTTACTTAAGATGGAAAGGAATTCCAGAAAGAAGTCCTTAAATCCTCATAATTATTAGATAAATTTTAAATCTAATGTGTTTCTGCTTAATGAGAGGAAGAGAAAAACAATTCTTTCCTACCCTGAGTTGCTCTTTGCAATCACACGATTTAGCTCTGCACACCTACATCTGCCAAAATGAGGCAAAATCTCTTCCATAGCCTTCTGGGGAGGAAAAGCCCAGAAAACCATAAATCCTCAGTGGACTTAAAAGTTGGGAATGGAGAGGCAATGATCAACAGAAAAGCTGGTAAGATTTGGGAAAGGGGGAGAAACCTCAGGACAGCTCTTGGTGAATTACAGAGACCATCTGCATTTGAGAGCCCCGCTAAGTTCTGAGAAAGAAGAGTTAAGCCTGTGATCAGGATGCACAATTAGGGACCACAGGGAGAGATCAGAGGAAGAGGATTAGATGTTAATATATATCGTAACAGCACCAAAGGTCACAGTGGAGATTCTTCCTCTAGCACAGCTAAGAATAACACGCAGATAAGACTTACATCTTCTGGGACTGTGAGACCGCTGGTTTTCTGTTGGGGGAAAGAAGAAAAAAAGAAGAAAAGAAAGCAAGAGGTCAGCAGGATACTTGGAGGAAGGAGACATAAGTCCAGAATGAACCGTTTATTTTTATTATGCTTTAGTCTAAAGATTGTACAACAAGTCACATCGCTAAGAAATTTAACAGCTTGTTATTAGTCTCCCACCAAAAATAATACCGAGGCAGCTATATTCTCCCTGTGGCAGTCACATCACTAACAACACACCACAACAAATTTCGGCAGGCACAGACATTCAGTCCCTGTGAGAAGCAAAGTTAAGCAAAGATGCACATTTTCAGTGGGGCATCCTTGCAACATTCCTGCCTATCTGACAAGAGAGACAAAAATGCCCCTCTTTGTCTACAGAAGTCTGTTCTGGCACGTGGTATTAATTCTGAGAGTTGCTTTTGCTTTGTCATGAACGCAGCCAACCCCAGGAAAGCCACGATGGATGTTTCGATTTTAGAACATTTTTGATCAGCTGGTGTTTGTTGCTAGGCTGAACCAGGAGCTACTAATGCCACCACTGCAGAGTGCTCCAACGCTGGGGCAATCTGAAATGATTCGCATGGCCCTAGCGGTGCACGAGCTTCTGAATCGCCAGAGACAGTTTTTCAGGACAAAAAAAATCAGATTTCAGATAAACATTAGTGGAAATGTTTGCTCATCTTCTCACCATGTGAAGAGGCCACTATCTTCTTCCTTTCTTCCACCGTGGCTAGTCGCCTCCAGAGCGAGGGATATCTCTTGTACAGGGAGCCCCGAAACATACGCAAGTAGTTTCCCACCTACAAGAAAAGTGGAGACACGGCCTGGTGTTCCAGCATGGCCTGCTAGGCCATTTCAGAGACTCTCAGCAGAAGCTGAAACAAATTCAGCTCTCTGTAATGGTAAGAGGGACCTCCCAAGGGGACTTTCTTGTTTGTTTTTCATGACAGACTGACTGCACTGGGTTTGGCATCCCATAGCAATTTTTGCGGCAATACACAAAATTTTCATCAGCTCTCATTTCACTAATCTGATACAAAAAAACCTCACATGCATTGACAATAATCCATTTAATAGGAAAAAAACTCCATTCATTTCCATGTATTTTTGAACAATCTAACCTGTACTTCAATTTCTGTTTCAGCGCACAACGTTCAGTAGGAATTAAATCAAATCAGACACCCAGCGCTCCAACAGTTATCATTTTTTACTTTGAACCTCTGTGCCATCTAGACATTGCTCACACACAGCAAGTGCCCAGAGACTTGTAGTTTGTTTTAAATCCTTTGACCGTGTAAAAGGCGATCGCTGCCAGTAAGCCTCTTTCAGATTTACCGAACCTCTGTAAAGCAGTTCCGTTCTTCCCAGCACAAGATCCTCACCTGTGCTGAAGGCTACAGCAGGACTTGCTGAACAACAGAACTATTTCTAGACTGAAATCAAGTTTTTAGACTGGCAGTAAGCTGGCAGATTGCCACGCAGTAAGGTTTTTATTCCTTGACAAGACTTATTTTCATCTTAACATCTATTTTCAGGTAATTTTTGATCGTGTCAGTTCCTGTGCAGTGCTCACCAAGGCGCAGAAATTAAGGGTAGATAAAAAACAGCCCCCTTTCCCCCTCCACGTGCCTGGTCTGGCAACCTCCCAGCGCAGCTGACTGCAGAGTTCTTCCAAACTTCACATTTCGCACCAGAGCTCGAGGGGCCGTCAGTCCCTGCCCAACCTACGCTGCCAGCAGTTTTGGCTTATCCAATATTTCCCTTTTTTTTGCATCAAGGTGGGGGCTAAGCCATTGTTTTCCTGTTTCCATGCGCTCATTGCCCGGTGCCGAGGGGTGCAGCGCCAGCAGCGGTGTACCGGGGCCCCGGCGCTGGCTGGCAGGGCGCACCCCCGCCAGGCCAGGGGGCTGCGCTGGCCGGTTCTGCTGGCGTTCCTGAGCGCGAGGGCCGCAGTCTGGCCTGAATTACCTCACGGCGCGTCTCACACCCCCAGTTCCGAACAAACGTGCTACAGTTCTTAACCAGCGGGTCGGGGAGCGGGGCCTCAGGCTGCGCCAGGCGAGGATCCGGCCTCTCCGGCCTGCCTG
>VWZZ01006838.1:337441-355135 GCA_013399095.1 Psophia crepitans
TCGCTGCGGTGTGTGCAGCCGCCGGCCAGCCGCGAGGGGGGTGCGGTGTCGGCCCCTGGCCGGTGCCTGCGGCGGCGGTCAGTGCAGCCGTGAGCACCCCGGGATGGGGACCGGACCGGCGTGAGCGCAGGGAGCGGTGGGGCAGCGTCCAGCGCTGGCACCCGGCACCGCGGGAGGGAGGGGCCCGTGTGTATGTACAAATCGCTATAAAACCCTAACGCCTACTGCTGATACAACATAAAACCGGGAGCGGGGCTGTGGCGGGGGCCCCGCTGCGGCCCGGGGGAGGGACCCCGCCTGCAGCCGCACGTCACGTTCCTCCGCGGGCAGCCGTGTCCTCCAAAGTCCCCGGCCAAGGCTGCGGGAGGTGTCTCGGTGGAAGCGTTCCTCCTCCCAGGCCAGCAGCTGGAGCAGCAAGGGCCACTCTTGTGAGCCCTGTGAACGTAGTGCTGTCAGATCAGTTCTGTGGGGTGTCGTCCGGGTGAGTTAGGAGAGTGTGGTCCTGTTCCAGACTGGCTTGGTGGCTTTTGGGGCGCTACTGCTGGAAGAGGATGGCCACGTTAAGGGTTTAGTGGCTGCTCTTGCCTGCAAAGAACATGGCAGGTGCTTTATACTGATAGCAACTGAAGCTGGGGCTGCTGGAACTGGAGAAAATGCTGTCACTTGTGATGGACACCTGTTGTGTCAGATGCTGAGCCTGAAAGGAAGGCAGGAATGGCAGGGGAACCCTCTGTGCGGCTGCTGGAGGTAAGGGTGATGAAAGGGAAGCATGAGGGACATGCACCCCCCTCATCTGAAGGAGTTGGAGGAAGGTGTGCAGCTGAAGAAGTCTTGGCTGATGTGGCGTGGGTAGCCCTCCAGCACTTTCACCTGGACTGGGTCGAACTTCCAGTAATCTTGGCCTCTCAGGAAATAGGCAAAACCTGTGGGTGAGAGAGGAAGGGTTAGGAGAGACAGGGCTGGCACAGCTCAGCGCCCGTGGCATTTTGTCTTCCTGATGCTCTGCAGCACGTGCAGTACCAAAGGAGAGTCTGGAAGACACGGGAGATGCTGCTGCATTTGTTGCACTTGAACCCAGGTTTGCGGCTTACATTGTTTTAGTTTTGATGGGAGAGTAAGCAGAATTTTGTTTTGTTTTATTTTATTTTTCCTCATGGTTTTAAATATGCTGTACCCAGGTAGTGGCCCAGCCCTGAGAGGGCAGAGGACATCGAGGACATGAACAGGGCCCATGGCAGGTGGCTGGTGACAACGTGCTGCAGAGCATCTGTTACTGCAGGGGAAGCTGCTCTGGGATTTCGGCTCTGGAAGCAGCGGGGAGCCATTCCACTGCACCCTTTGGGAGGAGAGCACCAGTCACCACCACACGTGTCATCCCAAGCACCCTGGCTGTCCTCCGTGTTTCTGTGGCACTGCCGTGCTGTCCTCAGCACGAGGCGCATCTGGGAGGACTAGGCAATCCCAAAAGCAGGCTGCTTGTTTGGGACAGCTGCCTAGGCTGAACTGTGGGCGATGTTGCTGCTGTTTTCTCATCCCTTACTTTGTTGTGAGCTGTAACAGCGGGGTGGGACTCTGTGACCATTTCTGGGTCAGAAGTTTGAATTCTGTCCATTAGACAATTGTTGATTGTTGCAATTGACAATGTCAAAACTTCTCACTTTTATGGGAGAAGCCTCAGTTCCCTACCCACTGGAGGGAGCTGCCCCTCTCTCTCTCCACCATATGGCATGTGCTGTGGCTGGGAGGTGTGCATCACTACCAAATATCTCAGCCTGCCCAGCTCTTCCAGCCGGGCAGTGGTGTCAGCCTGAGCGCCCACCCCAGAGCAGGGCACGTCCCTGCTGGCACTGACCAAACTCATCCTGAAAAGCTGCGTCGATCTCCTGAGGGACACCGCGCCAGTCGGCCATGGTTCGGGGGTAGATGTTGTCCACCTGGCGGGTGTGGGAGTTGAAGCGCCAGTAGTTGCCTCCACTGAAGATGTAGATCTTGTTCTTCTCAGCCCCCCACACCAGAGCTGCCTGCACAGGGGATGCAGGGAGGCCCAGCTCCACAATTGGGGTAGGACCAGATACCCGTCTCTCGCCATCGTAAATCCAGTACTGAGAATCTGGCGAGGAGACAGAAATGGGAGACAAAGAGTCAGAAGCTCTGTGGTGTCTGATAATTTGGCAGTCAGCTGCGCAACTGGAGCTGGTGCCTTGGCAGAGCTCCTGGGGAGAGCTGTGCCTGAGAGGCAAAGGACCCACCAGTGTCATGGACACTGTCACTGGTGCCCAAAGTGCTGGCAGCACGAGGCACTGACTTCCCACCTCGGTCCAACCAGGAGGGCATCAGTGGTGGGATGAAGAGGACTGGTTTAGCAGCTGTCTTCTCTGCATTTGTGAAAGTTATACTGAAAGACTTGGCTGGAAGGACCAGCCTCTACCCTGCGAGCTCAGCTCTTGAAGTAGAACATACGTGGGCATGCACAGGCACAAAGGGGGCACGCGGCTGTAAAGGAGCGAGCTGTAGAAACCAGGAAGAAGTTGCCAAAATGAAATAGAGACTGGAAGCGTATTTCCAGATTAGATTAAAATGGGAATCTCGGTAATTAGCCGATGGCATGTAATACTTTCCCCTTATCTCATTTTAACTCATGGTAGGAGCCTGCCAATTTTAGCACTGTAAGTCCTTGTGTGCGGGTCAGGTGCTGCGCAATGTGTTTGTGCAGGGGACAGCCTGCAGAGCCACGTGCTGCGCTTTCTGGTGCTCGGTTTCATGGCACACAGATGGGGCACGCACACCTCATTCTGCATCCCCGCTGTGAAATTTACACTTGGAAAGAGCGTTAAAGAAAACAGCGGAGCTGAAACAAGGGCTGTCGCTGGTCTTGAACCCCAGAGATGGCCAGGAGGAGATCTGGCCCACCGTGGGTGATTGGTTTTTAATCCCCGTGGTGGCAGGAGGCTGCCTGGCTCTGCACACAGGCTCCCTGTAGGCTCGTTCAGTCTGGGGTAATGACAGAAACTCTGCAGCCAGGTCTCTGAGGAGCAGAGATGCTGCTGTCCATCCCTTGAGTGCAGGCTCAGGAGTTTCACAACTTGTGACAGTATCTGGGGCTTTCTTCTGGCACAGTGCTTCGCAGGACAGCTGGGGAGATGGAGCCAGCGCTTCCTTCCTCCTCTGCCAGCAGCGTTGCCAGGGCAGAGGCTCTAAGCAAGCATTCGTGTTCCAGAGGAGGACACTGGGAGACTATGGCTGTGTCTAAAATATAAGTAACCTCTCCTTCTCTTTTCCCCCCTCAATATCTGCTAAAAAGTTTAAACTAAACAGAGAAGGAAACAAATAACCAGGATCACTGGATCGCTGGGGGTGCTCAGATGGTTTTTTCTCCCAGGAACTTGCTGGGTCCTATAATACCCCTCAGTAAAGAAGATGCATTCCTGAGCCCAGCTCTTACCTTGGAAAAACCAGATATTGCCCAGAGGATCCTCGAAGGTAGCATCGACAGAGCTGGGGATCCCCTGCCAGTGGCGGGAGGCCAGAGCCGGGTAGCCGTCCTGCAGCTTTCCAGCTCGGAGCCGCCACACGTAGCGAGACCTGAAGAAGAATAGCTCCCCTCGGATGGTGGCTGCGGCGTCGAAAGCTGCGTCGCAGGCGTCGGGCTGCACAGACTGCCAAAGCACGGCCGATCAGGTGCTTGGATTCATGGGAGCCCCCCTTGCCCAGGCTGGGCTCAACGGATGAGAAGCCCGTGTGGAGGCCTTTGCCCCGCACAGCACCAGGCACCCTCGCTTTGAGCCCACGGGATCATACATCCTCCTGGTCTCTCGCCAGCAAAGCCTAACACCCCCTGCTCCTCCAGCAGGGTCTTTTCCTAAATGCGGTTTAGATCCAGCCTGTTCCTGAGGGATGCTGCTCAGAGGAACACCTCCCAGGCATGGTCAGGGAGAAGGAGGTTTCAACAGCAGGATCCCCGGCTCTCTGGCATCTACAGCACTCACTCCAGGCATGGCCTGGGCCAACAGCTCCAGGGATGCAAACTCCGTGGGTTGCTAATGCAGCTGTCCTGCTTTCAGCCAGCTTTGCTTGGGCGCGTGCTGCCCAAAGACCCCCTCCCTGCACATCCCAGGCAGTGCCAGCCACGGGGTCCCGACCTGGGCTCAGCACCACGCGTGGAAGACACAGAAACATGTAAGCCTGCTCCTGGCTTCACAGCGAGGTCAGTCCCAGCCGTGGTGCCAGAGGAGGACACGGAGGAGCTGCTGACTCACCTCCACATTGGTGATCTCATTTGTTTCAAGGTCCGGCTGGGGCAGCTCTGCTGGCTGAGTTGGGGTTGGGTCAGCATCCAGTTTGGGTTTCCCGTAGAGGTACTGGATGCCTTGCTTGTCGTCCTCACTCAGGCTTAGCGGGTAGCGGAAGATGTAGAAAGGAGACATTAGGGACTTGGAGACAGCCGTGTGCTGCAGGCCCAGGACATGGCCAAACTCATGAGCAGCCACTTGCAGGAGGTCAGTGCCTGCAAAGAGAAAAAAAAAGGGAGATGGTTGTGCCCGCTTGTGCAAGGGACACCAGCCTTCTCGGCTCACTTCTGCCGATTATCAGCCACTGACAATGCACCGAGGTTTGTGGTAGGAGCCTCATGTGAGGACAGACGAATCTACCTCCACTGCAATGCTTGCAGGTTGTTGTTCCCGGGGTCTTCATGGAGCTCTGTGAGTGCATTCATACACCCAGGTACTAGCCTGGGCAAGTTGGCAATCTGTAATTCTGTCACCAGGGGCTTCTGTACCCATCAGCTATCAGCAAGAAAAGGGGTTTCCGTGTGCTTTTGGACAGAAGAGATTTGCACAGAGAAAGAGCTCTGGCCCATAGAAGCGGGTGTCGGGGGGTACGGTTAGTTTTTGTCCGCCCAGCCTGGCAGTGGTTGTTGGCTACAGCTGTGGCGTGTGAGGTCCCGTTTAGATCACGACCAGTGTGGAAGATACCTGCATCGGTGAGGATTAAAACTTGCTAATGGCTGTTGTCACACGGACAGCAGAGGGAGCTCATTTATTGCCTGTGTGTGGACTGCAGCAAGAAGGTGACATTTGGAGATAAATCCATAAAAATATACCCAGTGTCCCGGCCTGGGCCTTTTTCACCAGGCTCACGTAGGTTTATGGGAGTTCCCGTTTTAGGAGTACATGGCCTTGGAGCGCCGAGAAAAGGAGAGGGGGAAAAGTGGATTTCAGTATGCAAAAATG
Organism: Psophia crepitans; assembly: GCA_013399095.1. NCBI lineage: Eukaryota > Metazoa > Chordata > Aves > Gruiformes > Psophiidae > Psophia > Psophia crepitans. The sequence goes on from VWZZ01006838.1 coordinate 342,673, forward strand.
TGTCATTTGGCAAGTGTTATGTGGCTTCCAATGGATCCTTTTTGAAGTTGATAAATATCAGAGAAAGGTGGAAGAGAGGCATATTAAGCAGCAAAGCTTGTGAGCGGGGCTGTTTGTTGACAAGTCCCAGCGTATTCATTCACTTGCCTTCAGCCAGAAACCCTCCAAGCTATCACCCGAGCGAGGAGAGGCAGGGATGTGAGTCAGCCAGCCTGGCTGCTCCAAGCAGGAATTCCCTGCTGGCTCCGGGGGAGCATTGGGCCGGGATGGGACGGGACAGGGGGAGGAATGCCTGGCAGGGGTGCAGGGGAAGGTGAGCCAGGCTTTGTCCGCTGGTCAGCTTCACGTTGAAGTGATGAATTTGCACAGCACTGACCGAATTAAATCAACACATCTAGGTCAGCTGAGAAAATGGGATTTCTATGCCAGTGATTTATTCCAAGCTTTCAGACACTCGTGTTTAGCTTGGCAGGCTCCTCGCTCGGTGCTTTCCAGTGTTGGCAGATCGGCTGTGCTGTTGTCAGGTTCTCCGGGGAGGTGAACAGCAGCACGCCTGAAGGAGCTGTGCTGGGGGATCGTGCTGCGTCCCTTGCAGAAGGTCCTCCACATGGAGTCCTGCTTCCTGCATGGCTCTGGGGCCGCCCCAGGGCTCATCTTGGCCCTCCTTATCCTTCTCCTCTCCTGTCTGTAAAATGGGGCTAAGTATTTCCCATCTCACTGAGAGCTGAGACAAGGATTTATCCATGTTTATATCGTAAAGCTCTTTTCAGCATATTAAATGGCAATTAGCTGCAAAGAGCTTTTACAGTATTTGTTTATGGAAGACGTAGGGGAAAAAAAGGCTGTGGAATAGGGCTGGATTCTGATGAGAACTGGCATCCATTTGCAGTTCCTGGTGTGACGCTGTGTTTGTGGGAGAATGTAGGAAATTCTTCAACAACACAGGCAGCCCCAACAGGGGGTGAGAAAACCCTTCCCTAAGGAGAAGAAACACTTCTCCAGAAAGTTCTGGTGCTCTGTGGTTCTTGTTTCGGGTCAGCACAAACAGGGTCGGAGACGTAGCAGTCCTGTGCCGCACACATCAACATGGACAAAATGTTTGGGAAACCCCGGAGAGGCAGGGGTTTAACTTGGGCTTTGTGGTTGTGGCTTTGTCCCGGTAGACAAACCGGGAAGGAGGGGGAGGGTCTGACCTGGGTTAATTTTGGTGAGTCTTGCAGAAACTGATGCTCTGGGCACTGATCCAGATGGTCCCAGGCGGTACTGCAGTATCTCAGGAGATACTGCGACACCGTACCCTGAGTGCCAGAGCGGAGCGCTACCGGCTTGGGTCTATTATTAGCAAAAAAAAAAAAAAAAAGGAGTCTTGACTCGATGTGACGTTGTTTATGGTCAGAGCATTCCCAGGCCACGGGGCAGAGCTGGAGCCTGGGTGGTTTCCCTTTATGGACTTGTTTGAGGGCAGGCAGTGTACAGTGCCTGCAGGGACTGGGGCTGAGGCTGTCCTTTGGAAGACAACTCTGTCACCCGGTGTTTGAGCCTCAGTTTTCCTTCATCCCTTCCCTGCTTTATTTCTAACGGCTCCTACCAATGCTGGGTGCAATTCCCAAGTGGCTGGGTGCCTGGCTGGGCAGAGGAACCGTCTCTCGGATGTGTCCTTCTTGCTCCCCCTGCACAGGAGCCCACCAGGAAACCAAGGTCCTGGTGCTGGCCACAGACTTCGCTGTGGCTGAAGGATGACAAGACCAGAATACTACCAGCAGGGTTGGAAGTGGCAGGAGATGACAACGCACACCACAAAAATGGTTATTGCCTCTCGGTTTTACAGAGTCCCTGTTCACACCGCGAGTGAATTATTTCCCAGTGCCCTGATAAGCATCCTGGAGATTCCACAGCTCCCCCTGAAACAGTACCGTACCCAGGTTGTTCCCAATTGTCCAGGTCTCGTCATAGTCAAAATGGACATCTCCCTCCCGGTGCGTCTTGGGGAAGAATGCGTGTGCCAGGATCCCTCCGGGGCCGTCGAAAGGCAGGTTATCTCCATGCCAGTACCTGGAGGGAAGACACATAGCACCTCAGACAAACGGCCACGTACTTCTAGGGAACAGCATCATGTGGCCAAAGGTGGGGAGCCACTGTGAGGGGACAGCAGCTCTCACTCCTGTTCCAGGGTCATCCCACCAGTCTCGATCGACTCTTTTGAGCCCTTCGCATTGCCGCAAACTTGGTTCTGCAGCGCGGCACTGAGGAAGCAGATCTTGGTTACACCAAGCACTGGGGAGTTCGTGTGTTTTCTCAGGGATGTTTCTCTACTCCCCACATTCAGCTCCCAGCCCAAAGCTGACCGTGGAGCCTAAAGAATTAAGGAGGTGACTCCTTGAGCTCAGCAGCAGGGGGATGGAGAGGGGCAGCCAGCAGCAAACCCAGCCAGACCCTCAGATCCTCACTCAATCCAAGCCAACTGTTGACTACTGAAGGAAACCCATGAGAGATGTGGCCACTTCAGAGAGCTGGGGGAGGCACAGGCAAATAGACAGCATGCAAATCGCGTCACTGCTTGGACGGTCTCCACTGCCTTTATTAGTTTTGTGCAAACATGCAGCAGAGGGAAGTCTTTGCCCCCGTGCGTGTTTTGCCAAAAGTGAGTTTTAGGCCAGGAGCCAAGATTCATTTAACCAAGAAACTATATTTGTCTTTGGGCAGACAGTTACGTCGTTCAGTCAAGGGACAGGATGGAGAACCTGAAGGTGGAAAGTCAAAACAAACGCTTAGGAAAACAGCCTGTGGGCAGAGAAAAGTAAATGTACCAAGAAAATTAATGAATGATCAGTAACCGTGCTGTGCACAGCCAGCACGGAACAGCTGCACTCACACCAAACAGCCCACAGCTGACAGAAGAAAAAAAAAAGAGTAAAAAATCCCAGCATCTGAAAGCAGAAATATGAGCCTCCACTTCAGGGCCTAAGTTGTGTGCTGGCAGCTCTCTGCGCTGCTTAGAGGCTTGGGGTCTTGCCTGCAAGGCTGCTGCTCCATCTGCGAGCTGCTGCCCACCGTGCTTACCTTGTGAAATCGATGACGATGTCAGCCCGTCCCTCCTGCACCTCGGTGAAGGTCAGCGGGGTCACGTCGCTCCAGACTTTCAGAGCTTCCTCGATGGTGCTTCTCACTTTAGCTTTTACAAGTTGCCACGGGAACCTGATAATTCTGAAAAGCAACAGACGCTGGATGAAGAGAGCATCAGCCACTGTCCCATGGACGCTGCTGTCATGAAGACACTAGCTGTAGGCTCAGCATCGTTAGGGCTGACACTCTCTCTCAGCACTAGAGCATCTCCAGTCCATACCATCACTGCTCCAGCAGCCCCTTCCAAGCAACACAGGCAGCAGATAAATGCCATCAGTGTTGAACCCATGGGCTGGTGGGCCCAGAGCTGAGCTCTCCAGAGAGCTTTGCAGGTCTGTGTTTTTCTGGGTGAAGTGCTGCAGCATCTCCCAGGTCTGTCCCCATGAGTCCGCCCCCACAGCGGTGCCTGGGAGTGGTGTGATGTGATTTCTCCTCTTCAATCTCTGCTTTTTTTGCCCCTGGAGACCTGGGCTTGCTGAGAGCAGGTGCTGCCTCTTCTGCCCTCCCATAGCATAAGCAGACACAAGGTCTGCTGCAGAGGGAGCTTGCGTCCCCTTCCATTAACTGCATTGGGGTGTGTTCGTCTCTGCTGTGTTTCTTTAACACTGTTGACCAAAAAAGAAAAAGGAAGAAGCCTTTCGCTTATCTACAGCCTCCTAATGCTGTGAGGAATTGTCTCCCGCACTCAGTTAAACAAAAGATGATGTACATGCTGTCAAAGCCCGTACGAGTGTGCTCACCTCTTCCTCACGGCCCTGTGGGCGACTCGGGAGGCAGCACAACCCTCCCACGAGCCTGTTGAGCAGATTTGCAACTGAGAATGTGTGGGGTGATGTGGGCAAAACTTTACAGTGAAGTTGTGTTTATGGGAACATCAATAACAGCTGAATAAAAAGGTCTTTTTAAAATAAACTGTGAGGTGGGCCCACAGCGGGCTGGCTGGGGGGAGCAAAGGCACAGCCGGAGAGGGCTGGTGGCGGGGGCTCAGCGCACGGCAGGGGTTTGGTGTAGGGAAGTGAACGTGTGTGCGCGGGGTTGTTGACGTGGGACTGACTGAGGGGTGACACAACGCCGGTGCAGGATGTGTTTGGGCAGGGGCGGGTGGGCAGCTGTGTCTGTGGGAGCGTGAGGGGATGTGGAGATGCTGGGCACAACCCTGCTGGTGGCTCAGCACGTGGCTCCCCTGTCCCTGGCTGCCCTCCAGCTTTTGTGGTCACATCACAGCGTGCCGCGCTCCAGGGAACATCGGGCTGGGAGGTTTGGGGAGGGAGAAGCAAGCCAGCCTGACTCCTCCTGCGTGCCTCTCTTACTTGTAGGTGAGATCAGTCTTGTCCCAGCGTCCACCGGAGAGGACAAACCGCTTCTGCCGATTCCGCCCGTTCTGGCCATCCGGCAGCACCGGGAGGTCCGGCACGCCGCACCGGGGTGGGTTCCAGTGTGTCACCTGCTCATCCACGCCCGCAGAGAAGCCCTTGGCCAGCACACGGGTCCCCACAGCGTTCATCAAGGAAGAGAGCCAAGGGCTCTGCTCCTTCCAGGTGTGATGCTTTCGAGGCACGTCCTGAAAGGGAAAAGCAAAGCCGTGACTGCGGTGTCTGGGAAGAGAGGTCCTGATGCAGCGTGGCGAACATCTGCCCACAGCAGTCCTGCAGCGGTGAGTCCTACCCGAGCCTGGGGCTGCTCCCGCGCTGCTGGGGCACAAACCGCTCCCCACAAACACCCTCCGTTCCCTGGGCTCTGCTGCTGCCAGGCTGGGCCACACCTGGAGGCAGTGTCGTGCCATGGCACCTCCTAAGCACTGGGTTGTTTTTGGTCAGCTTTTCCTTGGCAGCTGGCCGGCAGGAAATGCTTTTGCAAACTGTGGATGAGAACCAGACCCTTCAAGAATGAAACAAATCGTTAGGGAGCAAATTTTCCCCCTTTGCCCCACGTCCTTTATTCCCTCCTGGCCCTGGGTGGCGGTGATATTGATGGGAGGAAGCCTTTAGTCCCCAACACACAGTGGTGCTCCCCACTGTCACTCCCACGGTGTCCCCTTGCTGTCCTCCGTGGTGAGCAGGCTCAGCGTGGCTGGGGGACAGCGCAAGCTGGAGAGCAGGACACACGGATCTAGGGGGGAGACTTAGCCCAGCCCGTGGGGCAGAGGGCAGCAGTGACCGTCCCTGCAGCCCGAGGCCACTGATTCTGCAGGGGGATGGACAGGACCATGCCCCCGTGCCTCACTGCAGCTGTGACTCTGCGTGGGGGTATGATCACCTTGGCTCTCCCACACCTAGTTGGAAAAGCAGCATTCCTCTTGGCAACATTAATTAGTGCTAATTAGATGACTTCCGTTAGTTTCCCACCTGATAGCAGGACTATGGGGCCACCATGAAACATGACCCTAGCGTAAACCCAGACCTGCCGTGAGGCATGTGGGGCGAGAGGCCCTTGGGCCCTGCGTCACCATGCTGTACAAGCCGGAGGTCCAAACGCAGAATTTCTTGCCTGATTCTGTGCAGGCAAACGCCTAGGTGTCTGAGCAGCAGGAGCAGCTGAGCTGCAGCAGTGACACATCTCGGCTCAGACAGGCAGGCTCCATCCCACAGGGCTCCAGAGGGATGAACTGGGCTTTAGTTGTCCCCTTCTTTACCCTGCAAAGACCTGCCTTCTTCCAGGCCAGCTCTCCTGGCTGCCCTGCCGGGAACACAAAGGTCGGGATGGCACGATGCCAGGGCTGCCATGATGCCATGTAATCCGCGTGCTGCCGCCGCTCTGTTCCCTACAATGAGCCCATTCATGCAGGCTGGAATGAAGTGTGAAGCCCTTGGCATTAATTCCGCTGCTGAGCTCCTGACTCCGTAGTGGCCTCGTGCCTCTGAGTGACACACGGATGGACACAGGAGCCAGGAGGTCACACAAGGTGCAGTTTAGGTGTCCGGCTTTTCCTGGGTCTGTCACCACTCCAGCCTGCTGGCTTGTCCTCTCCAGCCAGCCAGACGCCCTTGGTGGCTTGGCACCTGCCAGTCTTTGCCTTAGAAACCATCAACCCAGTCCTGGTGTCCCAGTGCACTTTCTTACACCACAGGAACTGCACCATCAACACGTGCAAAGAGAGGAAGCCATCTGACATCCTGAACAGTAAAGCCTGCCCAACCCACCAGCCATGGCACCGGGAATCCACCCAGTGCTGTAGTGGAAGGAGGGAGTAGGTGCTACCTATCCCAGGGGAGTCTGCACAGGCTGCTCCTCCTGAACAACGGAGCCCTGCTAGGTCAGAGGTACCTGTCTTCCTAAGAGCAGCTCACAAAGGGCCGCCTGGCACCCTGCCTGGGCTGGCAGCTAGCGCCTGCGAAGGGCCGCTGGCAGGAGGAGCCAATGAGGTTCCCATCCTGGCCAATACGTTGCTCCCAGCCCCAAGGAGACCCTCCACCAAGCACATAACAGCAGCTCTCTCACCAACACCCAGCCTGGAGGGCCACTCCTTGCTCAAGAGCACCCACTGCCACCAGAGGCAGGTTCTGTTGCCTGAGGACATGGGGTGATGAATGTATCTGGTTTCTCAGAACCAGGAGATGCAGGAAGCTGCTCCAAGAATGCAGATGGACCGTGGGGAGAGCCCTCGCTGTGGAACTGGAAGCAGTGGGAAACCCTCAGGAGTCCCCCAGGTAAGTGAGCAGGCTGAGGCTGACACAGATGGGCTTACTCCTGGTTTTTGTCTTGGCTTTGCTAAGCACATCCCCCTGGTCTCCCAGGAAGGCTGGTCGTGGCCTTTCTGGCTGGGGGCACAGACATGAACTGAAGATTATTATTGCTCCCTTCAGAGCAGGAGCAGAGAGAGGAGGAATTGCCTATTTACTTCTTGCCCCAAGGGATCCCATGTTCAGAGGCAGACCAGGGGCAGGTTTTCTCTCTCCTCTTTGGTTAGCTCAAGGCTACTGGCAGGTATCCCAGCTTCCAGCCATCCAAACCCCACCTTGCCTTAGGAGAACCCTCCCTGCTGCAGCCTGCCTGCCCTCTGCGGTGACTGGCCCTGGCAGGGGACAGAGCCTGGCCCCACAAACGGCTCTGGGTGGAGGCAGGAGGCGAGACCTGCCCTGCTGCCCTGTGCTCTTGCTGTGCCCCTGGACAAACAGCGGGTCCCTCCCTGTCGTCACTGCACCGACATTAGCACCATGGCAGGAAAGGGCTGGAAAATGCCACTGCAGGCGCAGCCGGCAAGGGGAAATGTGACAGTCAGAAACCACTCGCCAAACAATGCTCAGGAGATGCGTCAGGCTGGAGATTTCGGTCTCCTTGGCAGGACACACCTCGCTGCAGGCACTTCCCAAGGCTTAGATAACACATCCTCTCGCTTAAGGTTGCATCCTTCCCACCCAGCACTGAAACCACCCTCTCTTGAGGAGATCCTGCCATGCCCCAGCTGTAAGCTTAGGGGTTTGCTCAGGGCTGTGCTGCTGCTGAAGCAAGTGCAAACCTGGGAAGAGAGGATAAGGAGGGCACTGGCTGCTGGGTAACTATCAGAGCATCCCCGCTCCTCCCATCCCACCACCCGAGGTGAAAGGATTCCTGAAAACCAAAGGCTGAGGCTGTGTGCAGCCACTTGCCCTGCCCTTCCCAGTACAACCTGCAGTTGGGTGGCACTGTGCATGGGAACAGACAGCTTTTAGCCAAGGGACGAGGCCAAGTTTTTGCAATAGAGACTGAGCAGCAAAACGTCTGCACAACACGAATGCAGAGGAGCTGCCAGGCCTGAAACCAAGGGCCAAGGGCAGTGAGGACAGCAGAGGAGCAAAGCCGTACACAGAGAGGGCTGTGCTGCAACCTGGCCACAGCCCTTGCGAAGGAAGTGCTTCTCCGTAGCAGCACTGAGACCAAATGGCTGAGGCAGGGGACAGGAGGGAGAGGATAGATCCCCTGGGAGTGCAGAAACCCCAGCCAAGGTACAGACTTCCCACTCAGTTCCTCACAGCTCTATCAGCCCTCAACTGCTGCGATACAACAGCCATCGCTTCTGGGTCTGTTGGGGCCAGATGAACACCAGCCAAGCTTCCCAGGAAGCGTCCCAGCCATCCCAAGGAGCCAGGAGCATCTTTAACCTCATTGTGCTGGGCAGCACTTGCCCTCCAGAGCCTCCTGGGAGGAGAAGCAGCCAGAGCAGCACAGCTACAGTGGGGTATCAGCAGCACTGCAATTAAATATATCGAGTGAGACCAGTGCCTGGTACTGACAAACCCAGTGCTCTCCTCTGCCTGGGTCCAGCCTCTGCTGCCTGCCTTGAACTTAAACTTGTCTGCTCTGTCATGTACCTAATTACCTGGGCTCCTGCCTGCTCCTGCAGCATGGACATGAAAGGAGACCCCCCTCCCCATCAGACAGGAGCGACTGGACAAGTTACAATGTGAATCCCATCAGTCTTGGATAGTTCCCCTGTCATTGGGGGCTGTTTCCTCTTCTGCTAGACGATGAGCTGAAAGGGCTTTTTCCCCACCTCCCTGCCCCTTCTGCTGCTGCTTTTCCATTTCTCCCTGCTTTCCCCTTCTGTTACGCAGAGTGTTTGGTGAGGCCTTGGTGTTTGCTGCCTCTCCAGCTAGTAGCGTTATCCTCCTCCCACCTATGAACCTGCGCCCTGGAGCGCTCCTGCCCTTAGTTCAGTGTGTGGGGAGGAAGAGCAGAGATGCTTTTTCCTGCAGTTCTCATATAAGACAGTTCTCTCGCCCCATTTCTGTCCACTGTTGGGTGGCTGTGCCCCCCAGGGGCTCTGCACCCTCTTAACAGGCTGCAGCAATACTCCTGCCTGAGATCAGCACCGTTGTCCTGATGTGCAGAGTACCGTGGCCGGCTTTGTGGCCACCCTGCCTCTCTGCCCAGCGTGGATTTGCCGGGGTTGCATTTGGAAGTGCAGCTGTGGCTGGGTAGTGGTAACACTGGAGCCAGCTCCGCTCCGGTCCAGCTGTGTCCCAGAAGACGACTGGCCTCCGAAGGTGCTAATGCTGGAACCCGCTGCAGACAGAGCCGGGGGAACGCAAAGGCTGAGGCCAAGCTTTGGCCAGATGAGGCCAAACGGGAGGTGCCGCGGTCCCTGGCCGTGCATACGCAGCACACTTCCCAAACTCTGTGGCACCATCGAGCACCACCTCCTGGGGCCTGACAGTTTGTTTCCGGATTATTTGGTGGTAGTTGTTGTTGGCAACGAAAAAAGGAAAATGTTTATTTTTCCTAAGCAACATGGAACACGAAACATTATGGACTGCAAATGTTTATGCTCTCAGAATGAGGAGACCCAGGCTCTGATGTAACAAGAGAAAGCAAATGAATAAACACTGCAGGACTATTTTTATTATCAGGCACTTTAATTACGTGACAGTTTGAGAGTCTAGTCCATCAACAACACCACAGCCAAGCTGCTGGTGTCACCCAAGCAACAGTTTGCCAGCAACAGGAGTACTTACGGAGCAAACAAGCCCCAGGATGCCAGGATAGCAAAAGGTTTCAAGAGGTCTTAATCTGATGACCTAGAAATTGCCTTGAAACCAAGAAACCACTCTAGGAAGCAGCACACTCCAGGCAGAGGAGGGAGGGAGTTGAGGTGTTTTGTTCATTGTGCAATTACATCCAAGCTAAGCAGAGCAATGACCCATCGGTGCCCAGCCCAAGGACAGCAGCCAGGACATCTCCCCCCGGGTACAGCCGCCCAGCACAGCGCAGCCCTCTCCAGAGCTATGGGGGGATGTTCTACCCTCAGGGAACAGTGCTGCTCAGATGTGCCGGCTGGGATCTCCAAACCCTCAAGACAAGCACTGTCCCTGCCCAATCTCCTGGAGATGTCTGGAGGATTTTCCCCCTCCGCTAATTTTCACAGAGCCTTTTTTGTGAGATAGTGGGATTTGGGCAGAAGAGATAGCAGGAGGAGGAGGTCTGGTCACCTGTCTGTCCTTGTGGGTTTCATCTGCACCAGGATCTCAGTGAACCTCTAAAAACCTGTCTGCAGCCCTCAGTGAAGCCCTGAAGTGCTCTGCTTTTCATTTTGCCGGACAGCTGTGTGCAGACTCAGCAGTGCTTCCATCTGAGCCATCCCCAGCGTAAGAACGTGCAGGAACCCTTCACTTACCTGCCTGCCTAGCTGGGATTAGTAGGAAAGAGCTGACAGCATCTCTGGTGTGAGAAGTCTCTGCAGGACAATTTTCACACGGAAGATCCCTTTTTATACAAGACCTACACAGTGCTCTGCGGAGCGCCTTTGGTTGTGGTGCCAGGGCAGGATATGCGCGGGGCAAGCAAGCAGAGCACAGTGTGAGCTGAGTGGGGAATCCTCCCCAAAGTGCTTCTCTGCTCTCTCCTCCCTCCCCGCCCGCTTTGCCATCTGCACACCCCAACTCCTGCCGCGCTGCAGGGTGAGCGTGTGTGTGTGTTGCATGTGAAAGCACAAACCCAGCAAATGCGCTGGAGAGTAACTGCTTACATGTGTTTTGTGTCACTCCCAGAGCAGAGGATAAACATGCCTAAAATTACCCCACCGCTCACTGCAGTATTTAAATAGCCAAACCAAACAGTGCAAATCAAACCCTTCCTGCAGGAGCTGCCTGAGCCCCGGGCCAGGCAGGCGACCTCCCCGGCTCAGGGAAGGCAGCACCACACTTCCAGCGGGGAACCTGCCGGGTTCAGGGCGAGAGCTGCAGGATACGGCTCCCGAGGGATTACACTGGCAGCTGGGAGGGTGCCCACAACTTCTCCGTGGAGAGAGTTTCCCAGCAAACGGGCTGACTTTGATTTCCCAGGGGAGCCGAAAGCGATGCTGGAATTCAGTGTCTGCGGTGCGCTGCCCGGAGGACTGCAGATCTTTTGTTCTCAAGTTTTACAGTGGGCACCAGACACAGCCTGCATTCCGCTCTCAGTTTCCTCTGTCTTTCTTTAGGTGCTAATGTAAAAGTGAAGGAGATCTACAGGGTTTGCTACAAAGAACACAGCTCCTTCTGCAACTTGCCTTGTGGGTTATTGGTGCCCCAGAGGCACCAGAATGACCTTTAGAAGCCTTGACACCAGATAAGGAACCCAAATGGCAGCTCTCTGGGATGCGAGAGCTGCTATTTGAAAAGACGGGAATTCATCTGTCCATTTCCAACCCCAAACCAATGCAGCCACCATCTCTGCAAAGACTGAGTGAAATACATTGATTTGAAACCCCAAGCTCCACATGGCTGGTCAAACACACAAGGACAAGGTGTTCTGAACAAACCATACCTGTAGGAGCATCACCTGGAATTACTCCAGCCAGGGGGAAAGTATTAGCACACACAAGGCAAAGCACTAGGGGGGATGAGGAAGAAACCATCTCTGGGCAGCAGACTGCCAACTGGAGGGACCTTCTTCAAGGAGTGTGTTTGTGGGTTAGATGGACCTGGACCCCTGCATTAACTCTGCGCTCATCCAGCAGTTTGATGTGTCCCCCTGTTCGAGGGACGCTCCCAAGGCAGATGAGCCCTCTGCAGTCAGTCAGCAGCTACAAGCACCGGCAAAGGAGATGAACCGCGCACATGGCAGCGGGACCGGACCCAAGCTCAGGCGGTGTGAAACCCGGGCTGGCTCTCCCTTCCCCGGGCATCCCGCACAGGTCCTCACTGGCGGCAAGACCAGGACCAGAGGCTGTGCAGGTCCCTCCAGGAGCAACAGCTTCACAGCTTGCACACAGCAAAGTGTGAGCCCAGCCAACGTCCCCGCAGGAACCAGCGGTCTCCAGGCAGGTCCCTCCCAGCCCACCACTTGCTGTGTTGAGGTGGGGACGAAATCCACAAAGTGGTGGTCTAACTGGGGTGCAGGGTGTCAGAGCTGGGGTACAAGGTGCCACCGCCCGAGTGCTTGGCCTCACCTTCCTCAGAGTCAGAGTGGGGCCAAGTGCGGTGACATTTTGTTTGGAATAATACAAGCACTTTGGGGGCCAAGGCTGCTCCGTGCCAAGTCCCAGCCCACAGCGTATTTAGCAGCCAAGTTAGAAAGTGCTCAGATGACAGAGCTGATAATAAAACCATCGGCAGAACCTGAGATAATCCCCTTGGGCTGCTACCGGGCATTTGCTCTGTCATTATTTTATGGCACACTAGCGAAGCGCGCGTATATAATAACCCAGTTACGCGCGCACACGTTCCCAGCACAAGGAGCTCTCTGTCTGCTCCCGGCCCCCGCGTCCCCCGCACGCCGCTCTTTGGCAGCAGCCCCCGCTGCTCGCAGCCCCATCCCGGTGCCGGGAGCTGGCGGGTGTGTGCGGGATGGAAGAGCCCTGCTGCTCCCCTCCTGCCTGCGCGTTGGAGTCATCCCTTTGGTCTCGTCTCCCCGTAACACGGCTCGGAACCGCCAGCACCGCATG
>VWZZ01006838.1:355742-368471 GCA_013399095.1 Psophia crepitans
TTCCCCTCCAGCCCGAAGCAGGCTGTGAAAGATCCCTGGGACCATGCATCGCTCCCCGGGGGTGTCACAACTGCCTCCCGGCCCGGCTTTTGCATCTGCAAGCGAGGGAGCGGCTGCTGGAGTTCCCTGTGCCCTGTGTCAGTGTTTCCAGTCCTCTAACTGGTTTCTGGCTGGATTGGGATGGCTTTAAACGGGTCGGTTTAAAGATGGCTTTCACCTCGCCTGCCTAGGGGTACTGCAGTCTTCGTTGACCCTCCGTGAGACCGCTCGGTCTCCACTAATCTCTGGGTTTAACGCACAAAATGTTCCTCCGCGTCCCTGCTTTGCCTGCGCAGGGCTTTGCTGAAGCCATCTCTGTGCACCTAGTCCTTCACTTACCGTTGGCGAGAAGGCTTTCCCTGTGCGGGATGCTGAGGAAGGGGGAGGAAGGGGACAACCTTCATTTTGGAGATGGCAGAGCCTCCATCCACTCAGCCTCCTGGAGATGGAGGCAGCAATGCACAGGTCTGGTTTCTTCGCCCCTGTTTCTATGGGAGAAACCCTGGACTGTGTCAGCATCCCCTCGGTACACTGAATTTAGCTGCAAATTGTTTCAAGGAATGTATGCAAATAAGAAAACTTTGATCTCCAGCTGCCTGGGCTGGTGTGCAGGGAGTGGGTAAGGCTTCCTGACGTCCTGGGCTGTGTTACTGGTTTGTTTGTCTGTGATCAGTTGTTCGTGTTTTGTTTTATGGGAACCATACTGAGGATGTAAATACCGAGTACGGTGAGCAGATGAGAGAAGAAAGAGCCTGGTCATGGCCGTGCTTGGAAGGTGCTGCTGTGCTTAGCTGGGGGGCTGCTGGTGGGATGTCCCCCGCACTGGAGCAGCGTGTTCGGTGTATCCCTGAGGCCTTACTTGTGAGAGGGGGAAGGGAAAGAGGGAGAAAGCAAAAGGGTAGAAGCGAGGAGCTGGTGTTCACGGGGCTCAGACTTTACACTGTGGAATTTACCCTTCTCCTGCTATTCTGGCTGTGCCCAGGGAATGCAGGGCAGATCCTACTTTCTTGCCTTGCTGTGAGCCAGACAGCTGGGTCCCAGCAAGAAAAGCTTTCCTGCCTTTGTTTCTCTTTTCTTTAGTGCCTTTTCTTTGAATGCTGGTGTCTCTGGGAGCTCAGTGCTTTCCAGCCCATGGCAGTGGAGCCTGTTGGTGCCCAGGGGGAAGCGGGGAGAGGCGTGGGAGCAGCCTGTGAGGCAGCGACAGGCAGTTTGGCTCTTCTTAATACAGGCAGACCTTTGAAGGGGATATTCTGGGAAACGTGGTCCTTGCAGAGATGGGATGGCGTGTGAGAACTGCTGGCTCCTGCCAAGGCACTTAACACAAAAGAAAGTGCATGGTGTGTTTGGGATTACAAATACTTCTCAGCCGAGTGAGTAGATGTTTAGCAGCCGGAAAATGGCCCGTTGGGTGTTTTGGGGGCTTGTGTGTTCACCTTCTGCAGGGGGCCTTAGGCACAGCCTGCGGAAGTCTTTTTTGCTAGCGCTCCTGTGCTGGGAGCTCTCTCAGCCACTGTATGTCCGTGCAGCTCTCATCCCTACCTCAGTTTGCAGCTCGCTGAATGTACAGAGGCTGCTGGCAGATGAGCAGAGGGTTCCCACCCCAGCCCCAGAGTGCCAACAGCCTGACATCCCTCAGTGCCGGCGCTGTCTGCTTGCTTTCCTGCATCTCCTGCCAGGCTGGAGCCAGATTTGGCGTTCAGGGATCTCGTGATGGCTGCAGGAGCTCAGTTGAAGTCGTCATGGTTGGGAGGTCCCAACAGTCTCTGATCTTGCTGATACAGCTTCTCCACGTGTAGCTCTTCTTGCTCAGCATCTCCTTCAGTGCCTTCCAGTCCTAGCAAGCGGCAGAGCTGTCGTGGGTTTTCCAACTCCTTCTGATCACAAGTGTTAGCTCTTTTCCCACTCCCTTGAGGCTTTCTGCCAAGGAGGGACCTTGGGAACACCTCGTATCGTGAGCCTCAACAGGAACCGCCAGCTGGGGATAACCTCTCTCAGCAGGTTGTTTGGTGGAGAGAGACTGCCCAAGAGGGAGGGAGAGAACAGCAGGTCTGACTCTTCTCTGTTGTGAGCCCCAAAGAGATGGAATAACTCGGTCCATGGGCCCCTTGGATGTGAAACTGCTGTCAGGCCCTTTGGACTGAGGGGAGGTGGGGGAAGAGGTCTCTGAGGAGAGTAAAGGGGAAAGGGGAGGGAAGTGAGAGAGAAACTGAATTTAAATGGATTAAGCCTGTCTGTCCAAAGTGCTTTGTTGCCTGCCACCTCCCTGGTGTGACTTTCACAGCTGTATACTGTGTGGCTGGGGACCTGCCCTTAGGTTCCCTGCAAAGCCAGCGTGGGGCTTTACACCTCCTGGGCATTTCCCTGAGCAGCTGGAAGAGGGCCAGGAGTGAAATCCCCAGGACAGAGAAACCCCTTTGATTTCTCTTCTCATCTTTCCTCTTCTCTCTATAGGTGATGGCCTCATGAACTGATGTCTGCAGTATCCCTGTTCAGTGGGTGACAAATGGGGATGCATCCCCATCAGGCAAGTCTCTGTTCTCACCTTCTTGTCCTTGGCATTCCCCTTTTCTTTGGCCCTGGCATCTTGTTTTCCTCCTGGGCAGCCGAAGGGAGTGTTTGTACAGGTGGTGGTAGGTGCGAACAGGACTGGGGGTCACGCGCAGTGATCTGCCCTCGTAAGCACCAGTGACCAGGAGTATTTTTTGAAGAGGCCTTGAATTACCTGGTTCTCCTCAGCTGGCAGCCCCACGGGCATGGGGAGGGGGCAAGAGGAGGATGTGGAGAGAGGGAAAAATCAGCCCTTGGGCCTGGACTCACAAGTGAAATGGTAAAGTAATACATAAAGTAAAGTAATAGGTAAAAATTTCTGGTGGTCAGCAACATGCTTTACTTCAAGGCCCTTTTTAGCTTTTAAATGAATGGCTGGAATTGTGCAGGCTGTCCTGCACCTTGAAAGTACCAAAATATTTGATTTTTTCCAGATTTTGGCTTAACTAGGCCAATGCAACAGGCTCGGTATGAATTTCCAGAAAGTTTTGCTCGATCCACTACTACTTATTTTGCATTTCTTTGGTTTTTCCTTTTTTAAAAAACCCCTTCCTTCACCTTAATTCTGGGCTGAACCCAGCAGTGCAGAGTCTGCAGGGGCTGGGATCTGCCTGCTCTGCTGCCTGTATGAAACCAGGGAGCATGCATGGAGCAAGGGCTGAGTGTGCAACTGCCTGCAGGGCTGCTGGGCTGGCACTGCTGCCCCCCCCGGCCGAGGAACAAGGCAGGTGGTGCTGGGACTGTCTGGTCCCTCACCTCGCAGAGCTGCACAGGCTCTGCGTTGCCCAAGTGGCTCCTTCAGGGCAGTGGTCCAGCCCAGGAGCGGGTCCCTGGGGAAGGGGGCGCAGCTAAGGCAGCCGCAGCCCTGTCCCCCATGCAGCTCTGCAGCTCGCGCCGTGCCCGAGCGGCTGCGAGGGCGCGTGGCTGTTCCTCCCCCCTCTCCTGCAGCCCCGGCGCAGCTGCAGCCAGCCCTGGGATCCGGCCCCCGGGAAGCAACTCCCTGTCGGGCCCGCGGTCGCAGCAGGGCAGGGGCGGGCGGCGGGCTCGGGAGAGGTACGCCACGGTGTTTGTTGTCTAATCATCTCCTGCCCCCGTGCCAGGAGCCGAGCGCACACAAACAGTGCCGGGCTCCGGTGGGAAGCACTGCCTGTGAGATAAGCCAGGCAAGGAAAACACATCCATCTTCGTGTCTCTTGGCCTGAGATGGAGTTTCGTCTGCTGGCATTTTCCTGGCGTAGGCTCAGGGCACACCGCGATTCACCTGAGGAGCCAGACGCCGGGGAGCCGGCTCCCGTTCCTGGCAAGAGGTGGCAGCCCCGACGGGTGCAGAGCATGACGGCTGCGAGAAGCTGGCGGTCGAGGCCCTGCTGGTGCGCAGGGAAGGGTTCTGACCCGGGCTGAGCCCCTGCGGCAGCGTGGGCCGGGCTGCACATCACCAGCAGTTGTGCCAAAGCAAAAGGGTGAGACTCCCTACCCGGAGTCCCTGTGCCCGGCCGCGCACCCAGCGCCCGGCAGAGCCCAGGTTAAGAGCTTCCAGCTGCCAGCCTGGACAGAGCAGAAATAACTGGTCTTTGGGAGACACAGAGCCGGAGCGCGAGAGCAGAGCAGGGACTTGACTCCAGCCCGCGGCTGCGCGGTGTCTGATGAGGAGGCTGCTAGTGCCGTCCTGCAGCACTCCCGACCTGCCAGCTCTCCACAAATGAAACGTCCTGGTGAAACGCGCCCCCCCCTTGGCTCCCTCTGATCGCCTCCGAAGCTGAGCCGAGACTGGAATGTCTCCTGGGATGTGATTCCCTCTAGCCTAAGGGGAGCTGCATTAATAAAACCCAACGTGAGACGATGGGGGAGGAGGCAGGCCAGGCTTGTGAGATGAGGCTTTTACGAACAAGTCACAGGTCTGCTGGAAATGTCCTGTCCTGTCCTCTCTCCCTCCCCCTGTCCCCGGAGCTGAGCTGTGGAATTCAGGGTGTTGGTCGAGGCTTTTCTTCACATACAAATCTGCTCAGAGCAGCCAAGCCCCTCACCTCCCTCCCTCTTCCCCCTCCTCGTCACCTCCCTGGGACAGGTACCACTGCTCCAGCCCCTCTCGGCTCAGCCTCGCGCCTGCTGGGGCCCTCCTGCCCCTCTGCATCGCTCGGGGATCACCCCAGGGACTGCTTTTCCCGAGATGAGTGGAAGGGGTCCATCCCTGGCCACCTTGGCAAGCCAGGGCCGGCAGTGGCAAGGAGAGGGTGCTCCCCGCACCTTGGTAGCACCAGGAGGTGGCTATGCTCATGGCAGGGAAGCTACTGGGCCAGTTGGTGCCACGTGAGCAGCAGTAGTCACCCACAGGGCACCTGCCCAGCATCGGGACAGTGCTGCAGGCGCTGAAGCCATGTGAGAGCACTGAGATGCGAGCCAGAAGGGAAGAACGGCAGGAGAGCAAGCAAGCTAAGTCCAGAGGAGATAACCAGGACAAGAGACCACAGCGGTGTGGGTTTCAGTTGGTGTGAGTGCTCTCCTGGCTCCCATTGGGATGCGAAGGGCTCTCATGGATGTTAGTTGGTACAGCAGTGAGGCAGCACCCTGCAATCCGGAGCTGAGGCTGCCCTCGGTGCTACAGGAAAGGACGTGTCTGTGACCCACACTGCGTTGCCACTAACAAACATCACTGCAAGAGATCGGCCGCCAGACTGTGGCAGAGCTCAGTTCCCAAGATGTTTTTCCACTTTCTCTTGGACAGCAGTTGCTGAACTCTGAGACTGCATTATCACAGACTCAAGAGTAGAAGCCCCAAATCCAGGGAAACACCTGAAGACTCCAAAGAACAGTCTGAAAGGAGCCCCATGAGAGCCTGCACACGGCCAAGAATGAATCCAGCCCGGCGTACGCAGAGCTGCGGTGTTTGCTCAAGCCATTGATTTTGCAAAGGGCAGACAAAAGGCTCGCACTGTTCCTACAGAGGAACCTGTGGATGGTCTCTGCGCTGAGCTCAGCACTCTGTGCTGGAGGCTGCAGCTGGAAGAGCATTTCAAACCAGAGTGCATGACTGGGCTTCCATGTGCATTTGCACTTGAGGAGGAGATACCACTGGCTTGTCCTACAGAGGAAAGAAAACATGGGCCCCAGTATTTAGCTGCTGTCTGAGAAGGGATGTTGGAAGCCAGTGGCTGGATGGCCTCAGTAGGGCAGGGAGAGCAATGGGGTGATTAAAATTCAAGAGACGTTTTGGAGGGGTGAGACAGAGGACCCCACATCACAGGTCGCTGTGAACTGTTTGTGTAGAGGCTGTGGCACCGCACCAAACCCCTCTGGCTGCCGCACAGGCTGTGGTTTTGCTTGGGAAGGGGGAGATGGCAGGAGGTGGTTACTGTAATGTTCTAGTTCAAAGCCATCGCTGTTCGTGGGTTGGTGCTAACGGCCTCCTGAAACGTCACGAATGCCCCTGCCTTACACACAGACCCCATCCTCGCTTCCGTACTCACTCACGTGTTGTTCTACTACAGACACCTCCGAGTCACCAGCACCCCCCCCCCAAGCACAGCTCTCCAGAGATGCTTGCTGTGGGTCTGCAGCAGGGTGCAGGGAAGCCAGAGCAGCCAGCGAGCAGCTGTCAGAGTGGGGGAACGGCCTGTGGGTAGACATTTGGGTGAGGAGGNGCCTGTTGGTAGACATTTGGGTGAGGAGGAAACGCCAAGCCCCAAGCCCATGCAGGGTAGGCTGCGGGATCCCTCCAGGGGAGAGGCAGCGGAGGACACTGTCTCGTTGCACAGATCCTCCGGGCACACACCAAACCAACCTGCGTTGGCTCTTCAGCTGCTCTGCTTACGGTGCTCTGTGGCCATGAAGCAAACAAAACAAAATCTCCGGGCTCAGGTTTGCCATCGTGTCCCGTATTTAGCAGGTGAATTCACCGGCCTCACAGTAATTGTCACCTTGTGATCTGAGGATACACTGAAGGTGTTTTGGAAGAGGTAATTTCTGTACTATTGCTGTCTTTGGGGACACAAAAGCCCTTCTTTAAGTTACGATTAATGGCATCAGCCTTGAGCTGGGATCAGAACACGCCTCCGAGTGTGCCAGCCCTGCTCCTGGATGTGTAGATACACAGGAGATTGAACTGCTGGGGTGCAGCTGCCAGCGGGGAAGAGGAGATCTGGGGAACTTGTCACTCTACCACCTCCTCTTGCCCCACCAGGAGATGAAGGCATCCACATTCCACATTCGATACCTTCCTCCACCCGTGGGTCACGAGGGTGGGTTTAAGTGGAACAGGTAAACGCAGAGATGTACTTACCTCTCCCAGGATCCACGAGCATGGCTGAGGGAAGCCTCTTCCGATGGGGAAGAGCTCTCTGGAACCCCAGAGCAGAGCAGCCAAGCCCAGGTGTGCCCCAGCAGCCAGGCCCTGCGTCCGAACAGGAAACGCTCATGACACGAGCGGATTGAGGTCGGAAGAGCCTTAGACCAAAAGTAAACTAGCATGAATGAGTTAAAATCCTTTCGTTTGCTTTGCGAAATTTATTGAAAACTACATTGTTCATCTGCTGAAACTTCACAGCTGTTGAGATTGCCCTCAGGGCAAACCACATCCAAGAAATGGCATGTGGATCCTGGGAGCACAAGACTTGAAAGCTGAAACGGCACTCTGTAGCGCTGCCTCCCCTCCCCTGGCAGTCACGTCCAGCCGTCTGCAGCTCCGCCAGTTACACACCGCGGTTTTTTTTCCCCCCTTTTCTCCTCCCTGACTCTTGCAGGACAGTGACTTCATTTCACAGCATTGTACTTTGGCTAAGAAGAGACAGAGGAAGGATGCAGACAGAGAGAGGTCTGCGTGGGGAGTGCATGCTCAAAGCCTGTGGCACCCAGTGTGAGACAGGGCTATACGTCATTCCGCAGCGGCAATGCCATCGGATATCACCTACCTGTGACGTTACCGCTTTGTTGTCCCTTGGGGGAACGGCGGTGAGGCAGGACTGTGGAAAATGTGCCCTTGGCTTTTGAAAAAATCCGGGAATTCCTTTTAACGGTAGCAACTTGCTTGATTATTTTTTTTATATTATTTGTCAGTCGCAACTTCTGCTTGGAAAAAACTTAATAGGCTAAAAAAGTAGTGCCAGCATATTTACATCTGACCTGAAAGGTCCGTATGGACTTGGGAGGCTGAAATCAGCCACTGGGCACAAGCAAAATTAGGACTAGCCAGAGCTCAAAGGCGAAAATAAAAGCAGGACACGAGAAACCCACTGACTACAATACCTTCAGTCAAGAGTGATTCATGGAGTAATTTTGAGTAGCAAACACACTGGTTGGAACTGGAGGTTTTGTTTCTTTTTTTTTTTTCCTTGGGATTGTCCACAAACAAAAATATTGGCTAATTCATCAGACGCTTTCTTCTGCTTTGAATAGTGTGCCCAGATCCCCGAGCAACCATCCCGTGCAAGTTGCTGTTAACCTAAATAACTTAAATTCAGGTACACCCAGAGAACTGCCCAGATCTGCCCCTGCACGCAATAATTAGGGCTCTCCAAGCACAAACCTGCAGCTCGGGAGGCAGAAGGCTCCGTCAGCACCTCCAGGCGGCTGGCGACCCGCTGGCGGTGGCCCGTGGCAGGGACGCACCGCAGCGTGGCACAGCTGCTTGGAGAAGGCTNACCACCGAGTCACCCGCCCCCCCCCCCCAAGCACAGCTCTCCAGAGATGCTTGCTGTGGGTCTGCAGCAGGGTGCAGGGAAGCCAGAGCAGCCAGCGAGCAGCTGTCAGAGTGGGGGAACGGCCTGTGGGTAGACATTTGGGTGAGGAGGAAACGCCAAGCCCCAAGCCCATGCAGGGTAGGCTGCGGGATCCCTCCAGGGGAGAGGCAGCGGAGGACACTGTCTCGTTGCACAGATCCTCCGGGCACACACCAAACCAACCTGCGTTGGCTCTTCAGCTGCTCTGCTTACGGTGCTCTGTGGCCATGAAGCAAACAAAACAAAATCTCCGGGCTCAGGTTTGCCATCGTGTCCCGTATTTAGCAGGTGAATTCACCGGCCTCACAGTAATTGTCACCTTGTGATCTGAGGATACACTGAAGGTGTTTTGGAAGAGGTAATTTCTGTACTATTGCTGTCTTTGGGGACACAAAAGCCCTTCTTTAAGTTACGATTAATGGCATCAGCCTTGAGCTGGGATCAGAACACGCCTCCGAGTGTGCCAGCCCTGCTCCTGGATGTGTAGATACACAGGAGATTGAACTGCTGGGGTGCAGCTGCCAGCGGGGAAGAGGAGATCTGGGGAACTTGTCACTCTACCACCTCCTCTTGCCCCACCAGGAGATGAAGGCATCCACATTCCACATTCGATACCTTCCTCCACCCGTGGGTCACGAGGGTGGGTTTAAGTGGAACAGGTAAACGCAGAGATGTACTTACCTCTCCCAGGATCCACGAGCATGGCTGAGGGAAGCCTCTTCCGATGGGGAAGAGCTCTCTGGAACCCCAGAGCAGAGCAGCCAAGCCCAGGTGTGCCCCAGCAGCCAGGCCCTGCGTCCGAACAGGAAACGCTCATGACACGAGCGGATTGAGGTCGGAAGAGCCTTAGACCAAAAGTAAACTAGCATGAATGAGTTAAAATCCTTTCGTTTGCTTTGCGAAATTTATTGAAAACTACATTGTTCATCTGCTGAAACTTCACAGCTGTTGAGATTGCCCTCGGGGCAAACCACATCCAAGAAATGGCATGTGGATCCTGGGAGCACAAGACTTGAAAGCTGAAACGGCACTCTGTAGCGCTGCCTCCCCTCCCCTGGCAGTCACGTCCAGCCGTCTGCAGCTCCGCCAGTTACACACCGCGGTTTTTTTTCCCCCCTTTTCTCCTCCCTGACTCTTGCAGGACAGTGACTTCATTTCACAGCATTGTACTTTGGCTAAGAAGAGACAGAGGAAGGATGCAGACAGAGAGAGGTCTGCGTGGGGAGTGCATGCTCAAAGCCTGTGGCACCCAGTGTGAGACAGGGCTATACGTCATTCCGCAGCGGCAATGCCATCGGATATCACCTACCTGTGACGTTACCGCTTTGTTGTCCCTTGGGGGAACGGCGGTGAGGCAGGACTGTGGAAAACGTGCCCTTGGCTTATGAAAAAATCCAGGAATTCCTTTTAATGGTAGCAACTTGCTTGATTATTTTTTTTATATTATTTGTCAGTCGCAACTTCTGCTTGGAAAAAACTTAATAGGCTAAAAAAGTAGTGCCAGCATATTTACATCTGACCTGAAAGGTCCGTATGGACTTGGGAGGCTGAAATCAGCCACTGGGCACAAGCAAAATTAGGACTAGCCAGAGCTCAAAGGTGAAAATAAAAGCAGGACACGAGAAACCCACTGACTACAATACCTTCAGTCAAGAGTGATTCATGGAGTAATTTTGAGTAGCAAACACACTGGTTGGAACTGGAGGTTTTGTTTCTTTTTTTTTTTTCCTTGGGATTGTCCACAAACAAAAATATTGGCTAATTCATCAGACGCTTTCTTCTGCTTTGAATAGTGTGCCCAGATCCCCGAGCAACCATCCCGTGCAAGTTGCTGTTAACCTAAATAACTTAAATTCAGGTACACCCAGAGAACTGCCCAGATCTGCCCCTGCACGCAATAATTAGGGCTCTCCAAGCACAAACCTGCAGCTCGGGAGGCAGAAGGCTCCGTCAGCACCTCCAGGCGGCTGGCGACCCGCTGGCAGTGGCCCGTGGCAGGGACGCACCGCAGCGTGGCACAGCTGCTTGGAGAAGGCTTCTGTGGAAACGTGCCACTTGTGGGTGGCACCGTTCCCCTGAGCACACGCCTGCGAATCTGCAGCCTGGCAGAGACGGACCTGCTCGCTGCCCCCGACGGAGGGGCAGAGGCAGGCAGGAGAGCCGGGGAGGCCGCGTATCGCATTCCTCACCTGTGAAACAACCCCCTGCGCTCCAAACGCTGGGGGAATTCCTACACGTCTTTGTAGCCACGCTTCAGCTATGACAGCGGGAGGATTTAAGTGAGGCAAACTCTGAAGGGGGAGATTATTATCTGCTTTCAGAGCAGCGGGGAGAAAGCAGCTGGAAAAAACAGACCTGCTTTTTACAAACCTTGTCTTACCTGATCCTGCTGCTAACGGGAGGGGACGCACAGGCTGGCTGGTGCAGGGAGGTGTTCAGAAGTCACTGGCTTGGAGTAAATCTTTCCAGAGCTATTCAGGAGTTAGCTACTGTCTTTCAGATTTATATGTCCCTTAATCCAGAATTAACCTTCAAGTGTAGGCAAGCCCTAACACTTGAACTATGCCAGGAGGGATCTTCTGGAGCAGGGGAAGCAGGCAGAGACAAAGTTACTTGATTGAATTAAATTTAGGCTGAAAAATAGGGGAATTGGGCAGTTTGGCCAGGGAAGCAGAGAAGACTGTTGTGGGGATATTTAGGCGCAAACAGGACCCTGCTGCACGAGTCCCTCAAGGGAGGATGTCTCCGCGGCAGGGAGACCCGGCAGATCAAGGAAAGCTCTGCAAGGCGTGGACGTGGTTGGGCAGTCGGAATCCGGCGCCGAGGACTCTCCAGCTGGGAGCAGAGGGCTTGGAGTGGGTGGTGTGTGTGCGGGTGGAGCTGTGTACACTCAGACTTCTCAGACAGCCACAATAAATTATCTCATTAGTAAACCCAGGGTAGCTGTGCTCCTCAGCACATACCCGGCCTCCCACAGCACAGAAACACTTTGCGCCTAATTAAGCAAATCAAAGGGTCCCCCAGACACAGCTCAAAGGGGGGCTCTTGGACAGAAACCCGGGCTCCTTCAGCAAGCTGTTCTGTGTGCAGTGGAGCTAACGACCCTCGATTTCCTATGGCTGGGGGTCTGGCATTCCCTACACCCCTGCAAGTCCGTCTGTCCTCTCCTCCCCCCGCCACATGCTCAGCTTCTTCCTACAGCCCGGGACAACGGAGCGGGTTAGAGGAGCCCATGGTGTGGCACCCCCAGCCCCACACGCTGACAGGCTTGACTGTGCTCACATGCTGGTGGCAAAGAGCCGAGCTCTCACCCAGGGGGCTTCCTCGCAGTGCGGGGTCACCCTTTGCTTCCCTCCTGCCTATTTTCCTCGCATCTTTAAGGCACGTTTCCCCACAGGAGCTCGTGGCTCAGCTCGGCAGGACGGGGCTGCCCGGGAGGGACGGACCAGCTGCACAGCGAAGGGAACCCCGCTCCCCAGGACGCAAGGCTGGGAAAAGGAAAAATGCCCGTGCTGCTGAAGCAGGGGCTTTCCAGCTAGGTTCTCCTGGTTTCACAACTGCTTGCCCCCCTCTCCTCTTTATTAGCGGGCAAAAGACGGGCAAGCGCCAAGTGCCAAATGCTGCTGCTCCGGCTGGAAGCAGAATGGCAAAGCACAGCTCACGGGGCCGGCGAGCTCCCCAGCGCTGCGGGAGGCAGGATTTGGGGGGGTGACCCCTCAGAAGAGAGGTGTGCCTCGTCTGAGGCACAATCCCCTTCCTCAGAAGCGCAGGAGCTGCGGCTCTCCCCCTGCCCGCCCGGCTCCTGCGCCGAGGGGGCGGCTTGCTTTACAAACGCTTTTGTCTTTCCTTTGCTGGAAATTTGATTCTGCAGAAACACTTGCACAGCAGCTAACTGCCAACCCCGCAGTGACTGCGCTCTCCAGTTCCTGCCAGTCAGTGAACCGGCCCAAAGAGCTGGCTTTCCTGACTTGCTGGATGTACGAGCACAGCCCTGGAGACATAACATAGCTGGGATTTATTTTCTTTTTCCTGAAAAACTTCTGGATCCTTCTCAATTTTGAAAATTTCTTTCACTCCACAGGGCACAAGAAACACCCAAAGACGGAGCGGGCAAGCGGGCCCAGCCCAGGGAGACATGAAGCAGACGTGGACCTGCAGGGGCCCCGGCGCCCAGCCGGGGTGCCAGGGCAGAGATGATTGTCAAGAAATTGGTTTGGAGGTGAAACTGGCGTCGTCCAGCCTGTCTGCCTGTGATTTGAGGGCTCATCATCATCTCTCCACGGATTCCGACTGCCCAACCACGTCCACGCCTTGCAGAGCTTTCCTTGATCT
This sequence comes from Psophia crepitans, assembly GCA_013399095.1. NCBI lineage: Eukaryota > Metazoa > Chordata > Aves > Gruiformes > Psophiidae > Psophia > Psophia crepitans. The sequence goes on from VWZZ01006838.1 coordinate 368,372, forward strand.
GCTGGTTTGTATCCGGAGGGCTGCTGCGAAAATTGGTGGGCCGGCCGATGGCTCAGACCGCACCGTGCCCCCGCCCGGCCCGCCCGGCCCCCCGCGGCCC
>VWZZ01006839.1:0-16822 GCA_013399095.1 Psophia crepitans
ACCTCACCAAGAATAGAGAACTTATCAATTTATCAACTTATCAACTTTATCAACTTATCAACTTTAATCAATCTGCATTCAAAAGATACTCCATGAAGGGAGATTCTGTCCTGTCGCAGCAAACTTTTTATACATAGTTGAAAAGACTGCATATACCACATTATGCACATCAATATCACATTTATTTAAAAAATCTCAGCAGCATATGTTAAAGTTGCAATAAATATTCTGGCAGTAGCTTTGGTATCTACTTTCTCCGCATAAACTATTAAAAAGGATAATGTCTTAATTGCTAATAACCTGCCACATAACAAAATTCTAACTATGAAATCTAAGTGAACCTTATCTGACAACTGCTTAGCTTTCTTTCAGATTTTTTTATTATTAAATATTTCGTTTTGATAAAAATATCACGTAAAATGTAGACCATAAAAATCATATAACCTCCACCCCCAGATTTATTTCATCTGAATGTCATCCCTGTGCAGTTTTTATTATATGACTAATACCGGTTATGCTAACATAAGCAGACACAAACCTAATTGAATAACAGTGTTTTGAAAACAAGGCAATTTCTTCATTAAACAATTGCCATAAAGAAAACATCTACTTTTAAATGATATTAGGATTGGCTGTGTGCTCATTCTCTTAAAATTTAGATGTTTCTAAAATAAAGTGAGTATCCCCAGGCACCAGTACAGGTTAGGGGTTGACCTGCTGGGAACTAGCACTGAGGAGAAGGACCTGGTCAAAGACAAGCTCTCCATGAGAGAGCAGTGTGCCCTTGTGACCAAGAAGGCAAATGGTATCGTGGGGTGCATCAAAAAAAGTGTGGCCAGCAGGTCGAGGGAGGTTATCCTCCCCTTCTACTCTGCTCTGGTGAGGCCACAGCTGGAGTATTGTGTCCAGTTATGGGCTCCCCAGTTAAAGAAAGACAGGGAACTACTGGAGAGAGTAGGGCTACCAGGATGATTAGTGATCTGGAGCATCTCCCGTATGAGCAAAGGCTGAGAGAGTTGGGTCTGTTTAGCCTGGAGNTGGGTCTGTTTAACCTGGAGAAGAGAAAACTGAAATGGGATCTGATCAACCCTTACAAATACCTAAAGGGTGGGTGTCTAGAGGAAGGGGCCAGACTCTTCTCAGTGGTGCCCAGTGACAGGACACAGGAAATTCCTTCTCAATATGAGGAAAAATGTTTTTACACTGAGGGTGACAGAGCACTGGAACAGGTTGCCCAGAGAGGTTGTGGAGTCTCCTTCTCTGGAGATATTCAAACTCTGCCTGGATGCATTCCTGTGCAACATATTCTAGGTGATCCTGCAGGGGGGTTGGACTAGATGATCTCTAGAGGTCCCATCCAACCTCTGCCAATCTGCAAATCTCTCTACGATTTTTAAAAAATATTTCTGTGTAGAAAGTTTAGTTAAAATGTAATTAATATTTTAAATTTTGACTGAGTCCATAATTACAGCTTTGAAGTATTTGAAGTGGCCTCTTCATTTTAGTGAAGAGTTTACTCTTATACCCATTAATATTTTAGGAGTAAGAGCTGTTTATGCGGAACAGAAAGCACAAATCAGAAACCTGTTTAGTCTTTCAAGATATGTCTTTTATTTTGGCACCTGGGTGGATGTTGTTTGAAAGAAACACTAGCACAGGTCCCATTGGTCCTTTTCCACTGTGCAGGAAGTAGGATTTCTCTCCAAGCTGTTTAACATTAGATCTGTGGTTTGTTATGTGCTGCAGTAGTTCATTTTCAAAAACTACTAATGAAACATAATATGATGGAGGTGAAAAGTTTAGCTAAATATTATGTGGTATTTTTGCTTTTTGCTTAAACTATGGAGTGGATTGAATTCAAGAACAGTGGGGTGGTTTTTTTTGGCAGGTAGTCTTTTTGCAAAGTCAGTTGTTCAAAAATTAGGAACTGTCAGAACGTAAGTTACCCGTGAAAGCATAATTGAGCCTTGTGTGCATTTTTATTATCATACAGTCTTTAATTACACAGTTACCCAGTATTTCCCTTAGGCTCCTTGCCTTTTTCATTGCATTGGATGAATGGTGCCTGGGAAATGTAGCAGCTGTTTAATATTTTTAACCTCATCATTCAAGTGTTGGCCTCTGCCTTATTTACTATGCACTCTTGAAAGCCTGCAATAAATACACAATGGTTCTATCTCAGTTTTATCATATATAAGATCTTGTTTTCTAATTATAGCAAAGAGTGTAATGGTTTTTTCTCCACTTCAAGATTAAAAAAATAAATCATCATCATCCCAGTGTTATATGTGGAGCAAACAGGATAAGGATACATCATAAACTATTAATGAAAGTGGCAAAACTACTATTGGAACATCCTGTTTCATGATACACAACTTGGGCTTTATTGCTTGCTAACCAGCAATTTTAGGTGATTGTTGAGCTGATGCATTGCATCTCTAATTTAATTTCCTGATACATCTCATCGCTCACACTTTTTACTTATCAGGTACCAGGATCTCAATCTAGACACTCCAGAAATGAAACTCACATGGGAAGTGGACAGATGTTAGAATTGTGGGGTTTTTTCATTCTCTTTGGTCATGTACTGTTATTATTATAATCCATCTAATGAGAGTAGCACATATAACACAACACAAACTACAGCTTCTTAGATCCTTCTCATCACATTTTTAACTGCAACACCATGCTCTTGTCTTCAGGTCGCTCAGCTGACATTTTACTCATGTTAATTTCTCTTCCATGTTGTCAGTATCTCAAAAATTGACATCTCAAGCTGATTTATAAATGTTGTCCAACTTTTTGAACTAGAGTAACTGACATAAATAAAACTAAGTTCACCAAGAAAAACATTATTTGAGCAACTGCTCTTAATAAATTTACTCCATCAACATTTTTCCCTACAATAACCCTTTCTGACTTCTTTTGTTTAACAGATTTAACACTTTACTATCAATGTACTGATCTCCCTGCCTAGCAGTATCCCTCAGGGCCAAAGGAATTCTGCTTTCTACTTTTATGTGTATTGCATGTATCTGTTAGTTTACCTGTATGCTTATTTCTTAGACTGAGCTTATAGCTACACAAGAAAGGAGGAACACATCATCTTAACCTTATTTCTATACACTTAGCATGTTGATGGGACACATGTAAGATTGGAGGAGAAATAGAAAAGGTAAAAAATGTATTTCAAATTCAATCAATTTTATCAAGGAAACAAAAAGCCTCTATGAAGAAAAACTTATTCAGCATGTTAGACTGTGTATTGTTAAATGCACATTAAAATCTGAGTCTTCCCTAAGCTGTCTGTGGTTGAAGTTAATACTGGTAAGTTCACCTCCTCAGAGTAAGAAAACCCCATACAAATTTCATTACGTCTATTATGTCATCTCAGGGTTAATAAACCTTCTAGTTGGACCACAGCAAGCTGCTGAAGACTATTCTTTTTATTCTTCCTCAAACTCTTGCAGTTGCTTTTCCAAATCCTGCCTTGCCTATGGCCTTAGACCATCAAAATACAATGCCATTACCATAAGGTTGATTAAAACCTTAAGACTTCTGCTTTTGTTCTTAATGGCCTTCTTATCTGTTAGGTTTAGCGATGATTGTGAATAACCATATGTCAACTCTTACTTCATTTCTTACCTTATGCATCTAATGCTTAATTCCTCATAGGAAAAAGGAATTCTCTTGCACTATGATATTGTTGACCATTGTAGACTTGGAGTTGTATGATAGCTGATCACTTTTTAAGAGCAATCTTTTAAGAGTACAGAAGTAGGCAATTCCAAAGTGTCAGAAGTCAAGCAAGCAGAGCAGAATGCTGACTTGGATGAGTAGAAATCTTCCGGAACTTAGGCAGAAAAGGAAAGTGGCCATTGGAAGCAAGGATAGGTGACACAGGAGGACTGCAAAGATGCTGTTTGCCACTGCAGGGAGAAAATTTGTGTGGCCAAAGCTCAGTTAGAGTTCAAGCTGCCAGCACTGTGAAGGACAACAGAAAGGGCTTTCTAAAATATGTTAACAGCAAATGGAGGATCAGAGATAACATTAGTCTATTACTTGATGAGGTTAGTCACCTCACAAATAGCAACACAGACAAAACATACATGTTTAATTCCTTCTTTACCTCTGTTTTTACCCACTGCTGATGGGCTCTGGGACCCCTGGAGGCCTGTCTTGGAAGACCATGACTGGGGAGATGATAAACTCCCAGATGAATCTGAACATGTTCAAGACTTGCTGCTCCAGCTGGATGCATAGAAGTCTATGGGACCTGATGAGATTCATCCCAGGGTACTGAAAGAGTAGGAACAATGTTATAATGGGACCTCTCTCCATTATTTTTCAACAGCCCTGGAAATCTAGAGAGGTCCTAGTTGATTGGAATCATGCAAATATTGTCCCAGTTTTCAGTAAGAATAAGAAGGAAGACCCTAAGACCCTGGTAATTACAGACCTGTCAGTCTCACTTCAGTGCCTGGTAAAATTATGGAGAAGGTTATTATGGGAGTTATGGAAAAACACTTGAGAGACAATGCAGTCATTAGGTCAAAGCAAACATGGGTTCATGAGGGAAAGGTCTTACTTAAGTAACTTAATTTTCTTTTATGACAAGGTCATCCATCTAGTTGACCAAGGGAAGCCAGGAGAGGTGGTGCTTTTTTGATTTTAGCAAAGCTTTTGCTACTGGTTCTCATAGTATCCTTCTGAATAAACTGTCCAGCATACAGCTAGATAAACTGATACTATGTTGGGTGAACAGTTGACCAACAGGTCAGGCTCAAAGAGTTATAGTAAATAGGGTTACATCAGGCTGGTGATGAGTCACCAGTTAAGAATATGGATTTTATTATGTAATGACATATTACTGCAACATGTGTTCTAAAAGAAATCTTATTGATTCAGTGTTATTTTTAATCATAGAGTCATAGAATCATTAAGGTTGGAAGAGACCTCAAGGATCATCCAGTCCAGCCGTCTCGCCCCACCACTTATTACCCACTAAACCATGTCCTTAAGTATCACATCTAACCTTTCCTTAAACACATCCAGAGATGGTGACTCCACCACCTCCCTGGGCAATCTGTTCCAATGCTCGACNATAAGACCTGTGCTCCAGCCCGTTCACCAGTTTCGTTGCCCTTCTTTGGACATGCTTCAGGGCTTCGATGTCTTTCTTGTGGTGAGGGGCCCAAAACTGGACACAGTACTCGAGGTGCGGCCTCACCAGGGCTGAGTACAGGGGGACAATCACCTCCCTGCTCCTGCTGGCTGCACTATTCCTGATACAGGCCAGGATGCCATTGGCCTTCTTGGCCACCTGGGCACACTGCCGGCTCATGTCCAGGCGAGCATCAACCAACACTCCCAGGTCCTTTTCCTCCGCACAGCTTTCCAGCCACCCTGCCTGCAGCCTGTAGTATTGCCTGGGGTTATTGTGGCCAAAGAGCAGGACCTTTGTTGGCTTTCTTACACTTCATGAGATAACATCATTTAACACCTCTTTCTACTAAAAAATCGTTATTTATAAAGTAGTTGTGCTGAGCTGTTAGCTGCTTTATCCCTAAAAATGACCATTCTTTGCAGATTAAAAGCCCTCCCAAATATTTAAAATGGAAAATGTGTATAAAATCCTGTTCTTCTCCATATACTGTAAACACAAAGCACCATATAAGCTGTTTCAAATCCCTAAGCATATTAATGAGCTTTATATCCACAAAGTTTTGTCTTACTGTTTATTTTACAGAACCATACTCTTCTGCTAGACTATTTGTTGGTGGAAATTTTCAGTACAATAATATCTACATGTATTGGATCTGGCTGAGATGGAGTTAATTTCCCTCATACATTAATACAAATCTCTGAGCAATTTGCTAGATCTCAGATTTGTAAATCAGGAGATTTCTGTATGGTGATTTTTTAAATTTATTTTATTTTTTTTTAACCCAAGAGAAAGAATAAAAACTGGATTATTTTTTTCCTAAAGAAATTAATGAGGTTTGATTGTACTTCAATGAATTTTTAGGTGTATGTTCTAAGGAATTGTTGACCATTTATTTTCCTTAGTTGTTTTTCACTGTCTTTTGCTAGTTAAATGGGAGCAGGAACTATTTCACTCACTACTTTTTGTAGATGATAATTTTTCAGTAAGTGTGACAAAAATCAGGCAGTGTGATGGAAGAAATAATACAAATCATATACGGTAATCAGGGGCTGAATTTTATTTCATAGTAGTTCTTTATATTCTGGTGATTCTTTTAATTATATTTTTTAAACAGTGAAATATGACACTTTTTGACATTTGTAGAAATTCAGGAGAGGTTCAGGTTGGAGATGAGGAGAAATTTCTTCTCGGAAAGGGTGGTGTTGCATTGGAACAGATTGCCCAGGGAGGTGGTGGAGTCACCGTCCCTGGGCATGTTTAAAGAAAGGTTGGATGTGGTACTTAGGGACATGGTTTAGTGGGTAATAGGTGGGGGGGGGACGGTTGGACTGGATGATCCTTGAGATCTCTTCCAACCTTAATGATTCTATGATTCTACGATTCTATGAAATTGCAGAAGTGTAAAAAATAGTGTGTGTAGTAATTTAATTTTGTTGTTGTTGTTGTTGTTGTTAAGTCATAACTAGAGCAATAGATTAGCTCTAATGTGGTATTTTAGTCTTTTGGAGTAGCATAAGCTTGCACTTGGCTCTAGGAACATTTTTACATTGGTTATTAGGATGTGTTGCTAAGACATTTATGAGTTGGACTGTTCTATCATTTGGGGTTCTGATAAGATACCTGTAAGGATACATGATTTCAATAATAATGTTGAGGTACATATGTTGTACAAGTTCAAACAAACAAACGAACAAAACAAAACAACAACAAAAAAAAACCACACCAAAAAACTCCACAAAAACCAAAACCAAAACCAAAAATTCAAACCATCATTTAATGAAAAAATTGTGAACAGTCTTGCTCTGATAACATCACAGGAAAATAAATATTAGATGAAACAATGTGAAAGGTTGTATTTTTAAAATGGTGTTAGTATTTCACAAGATGATACCTTTATCTTACTAGCTATCTTGATTTATGAAGCCAACAAAGTTTTGAAAGCCAGAAAAACTGCTTTAAAACATAATCTTTTGATGCAGTTTTGTGTTTAATTTTACCTCCTTGTTCTGCTGTAGCAAACCCGCGACTAAAAATCCAGTCAGAATCATCAAACCATGTGCTAATAGAGTCTTATCCATGTGTTTCAGGATGTTTTCCATGTTTGGTTTGGGTTGGATGTTTGGTTTTGGTGTAACATTGTGTTAATTTTCTTCTTAAATTCTTAAATATATGGGAATTCCTGCATTATTTTTACTTAAACAATAATAAACCATACAATTTTTTTTTCCTCTCTTTTCCTCTCCTGGGACCTACAAGAAAACTGGCGAGGGGCTGTTTATCAGGGAGTATAGTGACAGGACAAGGGGTAATGGGTATAAACTAAAAGAGGGAGGGTTTAGATTGGATGTTAGGAAGAAATTCTTTTCTGTGAGGGTAGTGAGGCCCTGGCACAGGTTGTCCAGAGAAGCTGTGGAGGTCCCATCCCTAGAAGTGTTCAAGGCCAGGTTGGATGGGGCTTTGGGCAATCTGGTCTAGTGTAGGGTGTCCCTGCCCATGGCAGGGGGTTGGAACTGGGTGATCCTTGTAGTCCCTTCCAACTCAAACCATTCTATGATACTTTTTTTCCTCCCCTCCTTTAAAACTGATGTACTTCTGCAATTTTGGGAGAAATTAGCTTTAGCTGCCTATTGCATCTTTGAGAAAAGGGGGAGAATGACAAGCTCTGAGTAGATGAGTTTATGAGATCAGAAGAGTGGTCAGAGGAGAGTTAAGAGTTACCAGAAGATCAGATTGTATGTTCGATATCCAGTTCCAACTGATTCCATTATTTCTTTTGCACTGGACTGAGACTAGCTGGAATAATCTCATAGTTCCTTTGTTGTCCATGGGATAAAAACACACTTAATTTAGATTGCACTAAATGAATAATATAGAATTATAGTACCACTGGACATACTACAAACTCTTTCAGATGTTGACAGATTACCTTGTAAATCTTTTTTCTGCCTACAAAAAGGTGAATGAGATAGATAAAGAAAAAGAAAAGAGCAAAAACAAACAGGTGAAATAAAAGTAATTCTATTCTATTCTAATACTTTATCCTAAGAGTGATACTAGAAAGTAGTAGCTTTGAGAGGCAATAATAGAGTCCATGCCTTTGTGGTGAGCAAGGACATTTGAAAGAGAGTGTGTTCAACACAGATATGGTGCTATATGAGGGAGAAGTAACCTACAAAATAACAGATGACACAAAGAAGATGCGCTGATATATGAGAGAGAGAAAAAGAAAAATATCAAGTATTTCTGTCTTGTTTCCACATACTACTTCTATTAATTACCTATGTTACCAATTTGATTTTCTATTTATGTTTGTATATTTAAACTATTTGGCCTGTGTGATCTCAGGACCACTGACTTCTATTCTTCTTTGGATACTATGCCCTAATGAACATTAAAAAAGACACTTTGATAAAGTGCTTCACAAATGATGGTGTATTTTCTCCTATCCAATTGATATATATGGACACGGTTTGGCAATATTCAGTGCAAGTACCTGCCCTCCCAATTCACTGCAGTAACTGTAACTAAGAATCACAAATAACAAACAAAACAGTGGCATACTTGCATTAATGACGCTTATAGGTGTCTATTCCTTAGACCTGATCAGTGCATGATTTTTTGGAGTTTTTTGTTTTGCTTTGTTTTAATTATTTTTTATTTTGTCTCCTGATTTTGAATCAGAGGTCTTATGTTTAAATAAGACTGTGTTTTGTATTTTGAATTAAAAATTAAGTTCTTTTTAAAATACAGCAATAGGAATTCTGGTTTCCTTACTAATGTCTTTATAAAATCCAATGTTGTTGAAGAATATAAAATAGCTAATTTGTTTAGTGAAACTCATGTACCAATGATAGGATAGAGTGTAAAAACATTTTATTCTTGAGTAACTTTCTAGAAGTATGCTACCATTTAAATTATTTCTATTAGGTTGGACTATTTTACATTGTTCACATGTGATAAAGGGTATGTTCAAACTGAATATGATCTACATAGACTTGTTTCTCTCCAGGCTTTTTTTGCAACTTCTCAGCTAAAATTCTTTCCACCCATAATATCCTAACTCACATTAAAAAAAAAAAAAAGTAATGAGAAGTATCTCTGACCTGAATCTTGCTGGATTGAGGTTCTGGGCTTCAGTCTAGTGTAAAAATACAGCTCTAACACTGAAAGGAGACATCTTTTGTTATTAACTGCTTAGTCTGGTCTTATGCACAATTATTTCTTGCTCCTTTACCATTTTCTGCAGCATATACTTGTGTTTCTACCGTGTATTCACAAAACATCATAACAAATTTATTAACACTATATAGTACATCATATTTAAGCATGGTAGCTAGGGTGGAATACTGAATAAGGCTGGGAAAACTGGCACAGAAATATGTTAATCATAGACAAATGAGGACAGGATGACTCTAGAGGTATCCGGACAGGCTGGATCAATGAGCTGCAGTCAGTTTTGTGAGGTTCAACAAAGGTCAGTGCTGGGTCCTGCTCTTGGGCCACAACAACCCCAGGCAACAATACAGGCTTGGGGAAGAGTGGCTGGAAAGCTGCCTGGCAGAAAAAGACCTGGGGGTATTGGTTGATAGCTGGCTGCAGATGAGCCGGCAGTATGCCCAGGTGGCCAAGAAGGCCAACAGCATCCTGGCTTGCATCAGAAACAGTGTGGCCAGCAGGACTAGGGAAGTGATTGTCCCCCTGTACTCGGCTCTGGTGAGGCCCCACCTCGAATACTGTGTCCAATTTTGGGCCCCTCACTACAAGAAAGACATTGAGGTGCTGGAGCATGTCCAAGGAAGGGCAATGAAGTTAGTGAAGGGTCTAGAGCACAAGTCTTATGAGGAGCATCTGAGGGAACAGGGGTTGTTTAGCCTGGAGAAAAAGAGGCTGAGGGGAGATGTTATTGCTCTCTACAACTACCTGAAAGGAGGTTATAGCGAGGTGGGTGTCAGTCTGTTTTCCCAAGTAAAAAGTGATAGTACTAGTGGAAACATCCTCAATTTGCTCCAGGGGAGGTTTAGACTGGATATCAGGAAAAATTTCTTCACCAAAAGGATTGTCCAACACTGGAACAGGCTGCCCAGGGAAGTGGTTGAGTCACCATCCCTGGAGGGATTTAAAAGACATGTATATGTGGTGCTTAGGGACACAGTTTCTTGGTGGACTTGACAGTGCTGGGTTAATGGTTCTACCTGATGATCTTAAAGGCCTTTTCCAGTAAAAACAATTCTATGACTCTAAATGTTTCACCTGGGGTTTTCAAATGAAGCACTATAATCAGTGTCTAGAAATAGATTGAAGCCAAAAATGTTTGAAGTACAAGAACCTTTATGTGAAAGTTTGATTACTTAAGGTCTTTTAATAAACTTCTTTAAAATCAGATATCAATTCATTGCAGAATTATAATCATATCATACAGAATTGTTTAGAATATGCATAAGATGACAAGCAAAATAGTTACGTAGCCTTGGAGCTACTAATTATTTATGACTGACTATGCAGATAGGAACTTATCAGCATTACCTATGATGTTTCTCTACATGAGGCAGCCACCTATTTAGCCCACTGAACAAATCGTAATTTTCACTCAATATTTTTCTGTATTGTGTGTTTTACTTTTCTCTTTACTCAGACAATTATCTTTTTCTTAATTTTCCTTGATGTGGTAGGTTGACCTTGGGTGGTCATCAGGTACCCAACAAGCTACTTTATCACTCCTCTCCTTAGTGGGACAGGAAGAAAACAAGATGAAAAACTTGTGACTCAAGATAAAGGCAATTTAATAAAGAAAAGCAGAAGCCACACATGGAAGCAGAGGAAACAAATGAAAAAAGATTATTCTCTACTTTCCATCAGCATGAGATGTCCAGCCAGTTCCTGGGAAGTAAAGCCTATGTACCCATAGTGGTTGTTTCTGAAGAGAAATGCCTTATTGACAAATGCTGCCCCATCTTCCTTCTTTCTCTTATGTTTTACTGCTGAGCAGACATCATACCATATGGAATATCTCTTTGGTCAGCTTGGGTCAGCTGTCCTGGCTATGTCTGCTCCCAACCTCTTACCCAACCTAGTGGCCAAGGAGCCCAGGAGGGGCTGGACAGACAGCCTTGATGCTGTGCAAGCACAGTTCAGCAGTGAAAAAACATTGCTGTATTATCAACACTGTTCTAGCTACAGATACAAATCACAGCACTATGAGGGCTGCTATGGGGAAATTTGACTCCATCCCAGCCAGACCCAATACACTTAATTACATCACTTTTGTTTGTGTAGAGTGTCTGTCTTGTGCTGTTTTCTCCTGAGATTTTTCCATGCCAAAAATGGGAGTATTTTATTCTGCTGTACTAGAAAATAGCAGTTGTCCCCAAGTTACATTCTTAAACAATTCTCTTTGGAGTATGTGCATCAAAGTGATAACAGGAGAATTTAATTTCTTCCTCGAAGAGAGATGTACAGGCAAAATTTTCATTGCTCTGAAAAGTGTAAACTCATGGGGGAAGCAAATAATTTTCTGATGCATGTCTTACAGAAGAGAAAAACAAAGCATACTGCTGCTGTTTATTAATCACTGCAGGTGTAATCATGTAACTTAAAAAAAAAAGTAAAGAATTTTACGATGTCCTTTACAGTCTTGTAGCACTTAGTGAACATCACAGAAGCTCATCCTAAAGCTTGACTGATAGCCTTCGTATTACTTTAGGATAACATTTTACTTCCCCCCCCCCATTGTGCTGCGGGTAGCTGCATAAAAATTTTATACTGATACGCACACCTTTAATTTTAGCTTACTGTTAGCATTCTTTTACTGCTTTACCTAAGATAGATATGCTGGTCTTCAGCAGACTAACTCCATTATGACTAAATTTCAACACTGGAAAGAAATATTATTCACTTTTATTAGTAATTTAATAATTTTTTAAAAAGAGTTTCTGCTAATTTAGAAATATTTCTTGACTTACTGATTTTTCCTAGTGGTAGAAGAAATTCCTCGGTGTAATTTAACAAGAAGCCTCTGACAATGTAGAAAACCAAAGAAAATTTGTAGTGAATGCCTTTCAAGCTGTTCCCTCTGAGCTTTATTTTGTAAGCCTTCTTTCAAATTTCTTGTGAGGTTTTCAGTTTCTGCATTAGCTGGAGAGTAGCATAGTGGCATTCTGCTGGAACAACTCTCTTCTTCAGAAAACTTTCCAGTTCTAAGGAGGTGACTTTTGAATCATTGTTAGCTGTCTAACAATGGACTATTTTGAAAACAATACTTGGAAGAGTGAAACTATGCTGTAGCAGATGAAGCAGCAACAGAAATGCAACTTCTGACCATTTATGTCAAGGCAATAATCAAGTGTTGGACAATCAAGTTGTCCTAAAATGCCAATTAAAAGCTTTCCCTAAATGCAGATAGAGTAAAGGAGCAGACCGTAAAGGCAGTGCAGTCACTAGGTCTTGCATGAGACTGGAAAGTAAACAGCACTTTTTATCAGCTTCAGGTTGTACATCCAGCTCTGGCAATGAAGGTAATTGCTGCATAATTGCTGTTTTGTTCTAAGAGTCTGTTGATTTGTCATTGGCCCAGGTGTATTATATTTGCTGGTATATCACTTGGAATAATAAATCTATAATTATCTTCAGCTACCTTGTTGGGAAAACTCATATTGCAATCTCAGTCTCTAGCAGAAATGGCATAACATGTTTGAGATTATTAGGCTATCTTGTCAGGAAGTCATGTAATTTCTCTTGAATCAGAAATAGTAAGCAAGCAGCTATAGTTGCTCTCCTGAATCAACTTGTAATCTTTATCACCACTTCTGCATTGTCTGAGATTCTGAGAAAGATAACAAATTTCCAAATAGTATTCAGCTTCACTCTTTCACTTCATCGTCTATATTTCAGGTAATAGGTAAATGAAAATGGTAATAAGCAGATTAATGTAATTTTCCTGGCCATGAATCTATTTACACTGTCATTTTCTTGAATCCTTTTAACTGGGCTGTCATGTGATATATGCACAATTTGCATTGTTTTGTTTTCTTTAGGCAGTAAAGAAAGTTGTATTGATACAAAGAGCTTGAAGATAGTATGTGTTTGGCAAGCTATGTTGTCTAAGGAAAAAAATAGTGGATATGAGTAATTTTGGGGGTTTTCTGAGTATTAAACTGTATTGTCTCGTGGGTTTGAGCATCAGATCAGACTGTGGTTTTGTTTTGGGTGGTACTTAAAATTCACTTCAGTCTCAAAGCATGTACTCAAAGATAAAAGCATTCTTACATACTCCTACAAGTTAGGACTCAAAATTGTTAACAGGGTAAGCTGTTTTTCTGTGCATTCTAAATACTGCTAAGCATGCTGATAAACATCAGTATACAGACTATTATTTCTTGTGTCTTCCTCTTAGAATTTAAATATTTCTTTTGGCTGAAATTACACTTAATGCCACAGCTGTTTAACTCATTGGACTTTTGAATATTCTAAATTGCTTTTAAAGAAAGTGAATAATGGAAGATGCCAGCATTTTTAAATTGTCCTAAAGACTGGTGTCTGTACGTTTTAATACACATTTTAAAAGGTTGTGGAAAAAAAATATCATCCTGAATTAAATTCTAAAGACAATTCCTTAAAGAGAAGAAAGATGCAATTTATAGTTGAGGATTTTCATTTATTTTTTGTACCAGTGCTGTTATTTCAATTTGTATGTACAAGTATTTCTTTTCTCCAAAATATATGTACTTGAACCCCATCTTTTGTGAACACTTATATGAATAAGAAGTCCCATGGTGCTCTTAAACTGTGTGTGGATAACATTCTACAGGGCAGTTAATTTTCTAAACTTAAATTAAGAGAGTATCTTATTTTATTGGAGGTGCAGTTATTATGTGAAACCCCACAGGGCTCATTCATTAGCTGGACCAGCTTATTGCTAGCTGACTAGGAAATAACTCAACTTTAAAGGACAAAACATGGGACTGAATAAGAAAAGAAGGAAGTATGCACATCCTTAAAGTTTGTAAGTACCTACAATATATAATAGAACATAAATACGAAATATTACAGAATCACAGAATCACAAGGGTTGGAAGGGACCTCGAAAGATCATCTAGTCCAACCCCCCCTATTCCATGCTTATAGTAAAAAACATTAATAAATTATACAATAAAAATCATGCAGATATAACTACTCTCTCTCTGAATATTGTCATGTAAAATGGCTGTAACTAGTTTTTCCTTATACTAGAAATACTGGGCACTTGTGACTTTTAATGATGGCTGCCATTGTTTTCCCACTACATTCTCAGAGGAACCTCATCTGACTTTCCTATAAGTGACCTTAGCCTCATTACCCTCCCTCAATTATTTATGCTTTTTTTCTTTGTGAAGTGCTAACATTCTGGCTTGTCACTTTATATGGTCATGAAATGAGCTGACAACTGGTCAAATTCAGCAAGGGTGTGGAAGGTTACCACCACCCACATAGCAGGGAAATAATGGCTACTTCTTTTATAGATTATATTTTTTTCCCCCTAGAATTTCGCTGACTGCCTCTGTACCCTTGGATGGGTGTTCTGTACAACACATTATACACTAAATATCTTGTGAATTCATACAGGGACAAGACTTGACTGTATGCATAAATCCTCCTCTCCTTTCCTGCGTTTGCATACCTGTTTCTTCTGTAAGGGAACCCAGGAGCACAAAGAAGGTGCTGCAACACACTCTGAAGGGTATCTCACAGCTGCGGGTCCTATGTAGTGCACCTTCTCATGGTTTTGATACAGACATAATTCCATCCAATTTGTATTTGAACTCAATGCAAGATTAATTCCCTATTCTTAAACTTGGTGTTTGCTAGAAAAGTAACACCACATGTAAAAACAGGTCTTTCTTTCCCATCTTTTAGGAGGAAAAAAAAAACAAAAACCAAAGAACCAAAACACACACACAAAAGAAAACAAATATAAAACCTTTTGTGATCAGAATTGAGGCTAAATAAATTATAGTAAGAATCATGGTTAAGATGTCTCCATGTGAACATGAGGAAAAACTTCTTTGCTTTGAGAGTGACAGAGTGCTGGAAATGGCTGCCCAGAAAGGTTGTGAACTCTTCTTCTCTGGAGATATTCAAAACCTGCCTGGATGCAACCCTGTGCAATATGCTGTAGGTGATCCTGCTCTAGCAGCGGGGTTGGACTAGATGATCTCCAGAGGTTCCTTCCAACAACCTACCATTCTGTGATTCTGTGAAATTCTTTTATATATCAGGAATTACCAAGACATGGAATCTGTAGATGAAAATTTCATAGTTAGAATGAAGCAAGCTTTTAAGATCTTGCTGAAATTTGTCCATAACTCTTTGTCTGCTATATGTCTTTAAGATTCTTTTTCTTGAATATATATACCATGAAGACATATGGCACAGTTTACCAATTGCTTGTGTTATTTATTATCCTAATTGATGCTAAAAAATATATGTTCTTGATTTATATATTATTCAGTTTTATTTTTCTGCTTGCTGCTTTTTCAGTGCTTTTTCTCCTTGTGATTTTAGTTTTCATGTTCAAGATAAGATAGATGATGGAGTGGGTTGGCCCTGGCTGGAGGCCAGGTGCCCACCAAAGCCACTGTATCAGTTTCCATTCTCGTTTGGAAAAAGGAGAGAAAATATAGCAAAAGGCTCATAGGTCAAGATAAGGACAGGGAGATCACTCAACAATTACCATCACAGACAAAATGGACTCAACTCAGGAAAATTGCTTTAATTTATTACTAATCAAATCAGAGGAGGATAATGAGAAATAAAACTTAAATCTTAAAACACCTTCCCCCCTACCCCTCCGTTCTTCCCAGGCTCAACTTCACTCCCAATTTCTCTGCCCTCTCCCCCCAGTGGCACAGGGGGATGAGGAATGGGGGTTGTGGTTTGTTCATGACACATTGTCTCTGACGCTCCTTCCTCCTCAGGGGGAGGACTCATCAAACTCTTCCCCTGCTTCAGCGTGGGGTCCTTTTCACAGGAGATAGTCCTCCATAAACTTCTGCAGCTTGAGTCCTTCCTATGGGCTGCAGTTCTTCACATCACCTGGAGCATCTCTTCCCTTTCATTCTTCACTAACCTTAGTGTCTGCAGAGGTGTTTCCTCACACATTCCCACTTCTCTTTCTGGTAGGAATTGCTCTTGAGTTTTTTTTCCCTGTTCTTAGAACCATGGAACCATAGAATGGTTAGGGTTGGAAGGGACAACAAGGATCATGTAGTTCCAACCCCTCATGCCATGGGCAGGGACACCCTACACTAGACCAGATTGCCCAAAACCCCATACAACCTGGCCTTGAACACTTCCAGGGATTGGGCCTCCACAACTTCTCTGGGCAACCTGTNCTAATCTAAATCTGCCCTCTTTCTATTTAAACCCTTTACCCTGTGTCCTGTCACTCCACTCCGTAAGAAACAACCCCTCGACAGCTTTCCTGAGGTATTGGAAGGCTGCCGTTAGGTCTCCCCAGAGCCTTTTCTTCTCCAGGCTGAACAACCCCAGCTCCCTCAGCCTGTCCTCGTAGGAGAGGTGCTCCAGCCCTGTGTTCAACTTTGTGGTCCTCCTCTGAACTTGCTGCAGCAGCTCCAAGTCTTTCCTATACTGAGGACCCCAGAGCTGGACACAGTACTCCAG